>OZ023164.1:12620027-12720027 GCA_963678695.2 Diplodus puntazzo | reverse complement strand
TAAATTAAATTCAGTCATTCACTTTCGTGAGAATTTAGTACTTTTCTCAGTTTATAACACTAATAAGTGTGGGTTGTGTGCGACAAAATAAAACATCTACAACCAAAAAAATCTAGAAATTTAAAATGGTATATCTGTAAATCAAATTCTCAATTACGGAAATAATTGTTAGCCGCAGCACTGAGCCACCTACTCACATCTCATATCGGCTGGTGCTGACTTCTCTGACCAGGTTGAGGTACAGGTTCAGTGTGATGAGGCAAACCCAGGCCAAGGCACTCCAGTCTGCAGAGACACACGCAAACAACAAGGTCAAATTACAACACAGCTCCCCAGCGACACAGGCTCACACCTGCAACCGTGTGCCGAACACACACACGTAGGAGTGTGTGTGTGAGTGTGTATGTGTGTGTTCGTTGTGTGAGCGTGCGTGCGTGTTTTCCACTTTTTGATAAATGAAGGCATATTCTGCAGTAATATGAGGGAAACCTGTGGCTCACAGTGATGGATGAGAGCGGGGAGCACGGAGAGAGATAATGATGAACTGTGGAAAAGCAGAGGGAGATAAGGCAGGAGTGAGGGCGAGGGAGGAAGAAAGGAGGAGGAGGAGGAGGAGGAGAGCGGCGGTGCGGGGGTGAGTCGAACGGAGTGGACTACAGCGAGCGTGAAGACGCTGAAAAGAAAAGACGAAATGAAGAAAGGGAGAGGAAGGCGAAGTCAGCAGAGGGGAAAAAAATGAACTCGTTTTACCGAGACAAGGGAGAGAGTCTAGAAAGCTCAGTTCCCTTTATCTGCCCTCATATTCAGCCCTTCTTTGTGTGTGTGTGTGTGTGTGTGTGTGTGTATTTCTGTTGACAAGACAGGCAGGGCTGGTCGTCAAAATGATGGATTCTCTGAGCCACATACTCAGCGTACTCAGTTTCACACAGCAACCCCCACACATGCACACACGCACACAGATATACAAAACACACACTCCGGTTACACTCGGGGAACCTTTAGGAATAGAGTGCACTGACTAAGAGAAAGAGGGAGGCTGGCTGTCTCTGTCATTATCACAATAAATGACTGTCACGGCGACGCCAAGCGCGTCTTGCATAACCAGACAGTCGCCGAAGCCTCGCTTTAATAACACAGCTTCACCACCTGTCCTGACGCTGGCCCTGCCACCATCTCCCCTCCATTTCAAACGCATTTCATAAAATTTTATTGGTCGGAGTTAAAAGCGTAGCTGCGCTATGCGGCTCCCACCAGACTTCGCTACAGAACAAAGTGCCCGTTCAGCCGGTGTTTATGTACGGCCGTTTGTCCTCAGCGTGAGGATCCTCATGATAAACCGAGGTGACAGGCGCCAACCCCTGCAGCACTAACTCACTGCCCATTACCCTGTATCAGTCTGAGTGTGTGCGCCCGTGTGCTTGCGTGTCTGCCAGCGAGACCAATAAAACAAGCCTGGTGAAGTGTCGTATTAGCAGCCGGTCCTAACTAAGAATCCTTATGCAAATCAAAGCAGAAGGAGCTGCAACTGCAACAAATGCCAGCAAAGCAAAAACAGAGAGAGCTGTTGTCTAACTTTTTCTGGGTATCTATTAGAAATCTATTTAAAATGAATGCAACATTCTGTAAACATTTTAACCTCAATATGTAGAATGAGACATCATGTTCCTTGTCACTTTGAAATCATTTGATTGGCTGTAGCTCCTGTCGCCGTTGTTGAGGTGGGAAGTAATGAAGTGCAAATACTTTGTTACTATACTAGAGTAGATTTTTCAGGTACCTGTACTTTATTTGAGTATTTATTTTCCTCACAACTTTTAACCCTACATCTTTAAAACAGGCTTGTTACTTTGGTTCTTATGCATTTGAGGGGAATTATGGATTACTTTTATTTTGCATCACTGCATGCCACCTTCCCAACATCACAAGACTGATTTCAACCTAGCGGTGCTCAAAATGTCGGTATTTGACGCTCTGGGGATGAGACTCCACAAGAGACTAATATTTGTGGTGCGTTTAGGAACAGCTGGGACCAATCCTACTGATTCTGCCTTTAACTTTAATTGTCTTTGAATTATACCGATATGCCGTGAGCTTGAAGTTATCTTTTACCAGAGCATTTCTTTACTCAAGTATCTTCTATTTGAGTAAAGAATGTGTGTGCACCTTCACCACTTTGAACTCTGAACCTCTGAAGTATAGATTTCCTGAGGGCCTCTTGATTGTTTTTTTCTCACGCAAATGGGGGAACATGATTACCTAGTAACCATCAGATGTGTTTCTACAGTGTGTCCAACTATGATTGTTGATTTTGAACAAGCCCAAGGGCCCAAAATAAATCTTCTGAAAAAAAGGGGAATGTCTCCGGAGTCGGAGTGTGCCACACCTTTTTTTTTAATTTTGCAATATCTTTCTTATTCTATACCACGTAAAAAAAAATCATGACTCGTCAGTCTGAATCACAAAGAATTCTTTCCACTAACTCCAAAATGGGGAACCGGCTGATGTGTATCACTAGCTCAAATGAAATGCTGGAGTCCCATGCTGTCATTGGAGGAAAATTGTCTCCTCATAGAGCGTTGATGTAACACTGGTCCGTCGGGTTTTAAGGCGGCATACTAATTGGCTGCGACGAGCAGTATGTGCATAAGTATTGCGCCATGCTCACAGGTGTGGTATTCTTGGTATGGGTGTGTGAAAACTACTAAATGGTATGCAGGTTTAACCACCCCTGACAGCTGGTGTATATTGAGAACTTCCGGATGGGATGCACAGGCTGGGTTGACGAAATGAACGCAATAAAAGACAGGAGGATAGGCTATTACGGATATAAAACAGTCTCCACAATGAAATTATAGCTATACCATGAGAGAGAATAACCATATAGTCACTGTTAAATGCAACAGAACGCGTACAACCATAGATATAATGTACAGTGAGATATGATGAGAAAAATAAGGCAAAAATAGGATTTTTCTGACTTAAGTCTGGCGATAGAAGTGACTTAACAATGACTAATATAATCTGTTCATCATCTTCAAAAAGCTCTCTCTCAAGCCTGCATATCCTCCAGAAAACAATGTGTTTCCAAAAGCCCAAGGTGAAAGATGGTTTGCTATAAACTGGAGCGATCAGTGTCAAGGCGCATTTTGCTCTCAAGCCAAAAAACAAAATGACAAACTAATATTATTTTCCTGTGGGGTTTATTTAGTTGGATCCTTGCTCTTTCTTCGCCGGCTTACTCAACTCTATTGTTAAAAGTGTGCCAGTGAGTAATCAAGTTTCCTCTTACCAAAGTACGTTAGCCACCAGGCCTGAAAGTTGCAAAGCGATCCCTCTGGATGTGACTCACCCTGGGTAGGGAAGGAAGAACAGCACAGGGAAACATTTTCACAAACCACCCACAAAAAAAGGCGTTTTGTGTGTGTGTGTGTGTGTGTGTGTGTGTGTGTGTGTGTGTGTGTGTGTGTGTGTGTGTGTGTTTAATGAATCCGACAAGAGTAACTCACCATGACATATGCTACACTGTCAAAGAAGGCAGCTACAGTCAGGCTGAGAATCATCTTCTGTACAGTGAAAATGAGAGAGGGAGACATGAAGACGGATTCTTGAACGAAACACCCTGGTAAATATCCCAGTGCATTTATATTCTCTGAGAGAAGGGCAAATTAAACATCAAATGATCACTGAAGTGGCTGACAGCTTGGCACACGGCGTCCCCGGTGACAACTTGGTGAAAATATCACAAAGGAGAGTCTCTTTAATTCGTTCTATATACACAGTGAAGGCATTGTATTTTATATGAAATAAATCAATAACCCGTGTATTACAGAGTTTTCGAAAGGGCAGTTACAATGCATACCAGCTGTCAGCCTATGGGTGGTTACAAACGGTTGCTACGGTAGGTATATAAAGAGACAGAGAGATACACACAGACACAGCCATAATCAATTTGTGTCCTGCATTGACCCTGCAAAGGCTACAGAGGAAGAGGAGGAGGAGGAGGAGACAGAAAAAGAACCCAGAAGTGCTAGAGAGCACTGAAGATTATTGACTGATGGATAACCTTTGTAAAGGTAAATGGAAGTAAGAAGAGGGGTCGGGAGCAGAGGTGAAGCAGGAGGAGGTGAGGCCACTCTGTGCGACCTGCTCCAGAGGTAATAGGATCCATCAGAGCCACATGTTAAGCTGTCATTTTCTTCAAAGTAGCAGGAGACAACGTGGAGTGCTACTAAACCTGACAGACTTGCTGGACTGGCTTCAAAAACACCAGACAAGCCGCACACTTGAACAAACCCTCATCCTTTTGGATGAAAGAAAACCCATTTATGCAGAGAAAAAATTTAAAAAAACATCTGACTAATATTATTCAGAGTATAGTCAGACCTTAAGTTGAACGCAAGCCTCTTCAATTGGCGAGGAGAAAAAGCACAAGACGACAGTCATTATCACATAACGACCATGAGTCAATTAACGCCACAATTGATTCATCTGTGCATTTTAATTGGGTTCAATTATGCCAAGATTTGCCGTGGCTAATTGAACATATTTCCGGGGGCACTGAAGCAAACAGAAGAAAAAAATAGAGAATCAAATCATACCGTACATTGCAGCGCAAATTTACCTGAGCCAAAGAGTGATACCTGCGAAGCAGCCAGATCACAAACAGCATGAAAAGGCTGTGGGGAGAGAAGAAAGACAACAGTGAGATGTTTCTCACTAACTGCAGAGCACAACAGTTTGAGCAGCGGAGGCCAACTGCTGTACTAACGATGAAATACTGACTTACTGCACATAAATACATCATAACAAGTCCGGCACACATCCCTGCAGGCTCTCTCATAACCTTTACTCTCACTGCTGATATTCTCCAGCTCGTTGTAGGATCACTGACCATTAGAGCAATGCGGTTTAGACTGAAACTAATGAAACCCACATTAGTGTCAGAAAACCTGCCAAAGACCTGCTCAGCAACAGCTGATGGAGTGAGGTATCCAGCCAAAAAGCAACCGCCACGGCTAAATGTTGAGGCCCAAGTGTTACGGCGCTGTTCATCAAATAGCCGCTACATGTCACTGACCAATCACAACCGGCAATTTAGATACATTAGGAAACCACCAATGTCTTCTTAAAAATCATAAATTCCTTTTTTCCAGAAGACATTGTGGTCCCAAATAATTCACCTTGATCTAAAGTTTGTTAATAAAAAATATTGTTCAAGTCAACTGATATATTGTATTATAGTGTACAGTCCTGCAACTTGGGTTTGACAAACATCAAGATGATGTCATTTAATTAAAAAACAACATTTTTAATTATATAAGCTGTTAAGCATGCAGTTATATAAACAGTACCACTTTTTATGAATTGATAAAGGCTTAAAGGAAAAGTTCACCCAAAAAAAAAAAATTTAGTCAAATATCTCCTCAACCACATGCTGATAGGAAGTCAGGTGAAGTTTCGTAGTCTACAAAACATTTCTGGAGCCTCACAACAATACAGTGTTGCAGCATTCTGCTAAACAATTGAACTAGATGGGGACTTGAAAAAATGGCTCAGCTCATCCGTCATAATCCAAGTCACCGGACGCACCAGGATCCCAAATAGATTTGCTGTTGTGGGCACAACTAAAACCATTAGCGCACACCCTTTCTGAAGTTCAACCACACGTCCAGGGTGGAAATATCGTCTTTTCAAATTAAATTGGTATCTCGAGGCTTCCGGAGACTTGGATTACGCTGCATGAGCTGTATGGAGCCATTTTAAAGTTTGTTTTTTATGTTTTAAAGTCTACTTCAGTTGTTTAGGAGAATGCTGCACCACTGTTTTGCTGTGAAGCTCCAGAAATGTGATGCTGAAAAAACTAAACCCAACTTTTCATCGCCATGGGGTGAGCAGATGATGGCTGAACTTTAATTTATGGGTACTTAGATTTGAGCGACTTTCATTTAATTATAATTGTACATATCTGAAATACAGGGTGTGACAAATACAACAACAATGTCAACCACAGCCTCAAAACTTTCCATAGGGTTAGGCACGGCCTCAACAAAAGCCCCAAACACACCTATATCTATTAAAATCTCGATTGTTAAAACGATAATCAAAGACCTTTATGTATGTGACTCATGACACATTTATTGTATTTATTTATCAGTGCATCCATGTAGCAAAAACAGTTCAACTATTTGGTGGGAAATAAAAGTCAAGGGGCTCATTTGAGAAAGAAATAAGTTGAAGAAATATTTACCATCCGACTAGGGAGAAGGTTCCTGTGGCTCGTTTTACGGTTAAAATCACCACCTGTGAATCAGAAACATATGCATTACTGACTCTGCGTGTTGTTTTTGTTTGGAGAAGAGCACTTTGCAAACTTATTGAGAAGTGCAATGCAAATACTGTCATGCCATCATTATAATTACAGGCTTGGAAATTACTGGGTTGACAAGACTGCCATTTTGTTCGAGCGAGTCTTTTGTGTGTTTGTACACGTGTGTGCAAGCATGTCTAAAGGAAGTACAATAACAAGGAGTCTGCACAACCCAAGCAGCATCAGAAGTGCACACATTTACAATGAACAGACACCTAAGACGACTAAGGTGACAATGAATGTCACCTTCTCATTGCATTTGACCCATTTTGACACGCAATAAAACACAGAGGGCTGTCAAATGTCTGCTGAGTGAAATAAAACCCAGCGAGGCAGATGTGTTAACAGAGCCGAAACCGGAAACTCAACATAGTTTGTGCAGAGCGACATTCACGCTGAAACTGAACGAAAGGAATGAGAGACGAGACATCTCTGCTGTTATCTTTCGCACACAATATCGTACATCTGTTGCCTCGGAGCAGTCATTGCAAAAGCCTATGATCAGTCTGATAACTAGTATCGCCACTGCCAAAACACTGAGGTGTTGTGTTGTCCTACATAGAAAATGGGGTCATCCGTTGCAAAAAAAAAACTAGAAAATGTTGTTTTTTTTATTAAATCTGTGGAAGAAGGTTTCAAATTTTACAGTAATTTGTTTTGCAGTAATGTAAACTTCTAAACTTGGATTGTGGAGACAGAAAAAAGGATTTGATTCACCTAAGAGAGAGAGAGAGAGAGAGAGAGAGAGAGAGAGAGAGAGAGAGAGAGAGAGAGAGAGAGAGAGAGAGAGAGGCCTTATACCAGTTTATTACTGCTGTAATTACAACTGAATGATGGCTCCCAACATGGAACTGCAGGAGGGTTAAAAAGCTTCAGACTCTGCACTTTGATATGAACTGTTTCATTAACGAATAGTGCATGAGTGATCATGCTTTTTGAAAAGTTAATTATGCTATTTTGGGGATGGATTTTTCGCCCCATGATATGCAAGTCCCACAAACATCTGCATCATGGTCATATTGGGCAAATACATCTACAGAGTCACACTCTCAATTTACATTCCTGCTAAATTATATCAAAGAAAGAGTCTTAGCATTTTAATCAAGATGGTCAAATTGTATCAACAAAGATCTGACTGTTTACTTTGTGTCGAGCAATCAGGGCTGCAAATAACAATTATTTACGAATTAATCATCTGGCCCGTAAAATGTCAGAAAGTAGTTTTCAAAAATGATTTGAAAAATCTCATTTCCAAAGACCTTATAATGTTTTCTTGTTTGGCCAACACTCGACAACGTTAATATACTTAATTTGTAATCACATGAGATACAACATGCGCTATACTGTATCTACATAATTAAGAAGCTGGAACTGGGAAATGTTTTTTTTTATTATGCTTGAAAAATGACTTCAAATGAAATGAAATTATTCATCCATCTAACATATTGCTTATTATTTTTCTGTTGATTTACTAAAGAATTAATGACTAAGAATTGGCCTTTGAGCAACTTACTAAACAACATAACTTTATGATTTATAAAGTTATGAAACAACCTGCTGCGACACATTCCATTAACATCCATTAACCCAATGGCACTGAGCAGAATTTAATATCCCCAAATAACATCCCAAATAGTACAAGCAGGTCCAGTATACATCCAAATTGTTAAACTACACTATGTAGTCTTAATCTTTCTGGAGAGTTATGAACCAAACTTAAACTGGGATAGCTGGTCTGGTCGATGTGGGCCATCTGTTTCTGGGTCAGTCAAGCAGTCTACAGGACACTGATCAATTTCTTACAATTATGAGCATTTGCTTGCTGGCAAAGGAGAGGTTTGGGCTCGAGGCGAGACAGCATTACTACAGCATTCCTCCCTTGATATAGGTAGATGAAAAGAGGGTACTTCTTCGATGTAAGGATTTACTGAGTTCTTTGTCATATATAACTGTAAATGAAGAGAATTTGAGCTCTGGACTGTTGGTTGGAGAAAATAAGTGATCTGAAGACCCGTTAGGGGGTTTGGGGAATTGTGATAAAGACTTTTCACATCTCTTTTTACATTTTATATATATCATGAAAATAATTAGAGGGGCTAACTGAAAATGAAAATAATCATTGCTTGCTGCCCTAGAGCTTGGTGGTACTGTATTGTACTGTACTATTTTCATTGTGTGCATGGTGTGAACAAAACAGGAACAATTTTTACAGTAAAACCCAATCATAACAAAAACATCACAAACCAATGCATCACATTCGTTTGGTTGATACTTTTCGTCAATAGCAGCTTATAGTAAGCGCATTCAAACATCGCTGTAACAAGAGCTAGATGTCATCAAAAGAGGAACATCATTCCTCCCAAACAAAGAGTGTGTTCTGTGCTAGTGTAGCAAACTGACAAGTGGGACAGAAAAGTTAAGGGGGTTAAACACGAGGCGGGCAGCGGCATTCTGCATGAGCTGCAGAGGCGGACAGAGGGGCTTCAGCAAGGAAGGAGGTGCAGTGCTCTGGGCAGGAGGTGACAAACACCTGAACCGGAGTAAACTCTCTGGTGAGGGAGGGCCGGCCCTCTTAACACTGCGCGGGAAGAAGCTACATGAACAGGTTACTGCCGTTCAAACCAAGGCCGTAGAAATGACATAGTAGTCAAAACACCATAAGCTTCACATTGTTAGTATTTATTGCCAAGTCACTGAGTATGACAATTGTATATAGGTGTACAATTACTTTAGTAAATAGCAGATTTTATAATTTTACATAAGTATTATCAGCTTAATATACTTAAGGAGAATGATGATGATGGTTTGTGTTATGTTACTGCATTAATCTAGCATTATTGCTGATCAATTAACATGTTATTAATATTACAATGTTGCACAAGGCTGGATAATAAGGGCTTTATATATATTGCTGGATGGTTTTAATGTGTAACAATGCATTGTATTTTGTGAAATGACCACACATTTTGAGTGCAACAAGTACAAAGTACAAAATATCCATAGAAATAAACACATTATAAAGTAACATTCGAATACTTCAGTGAAGCACACGCCCTTCAAAAATCAAGTTAGGTAAACATAATTGAGCACGTGTACTTAGTAACTTTCTATCACTGGTGTTGTTGTGCTACTCTCCTTTACACCCAGCTCACACGTGAAACAGGTTCACTATCATTTCAAGATAGGAAACTGTTAAGCTTTACTTATCTGTATCCCTCTGCTTCCTAACACACCTACTCATGTCTGAGGCTCACAGTCTAAAATAACGAACGAACCGAAAATAGCTTTAGTTATCTCGCACGTTTGTTAGACGCTGGCCGGTAAATCTGGTTTTATGCGTTGTTTTAAATAGCCGCAATGTAGCGTAAATACTCGACAGGCCAGTTAAAATAACACTTAGCATTAGGTAGACAGCTTGTTTGATAACTGACAGCTCAGTTGTGCCGCTACAGTTTAGCTTCGGGAAACAAACCACGGGTGTCGGACCTCTATTCACCAATTTATCAACAAATAAACAGGCAGGTCCAGTAAATATTTACCACACCTTGCATGGCCCTCAAGTCATCTGTCTGTGAAACGTTAATGTAGCTAACTAGGCAATTAGCTAAAAAGCTATAAACTGAGTTTGCGGTGATGTGGGCTACTTACGCATCGATAGTCGTCTGGATCAGTGTTAAAAAGTACGCAGCGTGAATTGTTGCTCCTTGACATTAGATTTTCATTGTCCATTTCGAGGCAAATATGAATTTGAGATAATTTCGTTCCAATGTGTTTTTGTTTTGTTGGAGCTTGTCTTTTACTTCCTGTTTCTACGGTGCGGACAAAGGGACAAACAGCACAACCGGTCGCTCTGAATCAAGGGTCGTCAAAGGGTCGGTGGTGTGTTGAGACTTTGACTTGTACACGATTAAAACTCGACCTTATAACGTTTGTGTTTCATTAATATCTCTTTCATTATATTTAGACGTGAGGGAAATCAAATTCCAGAAGTTACATGGTTGTTTACAGTAGTCAGGGGTGTAATGTGAATAAAAGCATTTACTCAAGTAGCCCACTGTTCCTTTTTATGTTTTATTTAAGAAATACATCTTCTACTTTATACTTGTGGTCCACTACATCTCGTTGTTGTTGTTCTTTATATCCCACATCTTCATCTTTTCATGTTAGAAAAAGATTTTGCATGCATGTTGACTTGAAATTGGGTGTTTTTATACTTTGGTATTGTGCAATAGTGGTATGTTCAAGTGTAAAACATCTTAATACTTCTCCCACCACTGATATCAGGAAACGAACTTTCCTGTGAAACTCTGGTCAAAAACTGCAACAACAAAAAATAATAATAATAATGATAAAATAAAATTCCTTGTGTTCACTCCTCTCATTATTGATCTCATTATCAGAACCACAAAAGGCCTCATTATAGCCTCAGGAGGAAGTTCTGTCTCATTCTTGTTAGGCTACACCGGCAATGTTTTGAGACTGACACTACTTATCAGAGGGTGAGAGCACTTCTGTGGTAGGCTACCCTCTGGCATTCACCAAGGTTAATGAGAAGGTTATCTCAGATGTTTTTAGATACCAGCAACCTCATTTGCCGTTGAATGCAGAAAGGCATGCTACCTTTGCCCTGAATGTTAACAGCAGTGGCCGCATTTCCTGTAAACAGCCTGAATCACAGAAAAGAAAGTATTTACAAGGTGTTTCGCTTTAAAGATGCGAGAGCAGCGTAGCTTCCTTTGTAGACTTCACTTGGATCTCCAACAGAGTTTATGATCTCTTGAAGGAGACAGAGAAGAAAATAATGGAATTATTAATTTTTTTATATAATTTTAAAGTATTGACTGACAAGTGTCACAATTGTCCTTTTTTAAATACAACAATTGTTGGGATAAATCTTAAGATTAATACTGTTGCACTCTAGATATTGTTATTTAGGTGTATAGCTATATATTAGGCTACATCTAACATCGCTTTACTTTTATATCTACTATTGCCTGCACACAGAACAATAAAAACAGTTTTCTGTTTCTTCTGCTGTTGTCTTTGCCTTAAAAAGAAGCACATTCACATCACCAATGAGAGAAATGTGCATGTGCTCCTCTCATTGTGTCTCTGTGTGTGTGTGTGTGAGAGAGAGGAGAGAGGGAGAATGCCAGTGGAAAGTGGGTGTGTTGCACCCTATTGACCTATTGTGACACTGAAACTCCAGCTGCACCCATTTCTCTCGGCGGCCTTTGAGGCTGTCACTTTCAGTTAGTCAAACAACAATGAAGGAAATCTGTGATTCCTTTTTTCCTAAAAGCAAAGTGTTATGTAAAACAACGCCTGCATATATCGGTCTTGTAAAAATATATAAAAAGTGACTGATTCCAACGCATACTCGTTTAGTCATATGGCTCTCCTGACTGTGGGATGATAAACTGTGTAAAGCTCTTCAAAATCAAACAATACAATGCCTTTTTTTTAATTCTATGATACAGCCACAGAACTGTAGTCTGGGAAACATCCACTTCACACAATCATAGTAAGAGACATTGACGCAAAAAAAAGTGAAAAAAAACACCCTTTCTCCTCAGCCTCTTCTGTTTCAGAGTTCAGGTGGGTCAAGGTGTTGTCACTTGAAGCTTAAGTGACAGCCAACATTCCTCGGCCTGCAGGCCATTTTCAATCACCCCTCCCCTTTAACACATTTGTTGTAGCGTTGCTGGTAGAAACTGCGTGCAAGTAATGTCAACAAATCGGATTTTTGTTTTGCTTCATGTGTTGATGCCAAAAATGCTACAGTGTCATAAGCTGTTGTGATATTCAACAGGGTTTGGTACTAAACCAGATGAGCTACAAAAAAAAAAAATCTTATTATCCATTCCTGGAACAAAGCATTTGGATGTTTTGGATGCAGTCATTAAACATTATCGTGACTGAACTAAAACTCTTGAACAGCATCCAACTGACTCTGTCGGAAATCAGCACGAAGGACGAGGGGACGAAACCGAAGACTCTCGTTGGATTGCCTGCAATAAAAAAGTCCTTCCATCCTGATGCTTTTAGTTTGGCATTTCTGTTTTACTTTTAGATGGTGACAGCTGGAGAGAGACGGGACAGACAGGGGGCAAAGACAGAGAGGACGACATGCAGCGAAGCGGCCCAGGCTGGATCACTGGCTGTAATTAAACCTGCACGCTCTAAAAGGTGATCTACAGGGAAGATGCTTCCATAATGCTGTCCTATGTTTTCTTAGTTTACACTGTATACCTCTGTCCTTTCAACTGTATGATCAGCTGCTCACAACTCAGACTGATTTCAGTAATTTAATCAAAACCAATTAACAACTGAGTCTGATTTCCTGAGGAGAAAACACTTTGTTTTCAACTTGATTCTTGATAGTTTGAAGGTATGAGCAGGTGCATACTGTGTGTACGAATCAGACATAATGTAGTTTTGTGCTGTCTGTTCTACGATGTAAAGCTTAAGGTTGAAAATAACAAATAATAGAGAACAAATAAAGTGAGTTTGTACAAAAGTTTTATTTTAGAAACACATATCAGTACAAAAAAAAAGTGGTGCAGAAGTTGCGTAGAAAAAGCTTCTTTTTGACAGATGGACGTCTCCACTGACTGGCAAAATACACAGCAATAACAACGCGGCATGTTGTTGGGACCCCATTATTCTCTTATGCAGATGAGTTATTATTGGCTGGTTCTGGTTCACTGACCATGTAGGACATTAGGAGATCATAGGCGGCGCTAAGCAGTGAGCATCTGCCTCCTTCCATGCAAGCACAATTTAAAAAGACACAAGACAAGTGTAGAGTGGAGGACTGGTCATACGCAGACAAAATACACGTGAACACACTGACATCATTAGCATCACATGAAGGAAGCTAAGTCCTGTGTCAGTATTCCCCCCCACTTTCAGTCAGGGGGGGGGGGGCGGTTCAGATGACAGGTCCTGTAGTTCATGCAGTCCACTTCTTCTCCAACTTTGAAATAACATTTGGCTCTCAGACATACAGTGTGAGGTAATAAATACATTAAATATGGTTTAAATATGTGTCATCTGTGTCTCACCGCAGAACGCATGTTGTGTACAACCCTTTTGGAGTGCAAAAATATGTGAGTTCTGGCGTTAAATACACAACAGCTTTTCTTGTTTTAGGATCAACACATCTACAGTAAAATACCACAGAGTAGACCAACACCACGGAGGCCTGTAGAGAGAAATAAGCTGCCCTTTTCTCTACCATTCAAATGTTTGTCCGTAAATTTCATCAGTAGCAGCAGCAGCAGCAGCAGAAAGGCCTGTTGAGGAAAAGTCATTTCAGCCAGTGTAATAATAAAAAAATAAAAAGTATGGCCTGGAAAGTTTCTGTGGCCTGGAAGATTACTGGCCCCATCCTCCGATACCGATCTCCTTCTTGTAGCGCTTGGTGAGCGAGTTGGCCTGGACCGTGAGCTTGGACAGGACCCCTTGGAGCCCGGTCAGGTGGTACTGGAACTGCGCCTTCAGGTCCTCGTCCTCCTCCTCGTCGTCCTCCTCGGATGAAAACGACGCGGACGAGGAGGTGGACGTGGACGAGTTCATGCGGGTGATCTTCATGCCCTCCTTGAGCCTCTCGTCGGCCGCGGCGCACCTGACGCCCCACTCGATGTCCCTGCGGATGGACTTGAGCAGCTGGTAGTAGCTGTACATGTCCCCCTCCTCCTCGTCGTCGTCCGACTTCAGGGAGCCCATCATCTCCCTGTCCTCCTCCAGCGGGACGTCCCGCAGCAGGCTGGGCACCATGACGGTCTGGTCCATGTTGTTAACGGCGCCGATGAAGCGGTTCATGGCGTTGAAGAGGGAGTTTTTCTGGGTGGGGGAAGGCTCAAGCTCGAGCTGCATCGTCATCATCTTGGCGAGAGTTGTTTTTTTTTCCCCCTTTCTCGAACACAAATGAAAGCGGAGTTTTCTTGTCTCGTTTGTCTCTCCTCTGGCTCTGGGAGCGACCTGCTTTAATTCCGGGCTGATCGGCTTAAAGAAGCGCCTGTCTGTTTGTAATGCTGCGACAGGGATTGGCTGTGCCGTTAATCTGGTGAGCAGCGCTTGTAGTTGCGTGTCCGTGCCCTTCTCGTGGTTTCCTGCTTTCGGGAAGACCGGTGCGGGTTTATATAGCCACGGATCCAGGTGTTGTTTCTGCTTCGAGAGGCGGTTACACAACCTGTTTGGCAAGTTCTTCCGCCGCAACTGTAACCGGAGCCCGGTGACCTGTAATAGCACCAGCACAGATGAGATGTTTGGTGAGTTTTCAAAAAGAGGGAGTGTCTCCAAAGTGACAGTCAAGAGGCTTCACGCAACACCACAAGAGTTCAGCAGGAAGGGGGGAAAAAAACACAGCTATGATTTATCAAGTGAACACGCTCAGTGCTCTACCGCGCGTAATTACGCACGCCAGTTGCTGGTTCACCGACCAACACCGCCTCATCCAGGACTTAACTCACCGTGCAATGTGCTCTCCTGTGATTTATGATTTTGTCTTCCGGTGAAAAGCTATAACTAATATATTACATCACCACTTCCCACATTCTGTTTCGATGAGCCACGCAGCGACACGTACAGGGTGAGGCCTGACCGAGCGGACCGGTTCCATGAATATTCATCCACCAAGCCATCGGCCCACTGTTCAGGCTCTCACTAAGCCAATCAGACGACCGTGTGCGCGCTCCGGGAGGCGGGACATGTCAATGTTCGACCAATGACGAGGCCACTGTAGAATAGAAAACAGAGGCAACACGTGGTCCAGCGCTCTTGGTTTTGAACAATTCGTTTAATTGACAGACAGTCTGTCAGTGTGCTGGTATTCTTTAAGTGTAACTACCAATGCACCAGTGTAGTAATACTAGATTACATAAGTTAAAGCCCTGCGTGAGAAATAATTAGGTGATGGCACCAAAGTTGTATATCAGCAAAATATCCCTCAAGTATCAAAAACAAAAGTACAAGAGATTAAATAGTTCCTGATATTTTAAGTGATATAACTGGTATAGTTATTAGTGAGACTATATATAGGTTTGTCAATCATATTCAAGTAAAAATGTTCTGGTGCAGCCGGTTTAAGGGAAGTTAGTTTTGGTATTCACAAGATAAATCGGAGGGGTCAGGGGGTGATGGATGGGGAAAGAAGAAAAACACATTCCTATTGCATAAATGGACTCTTATTATGTATAGGAGAGTTTTATGTCTTCATTGGTCAGGTTTTATCTGTTTGACATTGCCATGACGCCATTCTGGACCCATACATATCACACATGTCGATAATCTATAATGTTGTTCAGCAGATTTTTTTTCATATCTGAAGTGAGGTTCTCTACAGCTGTGTTCATAAAGCCAAAAGAGTGATACGTGATTGTTAGTTTGAGTATTGTATTATAAGAAATGTTCACATTTTTATGCATAATCTTACTCTGACATGTGAAAAAAAGGCTCTCAGAGGGTAAAAGAACAACACTTTATTCTGTAAAGGGGTGAAGTTGAAGTATGGAGCAGCATGAAACTAACACCCAAGTCAAGTACAAGTACCTCAAAGCTGTACCTAAAGGCATACTACTTGGATTTGCTGTTTGTCAACACGCCATGGAGACATGCAGTACGTGATTCTGGCGAAAGATTGCTGAATCTTGTTCCCAGGTACTGGACGACCTGGGAACAAGAGTCAACGATCAACAAACAACAATCTTGCTCCAGATTTGCTGAGGCACAGAAACGTTCAGAGTATAACAACAATTTGTTAAGAAACGAAAAAAACACAGAGGGCAGTGTCACTGAAAGGTCACACTGAGAGTATATGATAGTATGTCGTATATGTCATTATTTTTGTTCAGTAAAATAATCCTGCATTTTATATATATATATATACATATATATATATATATATGTATATATATATATATCCGTATAGAAACAGTCCATCAACAGCAACTCATTAAACACAATTTTAGTGATAAAATGGGGAATGAAAATGTCATTAAAGCACAGTAAATTCACTCTTTACTGAGCACAAATTACTGGCCTGGTTATCTCCCCTCACAGTAACTTTGCTAGTCACTGACGAGCTTTTCAGATTACACTTAAAACCAAACTGTTACACCAGCCAGTTTCCGGCAGTGATGGTGGAGCTGATTTCCCCCAACTCTTGTAACTCTTCGTGCCTGGAAACAGGGGGACGCCCGCACAGAAATAGCCCACCGCTGGTGGAGGAAGCGCAGTCTGAAATCTGAGCCTCCGTAAACACTTCTGGACAGACTGGAAGCTACAGCAACATGTTTTTCACTGTTGGACCATCAACAAAAAGAAATGCACCTGTCTAGTGTTCAATCAAAAACATGTCTGGCTGATTCATACTGAGTGAGGTTTAAAATAGATCCACGCTGCAGTAAGGGATAGACTCGTGATACGAAGACGGGGAAGGCAAGCTGGCATAGGAAGAAGAGCTGACTGATACTCTGTGCCCATGAGGAGTCGTCTATGAGCACAGTTTGTTCCAGATACCAGCCAATGAATCACTGTTCAAAAACTGTCGCTCTACAAGAATGGGGGGAATGCAAAACATGGATGGAAAAACCGGCTGGGTTAGTTTTCTCTCTCTGTCTCTGGCCCAGCCTACTTCCGTCTCCTCTTAGTTTATGTCTGGTGTCTTTATGCCTTTGTTGGTACCAGAACTCCTTGTCCTGGTGCCAGCTGAGGAAGATCTATTCATTTGATTTGAATGTAAAAAAGCAGCCTTTCTACGCTGTGATAATCAGGAGAATATGCTCAAAATATCAAAGTATTCACTCTGCAAGCAACCTGTCAATCATCGTTATTATCATTATATACAATGTATTTGGATTAAAAGAAGTAATTCATTAATATGTAAGCAGCATTTTAATGTTGTAGCGTGTTGAGGTCCCGAGGTGGATCAGATTTTTTAATTTTCTATCACATTGTTGGGAATATTTTTTCTCTGAAATTTAGTGCAAGTGGAAAGTGGCATCAATTGAAACACTCAAGTAGAAGTGTCTCTGAATTGCAGTACTGAGGTTAGTTACTGTGGTGGAAGCAGAGCTAAAAGATATCTACCGAAGTAAAATTAAGTAAACCAGTGCAGTTAAAGCATCAAAAGTAAAAGTACCTCAAAGGCAGCACAACTGTCGGTGGTCTAATATCATATTAACGTCGCCCGTCGCTACGTGATAAAATGTTGCCATTGCAAATTTCTGCTAACCACAGATACGTTTCACATGTATCATATCAACAATTCTACAATACGGCGAGGTGAAAAGTCCGCCGGAGGAGAAGCAACTGTTTGAGACGGATATTTGTAACCTCGAAATCACGTGATATTTCTGACAAGACGTGGGGACATTTCCAAGCTGAGTTTGTGTTGACAACACAATTTATTTTGAGCCAAAACAGGATTTTCTCCTAGCCCTGCCCAAATGGTCTTTGTGCCTAAACCGAACCAGAACATAAGCACAGAGCCGTCACAACATGAAACGAAACATAAACAACGTAATTAACGCAAGGTTTTCTTATACCTGCTATTAGTTATGAAAAATGATCAGATTATTAACACTGATCTGTAAATATGTAAGAAATCAGCATTTTAATGTTGCACCTAGTCAAGGTGCCTCTGAATTTACCATAACAACTATTTCCATGCTATTGTGTTAGTTGAAAAAATCATCATATGTCATAACATAGGATATATATATATAGTAGGTAGTATATAGTATAATATAGGACTTTATCTAAAATCTTAATCCGCCAAGTAACTATTAACAGCAGCTGTCAAATGAATATAGTGGAATGTCCAATAGTAGTATAAAACAAAGTGGTGATACTAAAGTAAAGTAGGCCATAAGTTCCTCAGCAGTGAGAAAATGTAATTATGTAATTTCCACCGCTGCCTGAGGTCTGGTCACTCTCCCACTCTACCCAAATCCCCTAAATCCCAAATCTGCCTCCGAAGCAAAGCTACGCAAACACCATCCAGTTAGGGAGCGGGGAGAAAAAAAAAAGGAGGTCAGCGGAGCAAATGTGCACCACTGCTGAGCAGAGATCAGATAGGAACAGGAGCTGTTTTTTGCTTTTTCAACAGGGCTGTCAATCAAGGCCCCACCTCACTGACTTCCCCTATTCTCCTGTGAGAGGCCCCCTCCACTTGTCAGAGGACACGCCGTGCCTGAATGCAACAATGAAACCTGGATCGGGTCGGAAGGGTTTTTCTCGATTGTGTGTCATGTCAGAAAGCTGAGCATCCACCGATTACGGCGGGTGTCATCATCATCCCACAAGGCTTCAAAGAAAGAGAGAGAGGGGAGCGGAGGAAGTGGAGGGAGGTGGGGTGGGGGCGTAGGAGTGGGGTGCAGCACTATAGGAACAGGCAACTTGAGTGGGAACTCTAGTACTTGTCATCACAGCTGCGCGTCGCTGAAAAGCGCGAGGCACGGGTGTCTCGATTCAGCAGGGAAGCTGGGGGTGAGGCGGCAACAGCAATTAGAAACAACAACAGCGACAACAACTCACATCACAAACAGACGGGTGGAGCTGGACAGCCCTGCTCCTGCACATTACTTTATAAGGTAGTGAAATGAGGTATCGCCGCGGTGGAGAGGAGAGACCGTTTCTGTGTGTGTGAGCTTGGAAGAGAGAGAGAGTAAGTGGTCCCTCTGCAAGTTTTTGAAAATGGAATTCATAAAAAAGATCATATTATAGCAGTGGAGTAATTCCTGCCGAAGATTTAATAAGATTTCTAATCTGATCAAATTGCCATTTGAAAACACATTTCTTATCTGCCGAGCCACACGAACCACTTGATGTTATGATTCGAGGCCGATAATGTTCACTAAAACAAATTGTTCTGCTGATGAGCAGCACTCAGTGTAGCACATGAGCACGAATGTGTGTGGCACCAGAAGCGTGCCGGTCCCTCTCTGTAAGCCCCGGACATTCCCAACAGCTATTGGTTCATCACCTGGGTCTTACGATATGGAAGATTTGATCAACCTGCTGAGAAATTTGGGATTTTCCAACTGAAAAACATTGGTGGCTATTGAACCAAGATGTGGACTGGATTCATTGTGACTTGGACTCAAGTGATTGTTTTGACGACCTGCAACTCAAAGCAACATTATGTAGAAATTGGCATTTTGTGCGATTTGGCGCCCCCCACAGGTTCTGAGTGCAACAACACTGTGGTGAGTAGTCTAAATTGACCAACTCATTGGCCCTAACGACTCTGAAACTCAGAGCTCTCGTGTGTCCTAAATGACTCTGTAAGGGACGCAGAGTTTAAAAGCCACCTAACTCATATCAAGAAAGTAAGAACTGAAGAGGCCTCGTGGATGAAACTGAAAGTTCGGTTGACTACGATAAAGCACCTAGATTTACCATGACCTGGATGACTGAGAACCTTCATCTGCACTGTGGTAAATACAAATATCAGCGTGCCAGACGTAATGTAGGTTCTGACTACAAACAAAACTTGTCATGTCATAAAAATAACGTGATGTGATTGAAAACGTGTATTTTGAGGTAAACATGCATGTGACGCTGTGATCCTACCCTCTCGCTGAAGTTAGGTTGCTGGAATATGGATCAACCTAACTCTTATTTTAACAAAGTAGCACCAACAGCAGCTTTAATATGAGGCTCCAGCAATCTTAGTCTGACAAATCAACTGGATATCTTCCAAATGAACTCTCTTTCAGGTGCAACATTCCCTCTTTTTGTCTCTATCCATCCCCTACAGCTGAACAGTGAAGCTGTCTGTTGAAACGCAAAGAGGAAATGTAAACATCGGCGCCTGACCTTCTTTTAAGAGAGACTCGAAAAACTCATCCTTTCAGGCCCAGAAGAGGATTCGCTATGTTTCTCCATGTTTTGTGTGTTTCAGCTCAAAGCACCTGATGTGTAGATTGGTAAAGAGGTAAAAGCACAACTGAATGCCAGTAATGATGAGTCTGTGCTTTATTGAAATCCCTTGTTGAGTCAGGGATACAACATCTTTTACTGTATTTACATTGAAATGTTGTATTTTTGTTCTATCAGACACTTGTTACTTTGCTCAAAATGGGAATGGGAAATAAAAAAAGGAAATCCTGCCGATCATTATTTGTGGTCTTTGTCTTGCCTAATTAATGTGACAAGTATCCAAAACTGTTCAACATTTCCTTTCACTGCAGACTTTGTGACTTGTTATAGAGCTGAATGCTCAGGCGTTACTCGTAACGTTAATAATGGCTCTGTTCTACACACACACTCCAGGAAGTCATGACAGTGTGACAGTAAACCTGAACACACACAACCAGGATCCTGGAACTGAATTGAAATTAAGCCGTCATCTCACTCTTCACAGTGCGACCTGTCAACAATGTCTTCTGTGAAAAGGGCCCGTTAAGTCATGCTGACTTGGTCTACTTAAAGGGGAAATCCGCCAATCTTACATCAAAGTGCGTCTCAGGATGTTCAGTATGAGTGCATATGTGGGAAAAAAGAAAAAAAAAGCTGTGTAAAGCCTTTTTGTCTCAAGAAGGAGCTGTGTGAAGTCTGATACACTGGCTCAAGTGATGTCACTTGAGTCAGTGACCTTCGAGGCTGAAGTAACGACACTACAGAGAAGAGAGTGGAAAACGCGGGAGAGAGCTCGAGTCTCTGATGAGTGCTGAATTCAGTGAGATCTGACCAGAATTTAAACACACATACACGCACACTCTCGGGGTGTTGTTGCATCCTAGCTGCACGGCTAATGTACAGTAATGTAATATGAACAGACTCCAATGATCCTCAGGTCCAACTCGTGTCACCGCTGACATACACACCGTAAAACTTGTGGACTTCTCTGGGTTTGAGCATCGTTGGAAACATTTACAATGAAGTAAGCACACAACTCCACAAAACATACATGGTCGAGTTGTTTTTAGACGTTCTATTGCAGAATCTTTTCTTTTCAGTAAATACACTTTATTTTCTGGCAAGCTTAAGAACCGTTTTTTTTAAGCTTGGGTTTGTATAGACCTGTAATTTAAGAAGATCAATTTATTAGTCGAACTTTCATTCCCCTGTGGTGACGGCTGCTCTACAAATCGTCTCCCACGTTTTTTAAACTGGACCATCACCAGCGTTTTATAAATAGCCCGCCGTGATCATGATTCAAATACCTCTGGCACCTTACTCCAAACCTGAAGCTTTGGGCAGGCTGAGATAGAAAACGTCTCAGCACATGTCCGAGGCTGCACACTTCCCACCACCATTACAGTAGACCTACTTGACTGTATATTTTCTTCTCTTGATTGATTCCCCTGAACGTCTACATGCTGTTTCAAAGCCTTTTGCTCCAGAAATGTGTGTCATTTACGATTTCACGACACACACGTGCGTTTCAGCCATTTCTTTAAAGGCCTCTGACTCATAAACACTCACAACTGAAAGCGGAAAAATGCAGTGATTGCAACCCGCCTTCTTTTCCCTAATCATACCGGCTGCACTTGAACGCGTCGGTGCGCTCTCGAGTCCGGGATTTGTGTGTGTGTGTGTGTGTGTGTGTGTGTGTGTGTGTGTGTGCGCGCGCGCGCGTGCGCCTGCGTGAGTAATAGCGCTTCCCCGGTGGATGCCTCCCTCTAGCCTATAACCCATTAAGTGTATTCAGGAGGCGGAGGCGAGGGGCGGGGTGTGGAGCGGGGGTGGAGGGGGTGGTGCGCAGGGCGCGGGAGCCAGCGGCACGCACGCTCCATTAGCGGACCCACTGCCGCGCCGCTCTGCCGGTAATTTGCGTTAACGAGATTGGAGCGAGGCCGGTTAGCGCGATCTCCCCGCGAGTATCAGCCTCTCTCATACGCCTCCCCGCCGCCTTTCCGACCCTTGTTTCCGACGCAGCCCGCAGCAGCAGCGGCGGCGTCGGCGGCGGCGCAGGAGACAAGGCGGACGGAGAAAGACGGAGAATGTGTGCTGCGCTCACGTCTGTCACACACTTTGTTCTCGCTCCCACAGCTCCGTTATCCGCCGATACCCAAGCGCCATCATGTGGACCAGGATGGTACTCAGTGATGTCATGAAGCGACCGGCCTCGAGATGTTCGACCAAAAAAAAAAAAAAAAAAAAAAAAAAATCCGTCACAGTTTTTCAGAATAAGGATACATTTTTCCTTCTCATCTGAGTGTGAGGAACCTTACATTCTCTCGCTCTCACTCAGCCTTTGAGCGTTTTTTCCCCCTTCTTTCTCTTTCTTTTAATGCTGTTCACACCTGGTCAGAACATCCTTCCTCCGTGATCCGATCACATGCTGACAGCTCTGAGTAGACGTGTGAACGCACCCAAGAAGCACTGAGGTCACATTCACTGGTCGACACCTGGACGCAAATATAATACATGAAGTCGTTTCTTTCCTTGTGACGTGTCGGCTGTCGTCGCTGGCAACATTTAGCAGCTGTTTTTAACAACCCTGTGTCACCTGATTTTATGCCCAATTTATGAAAGAAGACAACATTTTATTGACATGTCAGTTAACATGTCAAATGTTATGAACACAGTTAACAGTAACCCATATCGGCTAATTTAGTGTGGTCAGTGGAGAGAGTCCCCAAACTCCCTCAAAAAATCGACCAAATTTTTTGAGTTGTTGAGTTTGGAGAAACTTTGTAAGACATTCTTCAGTATTTTGGCCTTCTAGTCAATTCGGCAAATGTCATACATGAAGTTCTTTCTTTGTTTTGTCCCAGTGGTGTACATGTTTAAAGTGGGCACTGGAGACACATGTCAAGATGCATGTCAATGAATCGACACACTTAGTGCTCTCCACCTGTGTTTAGATCACTCAGGACACTAATACCAGGTCTGAACAGGGCCTCTGAGGGGTTTTTGCACATTGTACGTATGTGTATATAAATGTTGTGTATGTGCAAACCAATAAAATAAAACCAAAAATGTGTTATTATACAACAAACACTACTTTATAGGATGAAATCAAAGAATAGGCTGTATATGATAAACATGAGTCAGAGTCTCTTGTGTTGCTCCGCTGGTCTCCCCTCAGGTTGTGACATTTTGCGCATCAAAGACTGTCTTTTGTTCCCCAAAATAAATAGCTTATTTCATTTTGGCCTGAAAGTATGCCAACTTCTTGGTGTTTGTGTTATGTTTTTTTTTTGGGGTTAAAACAAACGTGGTTCTTATGTGTTCATGCAGCGCTGCAGAAAGGATTCCTTTGTCATCGCCTAGAGTTGGCAAAAAGACTGCGTGTTTACTCTGGACTCCTCCTGGTTTGTCTGTGTCCCAGTTGAAGGTTGCGGTCACACAGTTTGTATTATAGTGTCAATCTTCCTCAGTTGTGGGTTGCTCATGGTAACCAGATACTCTGCCACAACATCTAGTGCACATCTGTCTGTCTTGGAATGAGGGAAGTTCTCTCCGCCATCTCCCATGTAATTATGAACTGTAAGTTTGCTTAGTTTAACCCAGCGTCCGTTGTTTGTCGTGTTTCTGTTGACTGCCGTAATGTTTATAAGTGTGTGAAGGGTTGTTGTTTTCTCCTTTCTCATAGTCTGGATTTGTCAGGGACCCGACACTGGAAACACAGAGTTCTCTCCTCTAACCTCCTCCTCTCTCCTCTGGTAAGGGTATGAAGATTATTTTTCTGTATCTCAAAGTATTTTCCTTGCCTGTAATTTTAACATGTCTAATCTTTACGTTTCATTATATTTTCTCTTAGAAACTACACACCTGAGATGTTTCGGTCTCTATCAACAACTAAAGGGCAGCCAGGTGATTTAGTTGATGATGTTGAGTAAAGGGAACTCACGAACAGGCTCCACACTCTATGGTGTTCTGTTAATTAACACCTCAAACACAAACCTAGAAGACTATTTCTTTTATCTACAAGCTCCACGTTTTGGTTGACCCGTAGAGAGTGTGACACCATGTCTGCGATGGATTTTCTTGCCCTTATTCTTTGCTGCTTGAATCCTACATTCAGGTGAAGCACACCCACCTGCCCACACATACCTTTATCCACACTACTTAGCCTCCAACCTGACCTCTTCGACCACTAACCCAGAAGCAAAACATATAACTTGGCCTAATTAATGTGTGGAAACAGCCCAAATGATCACGTTCATATATCTTACAAATGATAAAACATCTTATAAAAAAACGTTTTTTAAATTTTTTTTTGACTTTGTAGTAAAGTTTACCACCATGAAAAAGGTTTCAACCCCGGAAGCAGTCCTGTGAAGTGACGTAGGCCAGCATAACCATCGCTCACAGTGTAGAGATTTGGTAAATACATGTAATAAAACACTGGTTTAATGATTTATTTCATATTTCTAGAGCAGTCTCCATCACGAGAAAATGAACAAATGCCAAACAAACGTGTTATTCTGTATATTTATTGATAATAAGACCACTGATGGTGACTTTGTCAATAGTAGACAGCAGGGTGCAGTTGTTCTTGAGTGTCTGGTGACCCCATGTGTAAGCAGGATGGTATTACAATTTAGTATTTACAGGACAGTATCAGTTTGGGGGAAGGAAGGATTAGTTTCAGAGTGTTGGAAAACATACATTCACTAAATAAATGTACAGCTTTAAAAAGCAATAAGGGTTTGAAAAGCCACAACCAAATACTGACCAAAAGTGAATACAACAGGATTCACAAAATTTAGACACTCTCTCTCTCTCTCTCTCTCTCTCCCACACACTCACACACACGCACACCATGTCATTCAAAGGGAATACACACTCATGGTTAAAGAGACAAATGAAAATAAAGAACTACTCACACACATACCGAAAGAGAGACAGGAAATCACTTGGTGAAACTGTAAACGTAATGCCAACCAAACCGTAATAAAAATACAGCTAAATTGAAACGGGTGCACGTCACTCTCAACAAAACATTGGCCACAATTATTTTTTTCAGTGCGATTATCCTATAAACTATCAAACAAATACAGATCAACAGCACAGAGTGCGGAATCAAAACCGTGACACGACATTTATACTGATTAGCATATTAGGATGAGAAACATTACATCATATAAATTACATTTCCAGTAAATATCTACAGATGATGATGATGAAAGCATGTGAATGCACTACATAGAAGGCTGTAAATACTAGATGAACACTGTTGGAGTCCCGCGTATCTCTAACGTCGACGTTCTCTCACTGTAACACACGGCCAGAGGAACACAATTTGCTACCCTCACATGCTGAAATCAGTGTTTCTTTGACCTCTCGGGGTTGAAAGGCATGCCAACAACCAGGATCCTGGTTTTGTTGCACCTGTAGTCACATCAGGCACACCTTTATGTCACTGCAGGCGAGACACTTCACCAAAAGAGCTCAGCAAAATGTGATTTTCATCCGTTTAGCTTGGTCTTAAAAGCATATTTATATGCGGACATGTTGGAATTGAGTCAGTTCTTCAGGTTGAACTGGTGTGTGGACGTGTGACAAATTGGCAGGATTTAAACCTAAATCTCTCATCTTCGTTCTTCACACAGCTTCTTCTGTCACATCAGTGCTCTTTACCATCTATGAAAGCCCATTCCTGCCAGTTAAAGAAAAAACTAATAAAAACTTAGCCTTGATAAAAAAAAAAACATTCCCATTGTCAATCATAATTATGAAATAAAATGTCATAATTTTGACTTTTAACCTCATATTTATTACTTTTCTCTAATCATCAAACTTAGTTTTTATCTATATTTTCTTCTCTAATGGGCAGAAATGGGCTTCCCTACAGCTCTCTCTAACATGACAGCAAGGTTTTCTCCTTGCCTTCAAGTGTGGCTGCCTTAACCGCTAAAGAGACAGCTGCCTTACAGACTTTAAACATACCTTAATGTTATGGGCCTGATTTTAAATAGTGCTAAATTTCGTGGCAAAATTAATTATTTCGAATGAAAACTCTGTAGTGAGTGGATTCACTCGTGGAGACTAAATATTAGTAGTAGAGTAGAGTAGCAGTGAGATTGTGGATTGCAACCAACTGAGTACCCCTCTACTCTTGAAAGGCCCTCTCTAGAGTCAGTGTTAGGCTTGTGATTTCTGGGCAACTGGAGAAACATAACGGTGCAATATGTGTGGACAGGGACCCACACCCTTTGTTGATATGAAAGGCTCACTGTAAGGCAATGAAAACACAAACAATTCTTAGTTTCATGTGGTTATAACCTAATGGAAATCTAATTATGAATATCATATTCCATTTCTGCCAATAGCTGCCCCTAAATCCTACAAACTGGACCTTTAACCACCACTGTTAAAATACATGGGGATGGCTTTTAGACAGTTATGAGACAAGATTGATTAAACTCTGTCTCTTAAATTATCTGTTGCTGTCCTGTTAGCAATCAAGATGACACGTCTGCTAACTTTCTGGTGTGATCAGGCCTTCAGTCTTAAGCTTAATTCTTTGTTTTGGTCGATGAGTATATTTCTTTTACCCCCAAAACCAACTGAGTTTCTTTAAGCATCATTGTAAGTAGCTGTAAATTAGGCAGAGGAGCATTATTTAGCATTATTTAAGTTACTGGGGGAGTTTGAAAACGGTTGTTGCGTATTTATCCCAGATTAAAGCTTTAACTGATACTGAATTACAATTTTAGCATGTAACGTATCTCATAATTTGCTATTAAGTTAAAATATCGGGTCAAAAAATGACGGGCCTTGTCTACAGGTAAAAATACTCAAACAGTTCTCCCTTTTTCCTTTGTCAGTTTCCTTATTTTTCGTATAAACTTAAAACATCGTCCTCAGTGCACAAAATCAGTTCACAAAATGTAACAACCATAGGAATATACAATGGTGAGCAATAGCAAAGTCAAATGCAAAACTAAAACTATCTATTAAAGTATTACTTTCAAGCTTTAGTAATGTCATTCTGTACAAAGATGTGCAGTGGTCCTCTGATGACGGTCGGTGAAGCATGCTGCAACCAACTGAGAAGCCAAGTTGCACCCAATCGCCTATCTGAGACTAACACCGCTGTCAACTCCGACAACCCTGGTGTCCCTGCTCGTTGCGGGTCGAAGGCCGCACTGATCCGAGATACGTGCTAATGAGCGACATCTACATCAAGCAGCAGTGTGATGTGTGATATAGAGCGATTTGATGCAACAGCAGTGAGTCAAGGAATGGTGCTTTACAATAAGATACATTGAGATATTACATAAAGATCACAGGCAGAGAGACGGAGGGAGGTAAATTCCAAAACAGACATGTGATAGTGTTTTCGGGAATTTACTCTTGTCATGTGTCAAGGCTCTTTGTCTCTTCTTCTCTGCATCTCCCTAAAAAGACAAAAACCACATGGACAGAGGAGTTAGACGTGTTTGTATTAACCTGCAGTCACTGTGTTCATTGTATGGCCACTTGGAGGCAGCAGAACAAGCTAAAAACATTGACATTTTATGTTGACAATGTTGGCAACAATTGCCTATTTACACACCCAGTAATCACAAATCAACATGTGTATTTATGGAGGCCACATGAGGACATTTAAGTCCAATTCTGACTTTCCTTTCAGCTCTGTTTAAGCCCCCACCAGCTCCTGAGGGAAATATCAGGCTTTATAGCTGCTGAATAATCCACAATGTTCACTAGCTAGTTGCTATCTTTGTATATCTGATGGTTGGTCTTGGGCAGGTAGCGTACAGTAGGCTCAACAAAGTTTTTTTTGCTTAAAAAAGCCAGCCCAGGTGACGATGAAACAAGAAAAAGTCTAGATGTAACACTAAAAAACTGTGCTATAAGGTGCTGAAACAATTCTGAATACATTTCTAGTGGGGGTTTGTCACTTCGAATCAAATCCTTTACACTATACATATTATCTGACTCATTGTTGACATAAAAGTTAGTGTGCGTCTTTAAATGTGTCTCACCTGCCACGTCACATCAGCTAGACCATCTCATACTGATTAGCTGTGATGATCCTGGACAGACAGCAGGCCAGCAACATGCCAATCAGCTGAAAGACAGACAGAAAACACCCCTGGTTTATTTCATTCATGTAACGAGTTGAAAGATATCTGGACTGTCATTTTCTCACGATCAAGATGTCACTTCCAATGAAACCTACACATTACTCTTGTAAAGAATGCTGGCGTGACTAGAATCTGCTTCCTCTCTCTAACATGGTTACTGTGCATGCGTTTGTTTATATGAACAAGATGAAGAAAAAGAGAATTGTTTTCATTAAAAAAGCCAAAATTAAACAGAAATTATTGTTGAATTAATTCATTTCTGATGGTCCTTGAAAGAACTATGTGCTAGAAACACTTCTGTGTGGAAAAGTAACAAAAATCACGATCACAGTGAGTAGAAATGTGATGGGAGTGATAAAAGCCCAGAAACAGTTTAGGGGTTCTTAGGGGTAAACAGCTTCTTGATTCATGTAATGGGCCTTTTTCCCAGCAGACTTGTCATAGTGAAAAAAAACATGGTCCTGTTCTGTTCAAGTGTATCAATTAAAGTGAAACTCTCACCAAAAAGCAACCAAGGCTTTATTTGTGAATGTATATGAGTCAAACCTTCGTGTAAAAGCATAATTACGACAAAAGAGGCACTTTTAAAATTTACCGTAGTTTCGTTTTCGGGCAAGCTAATTTTCACTGGAGTGCTAGGGGCACTTTTACGCTAGCATAAAAAGGGCTATTTCTAAAACACTAAGAAGGCTCGACACAACATGAAACTTTGCTCATAGTACCACCAGGGTCTCTACACATTATGCATTTACACGAAGGTTTGACTCATACACACTCACAAATAAAGCCTAGGTTGCTTTTTGGCAAGAGTTTCACTTTAAATCAATCTATTTCTAATATTTGTACATCTGGACAGTCACGCAAACTACCAGGACTCTAACACTACAGGAACAAAATGGAATACAGACATCACAAAGTTATTGAATATTCCTTTAAACCTGAGCTTTTCTAGATATTACAATTTTTTCCACAAAAAATGCAGATAAAAACAATAAAAACAATCTCTTTTTTCTATGGATTTCCAATCAAACCAAAGCTGGAAGCAAACAGCGTAGAGAGGAATGTAAGTTGTGTCTGTTGAACTTGTGTTTTTAGCCATTATGTTGCCATTTTCAAACATAGATTATCAATGCTTAAACACTTTTTATTTGCACACCATCACCTGCAAAACATTCAGTATTTTCAGCTCTTACCTGTGAGAAAGCAATCCCAAACGTCACTCCGGCAATAATGGCCATGTTGGTTTCCATGAATGAAGTGACCAGCTCATAGCAGCCCTGAAACACAGGCGGCAGGTTAGTTTGCAGAGGGGACAGGGAAATGTTATATGTGCAAATTAGGGGCAAGATGGATGTCTGGGAGAATATCTGAGTCAACTGTTAGAATGCGGAAGCGGGAGATTGGTTTGAAAAAGTGAGTGAGGACTTGTCAGATGTAAACACGCCTTCTTTACAGAGCACTTCATAAAGGACATAAATAACCGAGAGGCAGACAGGCCAGAGGCAGAGAGACACAACCTAACATACTGACCTGGTGGAAAACCTTGCTCGGAGCTAGAGTTGCATTGCGGAGGTCTTCTGGGTTGCAGTCGGAGGAGTTAAAGCAGCAGCTGGCAGGAATGCCGTTGGATGGGTAATACACACTGCCGAACCAACTGGTGTAGTTAGTAACTCCACAGCAGCGCAGCTACAAACGTACAGAAAAAAGAGGGCATTGAGAGCAGATGAGGATTGAAACACAAGGCGGATACGGTTTCACATTTTTTGAAATACAAATCCCCTGTGAAGACCAAAATAACATTGCGTCTGTCTTCCTCTGAATAGTTTCTGACTTCCTGACCTTGTCTGTGTCCCTTAGGCCCTCTTAGTTCTTAAAGACAACATAAAGCTTTAAAATCAGGTCACAAAAATTGGAGTTCATTTCTTTTTTTGGCTAAATCATTTCCTAAAACAGTATTTATAGTGTCATGACACATACTTCTTTTGTTGGCGGTTTATTTATTGTTTGCTTGTCTGATTTGACTACTGATGTCTCCGGAGCTAAGTCACCAAATAGGAGTGCTAGCTCCTCCGCTAACCAAACTGACGAGCTAACAGCAGCAACATTGTTGTCTTGGTTAATGTCAAGGTGTGATCACAAAGACATCTCAAACAATCAACCTTTCATTCAAAGTGACATAACTGATGGCCTGACACTGAATCACAGCAGTCATGTCTACGATGGGTGTTATGTCAAGCTTATGCACACCCCTTCAAAATAAAGGTTTCTTCTTTTTGGCCTTCACGTGAGATTGGCTGGCAATCAGAGGAATGATACAACTGCTAGTCCTTTAAAAAAAAAAGGCAAACTATTAGCATTAAGGGCTGTGTTTTGGTTTGTTGCAGATACGTTTATTGGCTGATTTCACGTCACAGGGACATACCTTGTGCTGCAGGTTATCAACGGCGCGGCTCGCCTCGTCCTCTGCGTTGTAGTTCAGGACGGCGTCGGTGTATGTCCTGTGAAAGGTTCCTTTTATCTGCAGCATGCAGACATTCGCACATAATGACACACGTTAACAGCATAGGGGCTCTTTGCACGGCTGTAGTGTTGGACCTATAATTGGTTCAACGAGGTATTGCATGCTGACCTCATGGCGAAACACGAATCCAGAGATTCCCGCCACTAACTCAGCGAGGAAGACCAGCGACAGGAACATGGCATACTACAGAGGGAGAAAGGGAGATTTGCATAGTTTGCATAAAAACCCTCTGCCTTAGAAGTGTATCATTTGCCTTTGCACACACTGCACACACACACACACACTTTAACACCATTAACTGAGTAAAGTCCCCTGCAGCATCTATTGGATTTCAGATCCCTCTCCACAGGATAGAGGTCAGCCATTATTCCTTTTATCATGTGACCTGAGGCTAATTAATCAGCATCCACAACACTCCTTCTCTCCTGCTGCAACAGGACACCCCACCCTTCCTCCGGCAACCTCTCACCAGCTTCAGCATCCATGGGCTTCCTCTGCAGGTGGCGAAGCATCCGAACAGGCCAAAAACGATGATGACGGTCCCGGTGCCGATGAGGACGTACGGGGCGTTGGTGGAGTTGTCGGCTATCAGAGAGATGTACGGGCCCAGCATCAGCTTCCCCCATACTCCCACCGCCAGCAGGATGGCTCCTGTTATCTGGAGGGCGGACGGAGGGGGTTGGAGAGATGGATGTAACAGAGAGAGCACAGGGAATGAAAGCAGGGAGCAGGCCTTTATCTTTGCACTTTTTTTTTTGCGATGTTACAATAGCGGCGCTTTAGCAGCGCGGCGCCAGGGCGGGGGGGAGGAGAACGAGGATCAAGGTGGAACAAGAAAGGAGAGCAATTAGAGCAAGGAGGAGGAGACGAGAGACAGAAGACACAAATATATCTGGAGTGCGGGATAGTGATCACCTGCTTTATGAATATGCCCGCACTCACACACACACGCGCGCAGAAAAAAGAGAGGAAAAGAAAGGGGACACGTCAAAGAAGCTCTTTGATCCGAGGCGAGACGCTTCCTCCTGTTGCGCGTCTCTTAGCATTTCAAATGAAGGCTGCTGATAAAAGAGCGCGTTGTACGAGGCAGCTGAAGCGGCGTGTGTCTCAGCTGGGTATGTCTTGCTGGCACTGGGAAGAGAGCGGGGTGTGGAGCGGCTGCTGATGATCTAGCGGGGGCCAACTCATCACACTACCCTCTCCTTCCATACAAGAGGAGGCCGCTCGCCGTCCTGCTGCCAGGCCCTCTGGTTAGAGAGGGAGCAGCCTGTACGGGTGTCTCTGTGCACCCTGACACCGCTACGAGCGAACGAGCCAATGTGGCTGAAACGGCAGAGGGAAGACTCCATACGTTTTGCCCCTTTGTGTAACTGTTCCAACTCAGACTAGTATTGCATTGCGTAAAAATAGCAGCAAATACAGAAGGACACATAACATATTTCTCACTCCAGCTCTGACAATAGTTTAAAGTCTCTGCAGGTTATTTACCGTGCCAACAACTTGCACTTTGCCCCTTTGGCAGGGTGTGCAATTAATGATCGGGCAGAGGTTCCCCTGTCTCTGCCGGTCTCTTCGACTGCTGGATTGTTCTGAATCCGGTAGCGCGGGTTGTTATTTTAGGCTTCGTTTTGCGAATGCCAACTACAGCGGACCACGGCAACTATTACTGGCTGAACTTGATCGCTTCTCATGCAAACATCCACGCACAAATTCCCAAATCAACACACAAGGACCATGAGTTCAGGGTGAGATGATGAGAAGGGTTACAGTGAGAGCAAACACACACGCACACACTGAAACGCAGTGAATGGCAGCTGTGGAAGAAAAGAAAAGCTATAAAACTATATCGCTGGTTTGAACTCACTATTATTTTATCGAGCAATCGTTTGGTCTATAAACTGTCTAAAAATTACTAAAAGAAATGTCCATTATAATTTCCTAAAGCCCAGAATTTACAGTTTACTATCATAGAAGACCAAGAAACCACTATATTACATTTTTTGCTTAAAAAAAACAGCTAAACTGACTGATTTATCAAACAATATCACTAATGTATCAATCCCCTTGTATTTGTGGCTTAAACATGTAGCTGTGGTTTCCTGCTACATAAGCCAAACCTGTATAAATGGCTACTATTGACGATTTGTGGGCAGTTAGTTGTGAGATCATAAATCCCCAGTTGCATGACATTCGATGGAGCTGAACCGCACAGAGCAAACAAAGAAGCCACTACATTTTCTAATTAAAATCATCTCAAGAGTTGGATGTTTTTTGTAATCTCTTTATCTGCGATCCTCATCCTGTTGTTTCCTGTCCTACTGGAGCTGCTGTGCGCACGCACAGATGGCTGACATTTTCCATTGGCCTGGCAGTGTTCTGGGTTGGTTTTCATATTGTTTAATGTAAATCATCATGTAGTCTACATATGTATGAATACTAAATTACTGAGACTGTATATCATCTGGAGGATGATCTGTTTTATAAGGTCAAAAGCCAAAAAAGGCTGAGAACCATCAGACTAACATGCAGAGATATAATGGGACGGACACTGACATCACGTCAACATCTCTGATGGTTGACCAGTCTATGGTATTTTGTGTCATGGTACATAACGTCATATTGGCCACCATACTTTGATCAGAAGCGTATGCCATATTATATGTATTTATATGTAATACAAAGTAGGACTACAACCAATGATTGTTTTCATTATCAATTAATCTACTGACTATTTTCTCGATTCATTTATTTCTCATTTTGTGTAGAAATGTCAGAGGATTTTTTGACAGCCCAAGGTGAGGCCTTGAAATGTCCGAGCGACCGTCCAAAACCCAAAGCATTCAGTTTCCAAACACGACAAAGAAAAGCATCAAATCGTCGCATTTGAGAACCGGTAAATGTTTGGCATTTCGTGAGCAAAACAACCAAAACAATCATTTTATTACCAAAGTACGTGCAGATCCGATCTACCGATATTTTATGGTTATTGTGATATGAGACTATATATCATCTTAAGCCCAGCTCAGACCAAACATTTACTTGTTTTGGGGGGGCGGAGGAAAGAGGAAATCACCTCATCAGTTTGCAAGTCCGTATGACACGAGCCATAAAACTTGAATTTACTACTACGCTGACAACTCCACACTGCTTCTCCTCCGCTCTGCCGCCACTGTCTCGCCACACGCTATCTCTCGCTCGCACGACCACACATTCGTTACGCACACACCTGCTGTTATCTAATCAGTAGAATAACAACTGCAGCAAAGCAACTTACAATCACCATTCACATTTTATGATGCAACAAATTCACATCCGAACTTAGCAGACTGTTCTACTTGTTCTAATGCTCCTCTTATACTTGCCTTCACCCACTTGGTCATTACGTCCACATTACTGATGATCATTCAGCAAAAATCTCATTGTGTTAATATTTTATGATGGTTCTAGTAGTCTGGCCAATATTACAACGTTGATATTGAGGTATTAGGTCAACAATATCCTGATATTTGAGCATGTATGAATATCAGTCATACTGCTTTCATTGACTATCTTCACACTCCGATACTGTGGCAGCTGTGCACCTGGGTAGAGTTTGTAGAGACAAACAAGAGTTAAATCACTCGTCGGTGTTCACTGAATCTTCGCATTTCTTACCGTCCGATGTGCATAAACATGAGGGAATTAACTGTTTAAAATACAAAAATGTGAATGAATTGGTTATCTTATCAGTATGAGCCGATAGTTATCAGTTAACAGTAGCGGCTGAGAAAAAAATCCTATCGCGCATCCCTAAATGGATCCCTTTCTTTCTGTCCATATGAAGTGAAGGAAGGGCAGGCTGATGATTTGATTCGTCAGTGACGACATCTACTGCTTCTATTAACAGTGATTCTCACAGCCAGCGCATGTGACCGTCATTAAAGAGAACAGAGCCCTGGATGATGATGTTTATATCATCAGCAGCAAAATGTCTGGCCTTTAAGGAGCTGCCGTCGCACACAAATAAGGGATCATCTTGTCGGCGCTGGAGTGTTCATTTTAAAGCCAACGGGGAAATCAAGGAACAGGGGCGAGATATCTAGACTCCATGTCTGCTGCTGAATCCCAAACAGCCTCAGACCCCCTTTCTCCTCCTCCTCCTCCTCCTCCTCCTCCTCCTCCTCCTCCTCGTCCCTGGAGCCCCCTCCCACCCCCTTGCATGTTTTGTTTGAAATTCAATGCCAGGCTGGCCACCCTGGTTACAGCACAGGGTTTAAAACAGGTCACCCCCTCTTCCCTCTTCCCTCCTCCTTCCTCCTCCTCCGGCCTAATAAAGAAGCAGAAGGTGCGATGACAAAATATGCTGGCGAGGACACCACGCGGGCTCCGCCACCTGCTCTGCATTCAACCGTCCTGTGTGTGTGTGTGTGTGTGTGTGCGTGCGTAAGTATGGCGACGTAACTATTCACACTTGGGACATTATTCGCCGCGACAAGCTGATGACAGTGAGGCCAATTCGAACTCTGTGCCAGTGAAGCTCTCCCTGCTTGCACCCCCGGGGGCTGGAGAGAGGCACTGAGCTGTGAGACTCTCGTGCACTTTGGACATCTGAAACTTGATGCTGTGGATGTAAGGGAGCGCCAGGACACGGGCCGGATCCCGACTAAATATAAAAGTTCATATTATCTGTGGCACCGGCAACATGTCTGCAGTGCAGGGGGGGGGGGGGGGCAGACAGCACAGTTCTTCTCTTTTTTAGCCCTCGTGAACACATCAGGCTTGATTTCAGTTCTGCGTTTCCATCACAACCATCTTCTGCTATCTCTAAAGGGTTACTTTTGTTCAGGGCCAAGAAGCAGCAGTTGAGCTATTTTCACTTCCTCCAGCTCCTCAGAGTGAATGAACCCTTCAGATCCTAAACACATTACCGACTGATAAATGTCTTCCGAGCGCTCTTATTGGATAAAACCTACCCAGCTATATCTGGTTGCTATCAGAAATCCAGTAAACACGAATGTCAATACACACATTTATGGCTCATCAAACTGCCCGTCCATTAGTCACACAGTAGCGGTTACCTTTGCTAATATGTGGTCTTACTTGTACTGCTAGATCAAATGTGAGGACTCGACTGGTAATGGAAAGGTAAACAAAGGCCTGTATCCAAACCACTGAAGAGCAAACAGTGAAGGAGAGGCACTATTTCACTTCTCGAGCTAATCTCAAAGGCATTCCTCGCCGAAATAGGAAGCAGTGGTCACCAAATGTGATGCTTTCGAAGTGATACGCTGGCTCAAATCCTGAGGACCCTCGACAACAAAGAGTGTTAATTACAGTGAAAACACGGGCAGAATCCATTCTTCCTGCCCGCTTAGCATTGTCGACGCAGCTTTTTATGAATCCAAATCAGAGCGAGAGCTTCGCAACAATCCTCCAGAGGAGGATCTCAACTCTTTGGTATAATTTGAGGCTCTTGTGGGGTTGTGTTTTGTATAATTTAGTAGGGTGTGTCGAATGTGTTTTTTTTTTTTTTTGGCCCCTCCATTATCCAGTATGTAAATGTGGTGGGCAAAATATCAAGCAGAGACGGGCAGGGACCAGCTGGGTACAGGTGCACGAAGGAAAAGGAGAGGTAGTCTGCACAGATGTTTGCAAAGTCCCATAAAAAGGTTCATACAAACGATACGTGGATGTTATTTTGTATCTTGTAATGTATTCCTCGTAAGTGGAGCTGAGCTTTTTTTGCCTGTTCATCGCCTGCTTTGTGTCCACAGGGATGTTTGCCCGACAAAGACCCGCTCGGTCGGAACACTTCAAGGTTTTAGTGTGCTAACTTTATTTTGTCCTTTGTGGACAAAATATCAGAAACACTGGCGACTACTCAGACAATCATTTCATCCATTTATGAATCAAAAAGGTAAAACCCCTCTCTGGTTCCAGCTTCTCCAATAAGAGTATGTACTGCTTTTCTTTGTCTGGCATGACAGTACGACTGAATGTTTGGATTTTTGGCTGCTGGTTGGACAAAAAATATGGTACCATCACAATAAATGGTACTGTTGTGTCTCACTCCCAACTTGTCAAAAACTGAGGCTTTGGGAAGGCGGCCGGGCCGTCCTGTAATCGACAGGGGAAACCCACAGCGTCGTCATTTGACGAGTTGGGAATGAGACTCAAAAAATCAACTTCGTCTTTCAAATAGCACCTTTCAGTTCATATTATCTGGCTGTTAACAAACAATGAAATGCTTCATGAATCAGTTAACAAGCGTGTTGTTAACAATGGCAATCCAAATAACGCCAATAGATGAACTACACAGCATTTGTTGAACAATTACAAAGTATTATCTGTTGTTTGACAGTGAAATAGCAATGAACTTTAATTAACTACAAATTCACCATTTATTAATGATGTTTATTAAAAAGTCTTACAGAAAAGACACATGCGTTGGTGAGAAGTATTTTCTAAACCAATTTCTAATCCAAAACCCAGCGAATTATTGTCAGATTAATCAATCATTTAAAAAACAACTGCTAGTTGCAGACGGGGCCTTCTACATTGTGCTAATATTTTGCACCACCAATACAAAGCACAACCTCAGAGGAGGCAATCAGTGAAGCATAAGTATTTTGCTGCAGATATTTCCTGCAGACCTGTTGTAGTCTAGTCATATAACATTCAAGTGTGACTCTTTAACAGGTTGTCCTCCAGAAACAAATGGCCTCACTGGGTCTGTGTGATCTGTATGAGGGTATACAAAAGGGGGTGCAGGGTCCCTTTAAGGACGTATAGCAGTAGAATGTACAGCACCGTTGTGTGGACACAGCGGGCTGTGAACGGGCCTCATCACACAGAGCCGACCAGAGCCAAGCAGAGCAGAGCAGGCCGGCCCGTCCACACACAGCCCGGTCACAGCGCTGCGGTGATGTTCCGTTCACCTCCTCCACCGCGCTGACTGACAACAGTCATGATGCTACGTGCGCCGTGTGCTGCTCGCACCACTGACGCCCAGCACCCACCATATGTGTTACCCTAAACACCGGTTACATCACCACAAGACGACCGTCTCCATACGTTAAACCTTAAGAAAAAAAGAAGCGGCGGGACGTTAAGCTAGCGCCGTCGAGCGTTTAGCCTAAATGGACCGAAACAACGGCGTGATTCCGTCGATGATGCTGCCGCTGTCCACCCCTTCATCACGCACCACGAAAACACACGCGCACACACTCACACACAGAACGGTGGATTAGGATGCATACTGCGATCATTTTCTGCAGGGTTCCTCTTTTTTAAAAAAAAGAAAAAAAAAGACGACGACGGCGAAAGGTTACGTACCCAGAAGACGAAGGAGTAGACGATTAGGAGGGTTTTGAGGCAGGTGATGACCGGTTTAGTTTCCATGGTGGAGAGAGCTTCGGAACCGTGCTGATAATAACGGAGCCGTCTGTGTGCGGAGTGTCGCGCTGCAGCCACGCGCTGATGCAGCCACACAGCGTCACCGGAGCAGCGCATCACAGACAGCGTGCGTTATGATGAGCGGCGCCTCAGCCAGTGCGAGAGGGGGAAGACATGATCGCCTCCATTGTTCACCGTGCGCTTATTTCATCCTCATCGCGCTCAATGTTTGGAGGTGATAGCAGACATCGGGAGGGAACGTGTCCACTCAGGTGTAATAATGAAGTGAAGGTAATTACAGTCTGAATAGTCTTAAAGGTTCATCCTAGAATGATTTAAACATGCAGACAAATGCACCATTCAGCCATCATGCAACTGATTAAAACAATGCTCAGACCACAATAAGTACATGAAATGCTGCCATGTCAAACTGCCATAGAAATATTATATATCATAATACGTTTGTCAACTTTCACTGGCTTACATTTTTCGAACAAAATCAGTCCTGATAATAACTACCAAGTACTTATTCATTTTCAGGATTTCAAACCTTTAAATACCTGTTTGTTCACATGATGCCACTGTTTGTTTTCGTTTTTTTTTTATTTTTTATTTTTGTGAAAACAGTACTAAAAGTGATTTTCCACATACTTATTATTATATATAGTGTGTAGGTGCTGTGTGTGATAACAAACATCAGGAGGGAATGTGCCATCTCTGGTCTAAGGCAATTACAGTCTAAATAGTCTTAAAGGTCAAGACTGATTTTAAAGCAAAACTCTCGCCAAAAAGCAACCAAGGCTTTATTTGGGATTGAATTTGAGTCAAACCTTCGTGTAAAAGCATAATTGCGACGAAAGAGGCACTTTTAAGATTTACCGTAGTCTCGGTTTTGGGCACGTTCATTTTGAACGGGAGTGCTAGGGGCATGACAGCTAGCATTAAAATCGCTATTTTTAGAACAGTAAGAAGGCTCGACACAACATGAAACTTTGCTCGTAGCATCACCAGGGTCTCACCAGGGTACTCAACTAGGTCGCCATCATGACAGGCAAAAAGTGTCGATCCCCGAGTGCGACCTGACAGGCAGGAGAGTAATGGTGAACCGCTCCTCAAGCATGCCTTTCAGGTCGCACTCGGGGATCGACACTTTTTGCCTGCCATGACGGCAACGCGCAGGAGATGCGGCAGCTAACGTGAGTAGTTCAAAAACCTTCTTTTTCATAAGCTCTGTGTACACAAACAATGTTCTCAATGCTCGTATTCATGAGAAGGGGCCCTGGTGATGCTACGAGCAAAGTTTCATGTTGTGTCCAGCCTTCTCACTGTTCTAAAAATAGCGATTTTGATGCTAGCGTATCATGCCCCTAGCACTCCCATTCAAAATAAACGTGCCCAAAACCGAGACTACTGTAAATTTTAAAAGTGCCTCTTTCGTCGAAATTATGCTTTTACAAGAAGGTTTGACTCATATTCAATCCCAAATAAAGCCTCGGTTGCTTTTTGGCGAGAGTTTTGCTTTAACATGCAGAAAAATGCACCAAAAAATACTCAGACCACATTTCGTGCATAAAATGCTCCATGACAAAAACTGCCATAAAAAAACATATTTTGATATTATTCAATGGGTTACATTTTTCAACCAACATCAGTCCTGATAATAACTACCAAATATTCATTAATTTTAAGGATTTCAACCCTTTGAAAACCTTTGTTTACATGATGCAACTGTTTGTTTGTTTTTTATATGAAAACAACACCACAAAATCAAGAAGTAATTTCCCATGGACTTATATCGTATTCTTTGTGGCAGTTTTTGACATGGAACACTTTTTTGTACTAAATGTTGTCTTTTATCGGTTGCGTGAGCCGCCGAGGACGCAACAGAACTGGCATGTATTTCGCCCCAAATACGGGTAATTTACCCTATCTAGTAAAAAACAGTGAATTATAAAAATTACAAAAACTCATCCAGGTTACCCATACGAATACAACTTGAATAAAAGTCTAAAAATGTTTGAAATTAAAAGTACTTAGCAAGTAATCTGCAAGGTAACTTGTAACTACAGTTATTGAATACATGTAGTGGAGCAAAAAGTACAATATTTGCCTCCTAAATGTGGAAGTATAAAGATGCAGATAATGGAAATACTCAAGTAAGCACCCCAGAATTGTAATTAACTACAGCACTTGAGTAAATATATTTAGTTACATCCCATCACTGAGTCAATTAATAGTTATTATAATAGAAATACACAATAGTAATAGTAATAGTAATAGTAATACAAAAATATTGTTGGAGAAATGTGATTACTATCTGAAATGAAAGTATATATACTTTTGTATATCTTATGGAGAGGGACATAGTATGTACACATTTGTAACAACGCAATATTATTACAATCCATTACATTTAAGTGGTTTTAGGATTATGTCATTTCTTTAAAATCTGCTTTAAGCACAGCTGTCAGATAGGTGAAGTGATGTAAGCTGTGAAATAGTTCCCTTCTAAATCTAGTGGAGCAGAAATTTATAGTAGTATAACATTTTTTTTAAAAAAAGTACCTTTAAATTTGAGCTTGAGTACGTTTGTTTACTTACTTTCCAACACCGATACGGGATCACCGGCGGTAACTCAAAGTTACATTGCATTCTGAGATCGATACTTCTCGGCTGCCATGACAATTGGGAGCGGAACAAGCATCTGCTAACGTGAATTGTCCAAAAACCTTATTTTTAGTAAACTCTGTGAACACAAACAATGTTCTCAGTGCTCGTGCTTATGTGTAGAGACCCTGGTGATACTACGAGCAAAGTTTCACGATGTGTCGAGCCTTCTTAGTGTTTTAAAAATAGTATTTTGATGCTATCATAAGAGTGCCCCTGCACTCCCATTGAAAATGAGTTTGACCCGAAAACGAAATATGGTAAACCTTAAAAGTGCCTCTTTCGTCGTAATTATGCTTTTACACGAAGGTTTGACTCGGATACATTCACAAAAAAAGGTTGCATTTTGCTGAGAGTTTGGCTTTAAGCTGGGATTTAAAGTGAACATAGTGAAATTTTCCTCCTTCAGCACATACTTTACATACTTAAACATCCACAGAAACTATGAACAAGCAAAACAAACATTTTTGAGCTGCTCCAACTACATGTAGAATGAGGTGATTAAATGGGGACGTCTCAAGGCTCCTCACTCTGTGAACCACTGACTCTTCTTAATGACCAAACTAATCTATTGACAATCATAGTTGCAGTCGATCGATGACTGGCTTGTTACAAATTAAGAGAGTGATATCAATATACCTGATTACTTACATCTACACCAGTTTCATTATGAGTCTATGTGTTTTTGTCTTTTATTCTTATGGTACTGTTATTCTATGACACATGAAACCTCCGTCTGATCTTATCTCATGATTTGGTCAGTTAAGTTCAAGTTAAAGAGTGCTGAATTTGTACGAGCTGACTGCGTGTTTCACATGCAAAACTCTTTGATTACTGCGAACTCAGTGTGCAGCAGGTCTACTTATGCAAAAGTTGTGTTTATACAGTCACACTGGCTGTCCTGGGTGTTGCATTAAGCTTGAAAATACCATGAAAACAGAATCAAAAGACAGGCCTAATTCTTATTTAAAGAGGCTATGATTGATTTATAAGATAAGATCAACTTTATTCATCCTTCAGAGAGAAAATGAATTCATGTTGGCTCATGTATATTCACTGCAGCTAGTGGTAATCAATACACAGTGACCAGGCGTCCCATCAAGGGCTGTCTGGTCCCTCGAGGTAAGTTTCCATTCACTGTAAGCACCTGTAGAAAACACATCCATCACTTCTTAAAACCCCCACAACACAGACTCACATGGGGATGAATCAGGCTTCATCAAGGTGCTTTGTAAAGTGATTTGTGTTGTAAAAGCACAATGCAGTGCAATTGTTGCAAAATTATGGCATTCAAAGACTGCTTGACAATAAAGCCACCTGCAGTAAAATCATCAGAGGACAAACAACCAAGGACGGCTATAAATTTGAGTAGGAGCACATAAAAGAGTGCTTGGCACAACTTGTCCTACATTTGAAAAGTAATAAGTGGGCGAAGACATTTCAAATTTCAAATGCTGCAAAAGGAAATGAAAAACAAACAACACAACAGAGTGCATCTTGAAGTCTTTACAATGACATTTATTAAGAAAATTAAGGGGCCACAGTGCATTCTGTTCAAAATTGTATCACTGCCCCGACACAATACAGGTCATAGTCGTTAATATACAGTCAGGATGATACAACATGTTCACGGACATTATCATGCTGTTTCAATCTGTTCCAATTATACACAGACACATCGTTCCATATCATTTCACTCTAAATGTCTCTGATATAGATCTAAACAAATGGAGAGAAGTTTGGTTGATACTTTGCTTTTAAATCAGTGGAGCAGTGTGGTGTGTAGGTGTCATTTATCAAACAATATTTCCACAGTCCCAACTCAACGTCAATTTACTTGCTTTTTTTCCTGAGTTTACTCAGTTGGATCTGTCAATGTGCAGGTTCAGAGACCATTATAATGTCATCCAGAGCACTTTCAAGATTTTAAATCACAAAAGTTTCTAAAAAGGCTAGTAAGTGGATGTTGAGTTGGATTAACTTTCATACAATATTTCTACAGCCTCAGCACCATGAATTATTTGTTCATGGATAATGTTGTTAAGATCTAATGCAAAATGTTACAGGATAAGTTTATAACACAGGATTTGTGATGTGATTAACAAGTACTACCAGGAACTTGTGGTCCGCAGTGAACGGAGCTTTTAGTGGTTTATTATTCGTCATAAGCACTTAAAGGAGACATATCAAGCTCATTATCATGTTCATAATTTAATTTTGGGTTACTAGTAGAATATCCCCCCTCTGCTGAACACCCAATTTTGTCTGATTGGCCAGTTCACACATGCCTGTGCCAGCACAGCTAGCAACGACAGAGCAGCTGCGCTAACTCAATTCTCAAGTGCCAAACCAGCTGCTAGGCATAAATTGCACTAATTTGTGACATGGTGATGTTGTGTGATCATACAGTCATGGAATTAATGGCGGGACTACTAAAGAGGTGTTCAGGAGCAGTGTTTTTTATGGGAGTGAGGAGCGTCTGATGGTGTGGACTTTGACCTTTTAAACTCTCAAGATCTTTTACATGCACAAAAGCACTTACAGTATAAAACACTGAAGGAAACAAAAAAGTATTATATGTTTCCTTTAATACCTAGGACAGCCTAAAATTAAATGTAAAACATGAGGAAAAAATACAGCAAAATCAATAAGCCATGGTTAGTGACTGAAACTATCACTAGTTCACAATGCATTGACCTTACTGTTCAAATCACTGTCTCCATCTGAACAGTTTCAGGTGGACCGACTGTCTACAATCTGCTTATGCTCCTTGAATGCGAGACATAGTCCGAATTATTTAATAAATACAGGAATCACTGAGTAGGCAAAAATGTACTGTATCGTTACATAAACAATCCATGGGTCCAACTGAGCTAAAACTGAAAAACAAAAAAAAATATTAAAAACCAAGAAAAACACACAAACACATAATCAGTCACTACATAACACAGACGTTTTGTTTCTTCAAGTGTGTTCAGTCAGTAGTAAGTACATGGGCTCCTACATTAAAAGTGCTCAAACATACAGTTCTTTAAGACCCCGGGCCTCTTGCAAGAATCACAAAGACAACAAAAAGATTTGTTCTTAAGTGGTACCTACCAGTGACTTCAGTAAACATTTTTTTGAGTCATCTCTCTAAAGAAGTGGACAAGTGGTCCTACCCTGTCAGTACAGAAAGTCAGAATTATAATCTGAATGAATAAGCAGCGGGGCCTACCCACCAACACTGAACTGGTTCCGTTCTGGGCATTTGAGTGAACAACCAAAAACATGCTGGCTTGGTTCAGCTGGAACGTAAAAAAAAGTAGGTTTTCTTTCACCTGAAGTGTGAACCAAAGCGTGTCATATTCTACAGGTTGTTGCTCATTCACTGATGAGGCATCTGTGCTTACAAGAAACTTGAACAGAGCTGGTTTAAGAACAAAGGCTAAATTTGGTGTAAAGGGGGAAGGAGAGGTTCAACAATGTGTTTTGTAAGTTCTATTGGCATACTTTGGCATAGCAACCAGCACAATTGAGTATTTGTTTGGTTAAGTCTCTCAATCTTACATCTGCCTCACAGTGTTTAAGCAGGTCCAACATGTGTTAAACCCCCTTTATCATTAACACGTTAGTGCCGGCTGTATTAAGATATTTTTGTGTAATTTGTTCTAAAGCTTGTTCAAAGCCATCTTTTTTTTTGGCTGCTGATTTCTGACGGCAGGATTTCAAGGTTAGTGGTGTGAAATTCCTCTTCCTACACTTGTGACAAGTTTTGAATGAAACTTGGCAAAAATGGAGCAAAACAGACAATTTTAGGGACACTGATCATCACATCTCATGACACACTTGTAAGGTCGAATTTGCAACAAGTTTGTGCGGTCAACAAAGTTTAGTGAATCTGACTTGGAATAAAGCAAAGGGAGTTTAAGATAAGAGTACAACAATGTTCTTGCAAGAGGCCTAACATGTAAATAAAACTAGTGTGCATTCCCTGGTCTATTCAGCTACTCTTTACATGAGAAAGTGAGAAGATGCGAGAGCATCCTCAGATTCTTTACGTCAGTCAGCAGCTGGGTGATTGATAGTCTCTACACGGACGATTGTGTCGAAGACACAACGAGGGAAGAATATGTGAAAGGGCAGCAGTGAAGCCACTGTAAGTTCTCACCAAGCTCTCTCAAAGGCACCAGTCGTCTGATGTGAACCTCAGCCCCTGTATAATCTGAATCCCTGATGTGCTGCCGGGTTCACACACTAGAGTTCATTCAGCTCCGTGACACAACTCCCGAGTCCCTCTTCTTCAAGGCTTTCATCATTTTCAAAGCAGCGAGGAATCCTTTCAAGGTTCTGGTCCCCCTGGGTCTAAAATGGTACCGTCTCTACACTGACCCAAACTCAGTCATCCAGGCTTCGTATTTTTCCAGGTCGGCTGCGGAGACAGACTTAGAGATCTTCTTTAGCGTGAGGGTGAAGTCCTCCATGGTCACAGGCATCTGCAGCTCATCTTTGGAGAGAGCTCGGATCTCCTCTGGGCTCAGGCCTTGGATTCGACGACGCATCGCCATCATGGATGCATCTCTAAAGTACATGTAAAGATAGGAGAAGAGGGGGCAGGGCTTTTAGTACTTTATAATATTTCTGCTAGTTTTGATTCCAACTCAGGTTTGTGTTGATGGAGTCTAGGCTGTGATCACTAAGCCACATCTGGGTGTAGTCCTGCGGGGCACACAGGCTGTGTGTGGATGATACTGACGCACACATCCAAGGACAACAAAACAATGCAAGCCGGAGATAAGAGTGAGAACATGAAATACCTATCGTTCCCAGAGGAGCTATGGTAGAAAAGAAAGCACCACCAAGACAAGGACAGGATGGGAAGGAGAAGTGTTGAACGAAAGCAACTATCAAACAGCAACTAGAGGTAATGCTCAGCATATAAACACATTCCAGTGATCAGTGCATATGTGTGAGTCTGCAGGGCCTAAACAGTCCTGACTGTGTATAAAGAGGCAGCTCTTTATACACAGTCAAAAAAAATACGTACAACCGATCTGACAATCGAATGATCACTTTGTCATTACACTTAGTATGTGTAAAATACATGAGTTTATTTTTTTGTGATTGATTTAATGGAGATTTTTGTGACTCTGCAAGTGTAGTGATAAAATGTATATGCATACAAACAGATTGAGAGCTTTTTAGTAAGACAGTATAACTTAATTGGCACTTCTGCCTGCTCCACCATTATACTACATACATCGTTTGGTGTGGTTTATAGCCCCTGCACCATTAATTCATCACATTTACTGTATATGTAAACATCATTGTTGATAACTTGTCAGTCATCATTATCAAACGTCTGAACTCATCTTGAAAGAGACTCAAAACTTCACAATGGAAATGGAAGTTCTAAAGCTCATTATGACGGAAAGAATGGCTTAAATGTTAAGAAAGGAAATTATGAAATCCATCAATCACTTACAATAATCTAAAATTAACTTTATCAATGAAACATAGACTGAAACTGAATAGCAGACTGTAAAAATAATAGCACAATGAGTGAAAGTGGAGTCCTGCATTCAAAATGCTACTTAAGAACAAGTAGTGAAGTATAATCATCAAAATACACTTAAAGCGCCTAAAGTAAAAGTGTTCATTATCCACAATGGTCCATTTAAGATGATCAAGTACCAGCTGCTGCAGCTGGTAATGTTATCAACTTGCGAGTCTGTCTGTGTGTCATCATTGTATAATGTGGTCCTGAAGACACCTTCTGTACCAGCAACCACAGAAGCAGTAAGCATTGTAAGATGGTTTTGAGTAATTATGATTATGATGCATGAATGTATAATCACTAACGTAGTTTTCAGGCAGCTTAATCTATAATACATGATGATGTATTAGTTGAATTAATTTAGTATTAAAACTCTGAAGAACTAAAGCTTTCAAAAAAATGTAACTCGATAAAATATTTGTCTCCAAACTGCAGCAAAGAAGAAGTCTAGCTGCTTAGTCATATTCCACTTCTGTCAATGAATAAACATGCACTATACTCTACGAGACAGTCCTCTTTAGTTCACTGTGTATGTTTCTCTATATCTCTGAACATGTCAAGTCTGACTAGTGAGTGCTATTTGGCTGTGAGTTTTACAATTGCACAGTTTATGATACAACAGATTTGACAGGTTTTGTCATCTGTTACATTATTTGGGATTTTCTTCAATATTAATGTATCGTTATCATTACAGTTTCAGTTCTGAGCTGACATGGTCATGTTGCTTGGTTTTGCCATAAAGGAGATGAAGGATGAACTGATAATGAACTGATCACCAATTTGTCATTTTGAACACACACACCTGCAGACGTTGGTGATGTCTGCTCCAGAGTAGCCCTCAATTTTCTCGGCGATGAGGTCCAGGTCCACGTCAGGAGCCACATCCACCTCCCTCAGGTTGATCTTTAGAAGCTCTACACGACCCACAGCTACACAAACACACACAAACAAACAACATAATCACATATGAGGTTTGGGATTGCTGTGCACAGCCTCTCGGTTAGACCACTACAGTGACTGTCGCTTTCGTTTGTTGTGCGGGATGGAGACACCTGTGGGCAGCGGGATGTAGATCCGCTTCTCCAGCCGTCGCCGCAGCGCCTCGTCGATGTCCCAGGGGAAGTTAGTGGCAGCGAGGACCATCACCATCTTCGAGGGGTCATCATTCTCCAGAGCTCCCCCTACACCTGGTCACAAGATACACAGCAACAACAACATTGAACTGCATATTACTGCACCATGAAACATAATCCTGGTATCTATCTAGGTGGTATTCTGATTTTTTTTGTTTCATACTTGGTTTTTTACACTTTATGTTAGGGTACCCAGGTATTAAGTAGTTGATGAAATGCATACTAGGAGCAAATTTGGCTCTTTATCAATCATAACAAAGAGCTTATCTATTCCTTATTCAACAACGAGACAAATAACTCACAGTTATTGTACAGAACAAGGCATTAATCATTGCTTAATAATGACTCAAAAAGAGGCAACATGCTGGTAGTGTTCATGCTATTAAGCAACTAGTTAATGGTGAAAATGTGTACCCTAACCCTAGTGTCTCCCCTGTCACAGCTTCACCTCAGCACTGCTATACTCCACCTACCATCCATCTGAACCAGAAGTTCTGATTTGACCCTGCGGCTGGCTTCATGTTCGTCTGATGTTCCTCTTCTGCCACAGATAGAGTCAATCTCATCTATGAAGATGGTTGTCGGTGCATAAAACCGGGCCTGTGGAAAATGAACAGTTGAAGACATTTTGTCGCTGCCATTTACCAAAATATTTAAATCTTTAGTTCGGTGTTTGTAGATTTTTCCAAACAGTCTTCATACATGCTCATCAACGTACCATTTCAAACAGCAGACGAACAAGTTTCTCCGACTCGCCCCTGTATTTGGAGGTGAGGGTGGAGGAGGACACGTTGAAGAAAGTAGTCCCGCATTCTGTGGCCACAGCTTTGGCTAACATGGTCTTCCCCGTCCCAGGAGGGCCGACCATCAACACACCCTGAGACAAAATGTTGAACACTGTTAAAACGTAAGACACACAAACAAACATACACCTAGTGTAGAGTATTTTCTGATTCAGCTTTTTTCTAAATCTGATTTAGGTGAATTTACCTAAATCAGACTATAAGCCAGTCGTCATCAACTAGTATATTTTAATCAGCCTCAACTATCATTTTGTTTTCTCTTCATTCATTTATTGGCTCGTTCAATCCATTTGATTAATTCACTATTAAATCACTGATCAAACTTAGAGATGTGGGCATTCAGAGGTCTGGAACCAGGCCACATGAAGATGATTGTGCAATAAATGCATTCAAAAAATCAGTTAGTTCATTGAGAGAAACAGAATATTCACAAGTGGGAACAGTGAGTATTTTGACAGTGCTGGACAACAGCCCACGTTCGTCATCTTTCGAAAATTAATCAGAGCCTGAGCAGGCTTTCAGAGTGGAAGAGCAATTATTGTTTATTTTTAGGAATGAATAACTGCAGACTCTGTACGTCATTCACATCCATTATAGACAAACAAGTAAGGAACAAGCATTTAGATCCACAGTGCTGATAAACAGGAGAAAACAGCTAAACGAGAGTGCATCCTTTTTCATTTTAGAACACTCAATACATACAATGCATTGCATATAAAAAACAACAAGGAGATAATTTCTATCCCTTTTTTGTGCATATCGTTACCCAGAGTTACTTGATAAAGGGAAACTTTTCCAATATTAAACCTGATGATTTGTATAATGACAATATTGGTGGTTTATCAAAAAATGGTAAACTTGTCTCCGTTTTGCAACCAGAGCCCCCTCACCTTAAATGTTTACAACAGCATACTTAAGTGTACTGACTAACCCTAACCCTTAAAGTGATAAGAAACATCACAGCCCCTTTTCAGTTTTCTCTGGTCAGGAAGCAACAATTACAAATATACTGTACTTATCCAAAAACAACACTGGTTTGCAGATGTTTCATCAAGGGGTTTCTGTAAAAGTCTGAGCTGCACATAATAAGAGGATCGAAACAAGATTATGGGACTACACCACAACCATTGTACACTCAAGATAATGCTGGTGTTCGGATTTATACATATACATACATGAAAAGCTGTTATTATTGGGCTTGGCCATGCATCTCAATTAATTGTCTTCCACTGTACCTATGTTTGAATGTCAAGACCATTGAACAAAGCTGTCATCGCCGATGCAAATCTCTTTTGCAAACTGTCACAGCCGTTGTGATGTCTGACATTTCTGCATCTGGTTTCTGTCTGTTGCTATGGTGATTGCATAAAATCACACAAACCGCAATCATTTGAATGCACTTGTAATACCAGCTGTGACAGAATCCATACGGGTTAATGGGTTTTATATTCCTTGCAGGGTGGGGTGTAGAAAGATAAAACAATGATGACAGGACTGATCAGAATCTCAGCAGGAGCAGGCGGCGGTGGGATCGCTCACCTGCAGTTAACGTTCGGGAATAGTCAGAAGCCTACAGGGGACGGCTGATGAAACAGAGCTGCACAGACCTCTATACGAAATGTCAACTGTGATGAATCAAATACCTTCAGCCTACACGAGTGCCAATACATCAGTGATTAACTTAAAATGTCTTTTTGCGATAACTAATTTATGAATCTTTCATTTTCAGCTCAAGAGTTCAATTATGCATGCATTTCTTCCACAAATGAAAGTCACTGTGCTGCGCTAAGAACCGATACAAAAATTAACCCTCACATGGCCAGCCTGAGGGAAAAGAGGCCTCACATGATGTCAAGTTCAACCGAGGCTGGTAGAGAAGAAAACATACTGGCCATTCAGTAGAGTCATGTACATAGATGCTGAGAGGCAGCATGACTTTGCAGAAACAAGGAAAATGTTAGAAAAATGCACCTAACACATAAACATTCACATTACAGGGTTTGTATAAAGTATGAAGAATGCTTCATTTGAACCGTTTTGTTGACAAAGTTAGGAATATGCTTAAATTCAAGTATACTTGAGAAATTGATGATTTTTAACATAATCCATTGTTTAAATGGACTTGCTGGCCAAAAAGAAAAATACTGAAATGGCTTCAAATATGAGCCACAGAAAGGTAGGCATAGTGCACAAACTGTACAAAAGGCGTTCGACCTGATGGGAGAGTGCTTGAATTTTAAAACGCTGTACAAACAAGTTGGGAAAGAACAGCCAGCTGTTGTACCAGGTTCAAATGTAGCTATATATTTTTACTTGGCAGAAAATGTACACTACCCTGAGCAGGTGTAATTCATTCATTACTTTTTGTTGTCGTAACAGAACAATTAAAACCTGGGACAGAGTCCCGTTAGAAGCCAGAGGATATTTTTGTCAATATTTACCCCTGGAACACTCAGGATGGGAACTGAGAGCCTGTTCGAGCTGAGAACTGGGTCCAAATTGTCTGATCAATCAGAATCATATTCTTCAAAGCTTCTCAATTTCTTTTTGTGGATTTTTCTGACAGTTAATAATTGCAAAAAAAATGTCACCAACTCATGCGTCTTCAATGCTGGAAGCTTGGAACAGGAGAGGAAGAAATAGTCCAAAGTGTGGCTTTATTTGATGAAGAATGATCCCATCAGTGGCAGTTATAATGTCTGAAAATGATCAGTTCATGTAAGGGTGAAAACACCAGCAATATGCTGAAACACCTTTGTGCCATGGCTTCTTAAATGAGTGAAAACAAGAAATGTGAATCACCAAGGCTAAATATTTTGTCCTAGCAGGTTTTTCCTTTTAATAAGAAAACCTGAATGAAATGCTGTTCAAATATTCGCTCATTGTATCCATTTCAAATCATGACAGACTGTTGCTACAACTAGCTCTCAAGGCTGAGACACATATCCTCGGTGAGCAGTGTGTGACGGCTGCGTTGCTGAACTGCCTGCTCTCACCCAGGCTACAGCCAGCTCAACTCATCTATCAGTTTGTTCAGACTCAGAGATGATAAAACATTGTGTTGGAGCCGAAAACCTGTGTAGACGTCCACGCAGAAAACTAAATCGATGAATCAACAAGGGAACCGTTAAAGAATCAGAATAATAAGCAGAGTTGTTTACGGCATTGGCATCAATCAAAGCTTATCAATTCTCAGCCCTGTGGAGCACACTGCCTGTGACACTACATACATTAACATTAATGATGCCCCTGATGTCCTCTTGGTATCTGTTACTTAGATTAGATGAAGGCACAGCTGTGATTGTGTGCTGTGTGTGTCTGTGTAATATGGTAATTCTCACCTTTGTGACAAAACAAAAAACAAAAACCCATCAAAGTAGCACATCTATAAATGAATTATTTAATTATTAATGAGGTAACAGAGGACAGATATGCTGCATCATATCATACATTATACTGTATTAGCACGTTCACACATGATTACATACATTACTTCCCCCTTTTTTTCTCCTCTGTTTATCTCTGTGAGTTCTGAATCATTGAGTCAAACACATTCAAGTAATATGCACACAGCTCAGAGAGTATGTAAGAGATCGGTGAGTGTGTTTGTACCTTCCAGGGGCGACGAATGCCCTTAAAGAAGTCAGGCATCCACATGGGCAAGACCACTGCCTCTCTCAGCAGCTTCTTAGCATCTTCCAGATCAGCAATGTCCTCCCTACAGTGCATCCAAAGAATTAGGTCCCAGTGCTGAGATAAAAATCCCCCCACAGCAAAACATATATTAAAAGGAGTATGTCAGACTCTGTATATGCTACCGTACCAGTGAACATTTGGGTTGCGGGACACAATATCTCTCTCCAGTGAGTCCACCAGGTCGCTGTCATATCCCGTGCTGTCAAACTTCTTCTGCTCTACATCCCCTGCTACTTCTCCAGCCCCTTTCTTTCCCTGATGAAGAAAAAGAAGAAAAAAGGATTAAAGGCACAGTTTTTTCAAGTTCTATTCGTCCAACAGTCAATCAAACTGCTGTAGTCTGACCTTATCGTCTTTGGCCTTTGTGCCTCGGGCGTCTCTGAATCCCGGCCGGTCAGCTTTAGGGTTGGCCTGGCCGCGGCCTCCTGGCCCTGCCCCTCGATGCTGCAGACCGGGGGACTCCTTCCTCTGCTGTTTCACTGCACTGTTGGGACGCTTTACTGCAACAGGATTCCTAGACACACACACACACACACACACACACGTAATAGAAGGACATAACTGCCGACAGAAACATCTTAAATCATTTTCAGTGGGGAGATAATCGTACTAACATTGTGTGCCAACATTCCCACACTCTGTGTGGAGGCTGATGTACCCTTTAATGACCAGATAGTGAGTCACACTGTGCTGCCAGAGATAAAACTGATTATGCAAAATATGTCTCTTTGTACTTCAAAGTGCTTCCTTATAGAAGCGCTTTGTTCCGCAGACTTTGTGGGTACTATGAGTAATCAGTTCTGACAGAACATCCAGAAGTCCCCTGGATCATAGGCCCCTCAGCAGGTGAAATAAAGAAATCACACTGAAAGACAAAAGCTAAATACCCCACACACACCAGACTTGCTCCCAGTTCTTGTATTGCATGCAAAGTGACACAAGGAATGACAGTTTGTTCAGCTTTCAGAGAGCGTTGTTATAAAGAATGACTTCTTGGAGACTCTCCAATCATCCATCCATCGTCTGTAACCGCTTTAGCTCTTTTATCGTGGGGGTTTCTGCTGGAGCCAATCCCAGCTGTCTCTGGACGAGGGCAGGGTTCACCCTGGACAAGTCGCCAGCTCATCGCAGGGCCCTTCACTGATGGCAGAGACTGCCATGCAGCTTCACTGATGGCAGATGAAAGGTACCAACTGCACATCAGGAGCAATTTGAGGTTCAGTATCTTGCTCAAGGACACTTCGATATGTAGCTCAGCTCAGCCCGGGAGATCTGTGTATTTGTATTGTTTATTACAATTTACTATATTATTATAAAAAAGATCGGTTTGGATTGTGGTTGGCTGGTGGATTCTCCTGTTCTTCAAGAACATAGTGTGACCCACTCAGTATAAATGTTACCTGTACTATTACTTCAGCTAGATTTTGTTTTTGCAAGCACACACTGAAAACTTCCCCTGTATATTTCAACTAACAGGACGAAAAGCTTGATGAAGCTTTATTTTATAATGGTAGACCTGCATTTAGATCAAAGATCAAAGATCTAAACACACACACACACACACACACACACACACAGACAGACAGACAGACAGACAGACACACACACACAGACAGACAGACACACACACACCTGTGTTCTGCAGGGATGGGAGGGGGCCACACTGCTGGATCTTCAGGTCTCTCCTCAGACTGAGGGGCGAGGATGTCAACTGGCTTCTCTGACTTGAAGCTCTCAAGCGTTCCCATGATGTCTTTGACCTGCTCATACTCTTCAGTCAGTTCCTGCCTGACCTGGTTGCAAACAGAAGAAGAAGAGTGCTGTGTCAGCATCGCATCACAGAACACCCTAATGAAAATACAGGGGTCGATGTGTATAGATGTTCGGGTAAAAAATTGCAAGGTTTGGAGTAAAGGGTTAATGTTTATTAAAGATATAGAGACAGCAGTCAATGGATAATAAATTCCAAAATGCCAGCATTGAATAAAAAAAATGAATACAAAAAATGTTATATACTAATTGAGGGGACAAACCAAAGAGATTACCAACATATCACAGAAAACGTAACTGACCAAATCATGGAAGAATACACCAACCTGCCACAACATTCACAGGATTAAAAGGTGAAGGGCGTCCAAGCATTTGTGCAGATTTCACTTGACACAAATCAGCCACCAAAAAATTGTTGCAGACCATGTACACACCCCCACATGACAATGATCTACCTGAGATCAGCGGTCACCACAGCAGGACAATGTGCCCTGCCACACTGCAAAAACAGCTGAGGAGCAGCTCAGAGGAATGTGACAAGGAGTTCCAGGCATCAAGCTGGCCTCAAACTTTCCCACATCTGAATTCGATCAAGCATCTGCGAAAATGTGCCGGAGCAAGTCTCAACCACGGAGGCCCAAAATCATAGCGCGCATTACTCATAGGATCCTACACCAACGCCCTTGTGCAAGCCCACATAGAGGTCCTATGTCCGACAGGTCAGAGTCAAGTCCGATCCTTCACGGGAACTCCATGGATTGGACCTGCTCTGGCACATTGCAACAGATGCTTCAAGACTTGGATCTGGAAAATGTGGCTTCCCTGCAGACACTGAATTACCTGCAGTTATAGGTATGAAGGTTTGATAACTGCTGTATGAATGCTGTGATCAAGTGTGTGTGCGTGCGTGTGTTGGGGGGGTGGGGGACTCACCTGTTGCCACTTGACTTTGAGTGCAGGGTCTCTGAGGGACTGACAGTGCTTATGGATCTGCTGAATGACCCCCTGGTAGTACACAATGGAGGAGTCATAGTTCCCCAGCAGAGCATACTCCCGGCCCTTCTTGGCGTTGTCACATATCTCTGCCAGATTCATGGTGAACAGCAGCTGTACGCCGAGGGACACAACAAGCAAGCTAACGTCAACTACAAGGACTGAGGACAGGAAGGCTGTTAATGTCGGCTTGTTAACTACAACGTTTTAAACTAGGTCAAAGCCGTGATATCATATCATCAGACCTGGGTTACTTATTAAATGTCGGTGCAGCTCTGTGGAAGTCAGTTATCTATCAGATATTTTACAATACGCGGCAAAAGCCATGTTGGTTACGCTAGCTAACGTCAGGGACTGTGATTTTAGATTCGTCGCAGACAGACAGTGCACCTGCCGGTTCAACCAAGCCATTGTTTAAATCATCTCATTTTCTTGTCATCTTGTCAACGTTAGTACTTGGTTAGCTTTGCTAGCTTGCCGCTAGGCCACAGACAGGAAACAAAACGAATCGTGTTGCATTAAATAACGTAAACGCGCCTTAATCCTCCCAGCATGTGTTTAAATGTGGATGAAGACAGAAGCAGCCGAGCCGCAAGCTCAGTTATATCCCTTATCAGCGAATAAAGCGTGGAGATAATTGCCTTACCTGCATGAAAAGCACTTGTTTGTGCCGTTTGTTTGAATCACAGGTCCTGTATTGAAGAAAGTGTTACCATGGCCGCAGAGAGACGCCGTGTGAGGAATACAGGCGGCTCGATTACTGTGCTGCATTCGCGGCGAGCTGGTAAAAATGACAATCCTGCTACGTGATGGTCGGAAAACATAGGCATATTTACGTGGACGCCGTTTTGTTGCCGCCGTACGTCAGCGTGCCCGCCATATTGGATGAGGCAGGTCTTATGAATTGTTGTTATATGATTTATATTAACTCATAAGTTCTAATAATGGCGGCCATCGAGACACATTATTTATTTGTTTTTAAATTAACAACGTCTGCAAATGAAAGTAAGACACTGCAACTGACACTGAGTCTGCTTTCTTTTCTTTGAGCAGTTATACTATTAAGAATATGCACTATTTAACAATTAATTAAGTAACCTTGAATTTTAGCACTTAGTCCTCATATACTGATCAAACAAAATGTAGACAACTGACTTGCATGATATATGGTGCATATTTATAATAGTCGCTTACTTCAAAACTGCGTTTTTATTATTATTATTTTTTTTTTTTTACCATAAACTGTTATTGTATATAATATAATAAGTGTATAATTTTCTGTTATAGGGTATATCACTTCACTGCTAAAAGAAAGCAGACTCACTTGCCTGTTGCAGTATCTTGTTTTGATTTGAATTTTGTGTCTCATTGATTGCCATCATTAGTACTGAATAATAAAACAATTCATCAGAAATAGTTAAATGTAAACCTTAGTGTCTTTCATTCAGGAAACCCTGAGATTTCACATCTACTTGTATTTGTTTACAGGGCAGACCTGCCACATCTATGCGGTGTCTACGTGTCCTTATTGCAGCAACGTGTCGCTATCACATGTGTTTTATTGATGAAGTCCAAGTTCGATCGGAATTGCATTATTTACTATGTTAACATGACCAGTTGGCAGCACATACTGTGAGCAAGAGTGTTTGCTACTTTACAGGATTTCGCGAACGTCTCATTACGGTTATAGCTGTACACAATCTGGCCACTGGTCGTCGCTAAAGTCCAGCCAAATATTTCAAACCATGAAGCTGGAGAGACACGTTCATCACAAGGTCCCTTTTTAAGTGAGGTAACCTCAAATCTCTTCTTTCTACACATTCTGATGAACGTTTGATTTGACTTTTGGCTTGACTTACATGTTGCACCTAAAATAAAACTATGTATTTTATTGTTCATTGTGTGTAAGCATGTATATGCACATCATGACACAAGAGAAACCTCAGAAATTGTATTGGTAAAACCACTTTTATTGATTTGCAGCCTCACATTGTCACAAATCTTCATAGTGTTGGAAGGTGTTTGCATTATTGTACACATGCAACAAAAGTATCAGTCGAGATTTTTTCAATTGATGCTATCCGGTGTAACAAGACCACCGAGCATGTATTCACTCCTGCAGTTCAAGTAAACGGTCTATTTGCATTTTTTTTTTTATCATGAGTGAGCTCTCTCCTGTCGTGTACAAGAATGATCCGACACAAAGCTCGTTATGTTCATATTCATATTTGAGTAACACACATTTAGCGACAGCACCGAAACGCATGCTGCATTTATATTTTTTAACAAACTGAAATATCACTTTAAGTCATCCTCTTTAAAAAAATGATTGCACAGTTTTGTTCACAGTTTTAAATCTATTTTCTTGGTCCCGTTATTTACATTGATCTCTTTTGTCTCTTAATAAACTGTCTGTATTGAATAGTGTAGATAAGTTGTAGTGCTACTAGACAGCTGATTGCATATAATTAGTCTAGGTACTAAAGTACACTCTGTAATGCTTTTCTTTTTTCTTTTTTTTTGTCAAAGTGATTTTGAGTGCAGTTTGAGCTACAGATGTTTGGCATACCTCCATAATCATTCATGCATTTCACTGAAATGTTGGTTTAATATTGTGCAAACTTAAAAGGCCCATACCGCCTCTAACAGTGCCTTACATCAGGCAGGGAAAAGGGGTAACAAAATGGGACGTTTTTTTCTCCTTTTCTGACTCACGATCGTGAGAATTCAGTGGCACTGTCAAGAAGGAACGCCGCTTCGCTCAGCACCGTTGCTGTTCCTGCAGGCTGCGATGACCTTCTCACACTCCGAGTACATTCATATAGGAAGGAGGTGACCTCAGCATTCACAAGTTCCTGCTTCCTGCTCTCTCTGGTCCCACAGCTGCCTGCTTTCACTCAACTGCTTCAGTCTCATGGGTTTGTGGCTCTTGAGTCTATAAGCCAGAGTCAGAAAGATAGCGTCGACATTGTCCCTCTCGGCGGGGTCTTTGGCCGACGTCTCAAACAGTGGGAAGCTGTAGCTGTCGGCGAGACGCTGCGCAGCCGAGGTGGGGACCTCCCGGCGGTCCCGCAGGTCACACTTGTTGCCCACCATGATGCGCGGCACCATGGGGCCCACAGAGTGTCGGCGGCACTCCTCGATCCACTCGGGGATGCTCTCGAAGGAGGAGAGGCTGGTCACGTCGTACACGAAGATGACAGCATGGACGCTGCGGTAGTAGTGCTCCACCATGCTCTTCCTGAAGCGCTCCTGACCTGCCGTGTCCCAGATCTGCAACTGACACAGCAGGAAATATATTGTGATATGACTAAATAACGTGCTGCATGTTGGAGCTTCACTGTGTAGAATAATGTAGGTGCAGGGTTTGACACAAGTAGGCTGTTTGGTTTGTTTTTTTTACATTCATTTGTAACATCATGAATAGTCTGTAAGCCAATCATGGTCCAATATACAGCACACACAAGTGTGATGTGGCCTCCAGTTCACATGCCCCTGAGAATGGACTTAACAGTGAAGTAGGAGACCTCTTGTCCAGTAGTTAAACTTGTAAAATGAAAAATAATAGTATATTCATGTATTACAGATTGTTTTTATGAGGAAGAAAAAGTTTAAATTGGTAATTAGAATTTTTCCCCAGCAAAAGCCAGGTCAGACACACAGAGTGTAGGTTTTGGATGCCTTATTGTGCACGTGTTGGTTGGGGATCTTTAAAGGTCCAACCTGTAAGAAAAGACTCATTTTTGAGTCTCATTCCAAACTCGTCAAATATTGACATTTGGAATGGTAGGTCGGGACGGTAGGCACCCCAAAGCGTCAGTATTACTTGGGAAGGAGACACGAAAATCAACTTCTCTTACAAATAGGACACTTAAAAGGCCAACAATGTATTAATCATCTCTGACTTCCCAAGCCTAAGCTGTCTGCGGCATACCACTGAACATACTTTGTCTTAAATAGGATCACACATGCAGAGCTTCATTTCTACAAAAGCTGGGCTATGTTGTTTTTAGCAAACATTATTCAAACAGGAGTACATGGTTCATGTCCATTAATAAATCTTGTAGTTATGAGCAGAATACAAAAAATCCCTTGATCATTTTGTCGTAAAATTCTGGCTGTATGATGATCTTGAATCTTAAAAAGAGAATTACATTTACATTGACATTTGGTGGGACATACCAGTGTTGGAGGAACATGTCACCTAGTAAAGGCTCAATGAGGAATATGATGATAGACAATACTAACTGGTGGACAGATTCCTTGTTGGTTTTGGTCTTTTCATGGGATTTGCTGACAATAATAATGGTTAGCAATATATAAAGAGTGTGTGACTGGAGGGTGGGGTGTACTACCAAATGTATGCACCAGTGAAGGCAGCATGAAATGTAATCAAACCCTGAATATGTGGAGCCTTGGTGAGATGAGCATGTTTCCATACAGATCACCAATTCATTTTCATTATTAATGGCTGGATTCCATTTAGTAGCATCAGGTTCAGGGTCCTGGCACTGTGTTCAGGCTTGGCTTACTGTCCCACTGTGGTTTCCCGTCTATGACAAGTCAAGATTTCTGCTGTTATAAAGCTTGTTTGTGGGTATTTGGTATAAAAAGAAAAAAAACATGCACGTGTTCCCCTTTTGCTGTATAGGCCACCACCTCTTCTAGGTGCCTGATGTCTGTCTACAATCTAAAGGGATGATCTCATGGTGTGTTGGTGTGTAGCCCTGCAGCTGGTCATTTTAAAGAGGTAGGCCTGTCTGTTGTAACGGTGCCATCACCCCGCACAGCCGCTTAAGTCAGACAACAGGCTCCAGGTCAGTCTCTCCTCTGTGTCCACCCATGAACCGCAGCTCAGTCCCACGGCCTTGTTAATCTTGCAGGAAGCCGAGGAGCGCGTCTCACATTAACACATTGAAAACATAGGTGTCCTCTCACCTTGATGATCTCCCCATCGAGATCCAGCGTCCTCTCTCTGAAATCGACCCCGATCGTTGCCTCCGGGTTTTTCAGGAAAGTTCCCCCGCAGAACCTGTAAGTCAAACACGTCTTCCCCACGTTTGAATCTCCGATGACGATTAACTTGAAGATGCGAGCCTGTGAAGGCTCATAGTCGCGGTGCGACGACAGCTCTAAAGAGTCATTTTGACTGAAAACGGTGTCAAATTCGTCCCCAGGTTTGTTTTCTATTGCCATCGCTCATCTTCTCGCGGTCTAGATGTGAGCGACGCCGAAACATCGCGAGAACGTGAGAGGCCAATGGATGTCTGTGGAAAATGTGTCACGGATGAGACAGTCCCCGTTATTTACCACTTTACCCACATTTCTACAATGTTTCTAGTTCTCTGTTTTATTTCGGACATTCTTCGATAACCAACATATATTTTCGGTTTCTATACCTCTTTACAAGAGTAAGTAACTGGTTCTTAGAATAAAAGCCTGAAATAATAGTGTTTTATCTTTATCTTATCTTCTTTTTTCTTAATATCAATTTATTTTTAATTCGTTTCGTTGCTAATTTATGTATGTATTATTATATTAAAATGATTTTTTATGAATAATCAATGCAAGTTTATTTTGTCTGTTCACTTACATGCAAGTTATGGGATAATTAAGACATTAATCAACAAAAAAAATGCTCACAGTCTCACATAAATTCAAACATATACATAATATACAAATATAAACAACTTTTAACGAAAACGGAATCTATATTTATGTTCCAATTTGTCTCAGCGAGCACACTGTAGTCATATGTCAGACTCAGCACATAAATAAAGCATATATGCACATAGACTATTAGGCTACTAGACTTTTTAAAGCCTAACACAGGGTATTTTCCTAATCCTATTCAATGCATTGGAAATAGTCTAGGAAGAAAACTGCAGTTCTTATAAAATCTAAAAGTGGTATTTGAAGTTCTAAAGGGTAACTCGAAATTGCATTTCATTGTGGGTAGTGTAGCTTTTGAAAAGCAGTCCAATGGATGAGCTTTGCATCGTTTATTTTCCCCTCATTCCTCTTCCATAACCCTATGCCTACATTACCCACAATGCAAACTTAGCCACTGAGTGTCACAACTACAGACAATTTATCAGATCATATGTAGCTTTCTCTGGAGCCACAAAAGGCTTTATACTACTTTTTTCATATGCAGTAGCATTCCCCAAGACCTGTAAAAACACTTTAATGAGCAAAAAATGGCAGAATTACCCTTTAAAACAGTGCTTTCCTGAAATAAAGACCTGATACAGAAGACCTCATTAAGCTCTCAATATTCACAGATCCTCTTATCTTCATTTCTCCCCTGGATCCTTCAGTTTCAACATGTAGTGGGATTATAAACACCATTTTATCAGCACTTCAGAATCTTGTATTGGTTATCATGAACTTTTTACCTTATGTGCAAGGTGCACGCAATTGAATAAAGTAAAAAAAAAAAAACAAACAATACACAAATGCTCCTCTACATCAGTTGCAGATGTTTATTTGACACATACACCAAAACAGCTTTATAATCCAGATCATGAGTGTTAGCACAGCCAATCACTCCTCACCGTCTCACACACACACGCACAAGTTAATATATCACTTCTATCCATCAAGAGAGATAGCAGCAGGAGCTACACTCATTAACTGGGGGGAGGACAATGGCTTCCAAACTGGGTTTTTTTTCAAAACATGCAGACAAAATGTCCTTCACCTAAAACAATTCGTCAGGACCAAAGAATACTTAAAACGCTTGAATTTAGATTCCTAATTGTAAAATAAATGTTAAATTACAAAAATAATGGCGATAAGAAAACACACACATACACTCAATAAAATAAATTTCATAAAATTTGTAATTTGTCACCAAAACCACCTTTTTTCACTACATCAAAACAAAAACAAACGTCAATCATGGCATACAGGCAGAAGCCTAAACCTGAGTGAGCGTACAGTGCATTGGCTTCTTCTCATCGTACTGTAGTTTTCACAGCACCAGCAGTGTGTGACGTCTTTGTGTGCACTGACAACAGAAAAAAAAGGACAGCAATGTTTTAAGCCCTGTAAATGACCAGTTGTTTGTCATAAACATGAGGCACTTGAGCTGTCTGACATCCCGAGAGTCAGTAAATATTTAATACTAATCATATGCAGGTGTGCTCATTTATTCAAGCTAAATAAAACGTTATGAGCAAATATTTCTGTCGCAAATCTCTTAAACATACATAACACAAGCATTAAAGGGACCTTCCACCAATAGTCAGCTGGAGTGCAAAGTTTTACCTATTATGTCGTTTGGAGCTCTGGAAGAGCTTTGTCAAGTATAAATAAATTCTTGCTGCTTTGCAAACCAGGAGCAGAAACAATGTGGGTGTTCACCAAGAAGGAAAGCTCTGGCAAAAAAGCAATACATTGCATTATGGGGGTGGTTTTGTTATGCCTCCCTAAGAATCTGGAAAATGTAGTAAACTGAGATGTTAAAAGACACAAAGCTCTTCTGCTATAAGTGTGTTTCCAATCCTCTTCCTGGCAGCCTCCTGCCCCGCATGTTTCCCCACTCCAACACACCTGATTCAAATGATCCGCTCATCAATAAATTCAGCTGAAGCCTGACAACAACCAGTTCATTTTGATCAGGTGTGTTGGGGCATGGGACCAGGATTGAAAAATACTGTGTATATAGACCGTGAACTCAAGTGCAAGAATGGGCATTCTTTGCATTTTGGCTTCGATCAATGTGTTCGCTAGACGACCATCCCCGGTTTTCCTTTCCACACTGTCAGAAGTCCTTTAATCTTGTATTCTAAATGTCATTTTACTTTCTACATGGATCTTGATAGCCTTATTAATTAAATTCTCTTTCCCAGCAGACACTTTAACTTGTCACAGCAGGGAAAGCACAGATGGAAGTAATAACATTAAAGATGGCTCAGTTCCAGCAATTAATTATCTTGTGGAAAACACCTGTGTTTGAAGTCTAATTGTCTGGTGCTCGGGGGCCGAAGTTTCAGTACACATTTTCCCTCTGGTCTTGTGCATCAATCCTCAGTTTGGAAACCGGTGCATTCTGGGAAGTGTAGGATTCTGTGTATCTAAGGCATTTAAAGCATCAATTTTCATCTTTGTTAACCTGCCTCTCACCAGTTCCCCAAATTACACTGTGGTGTCACAATGTAGTTCGTAGATGGTGCGATCGTATATTTGTCTTGAGTAATTGTGTAAACAGGTATCTCTCCGACATCATACTGTCGGGACGCAATACGAGTTGAAGAACACGGTCCTCATGTCTCAAATGATAGCCCCTTTCAAGGCAGACATTTTGACTTGTCAAAGAAGGAAAGGCACAGGTGTGACCAATAACATTAACGACGGCTTCATTGTCTGCGTGTCACAGTAAGTCATGTCAGTGAGGAAGCTCGGACATTACCATAGCCCCTCAGCCAAATAGAATGCAGCCATCATTAATTCCACCTGTGCTTTCCCCTGCTTTGGCAAGTCAAAATGTCTGCCAAGGAAAGGGACTACAGCCAGACTGCGATGGCTTCTACTGTAAATGACTGGCTTTAATACTAAATTGAATCTGGATCTGTGACCTCCTCTCCTGGCAGGCAGAACCCTGTAAAAACTCCTTTCATTATAAATAAGTGAAACTTTTCTTTGACACAATGACACATTTCCATCACCAGTTCTCATCTGAGAACGAGCTAGAGCTGCCAGAGTCCGAGTCTGCGTCTGTCAAACCATCAAAGTCCCAGTCGGCACTTGAGCCGCTGTCGTCGTCCTCCTCTGTAGAGAAGCTGTGTGCAGAGCCCAGGCACGCAGGGTACACGCGTGTTGAAACGTACACGGGCCCAAAGGTGGACACGTACACAGCCATGACATTCTTCCATGTGTCCCTGGCTGGGTCGTATTCATGGATAAGGACCCTGTTTTTGTTGTGCTGCAGTAACGTCTGAGTGAGGAGGAGCAGCTTGTTGTTGTGCTGGATCACCTGGTAATTTAGAGCGCGGCTGTCGATGGGAATGTCACCCAGCCTCTTCCATTCCCCCCTGGTGGGGCTGTAGGCTTTCACCACAGGGATGTCACACACACATATAATCTGGTCCTGGAACACGCAGGCCTTGTGAAGCTTGTCCCTTCTCAGTGAGCCACAGTGGCGCCAGCGGTTCCTCTTGGGATCGTAGCAAAGCATTCTCCGTTTATTCACCACGTACAAATGGTCATTTAGTGCCACCACCTGCATTTTACCCAAAGAATGAGGCAGAGGAGCCACAAACGTCCACTGGTTCCTCTGGACGCTGTAACACTCGACCTCCTTCAGTCGGGCGTCTGTCACTGGATTTCTGCCACCCAGAAGGTACACATGGCCATTGAGATAGCCCATCCCAGAGTGTATCCTCCCCAGCGGTCTCTCTGCCAACTCCTGCCAGCTGTTGAGCACCGGGTTGTACAGCCAGAAGTGTTTGGAGAGGTGGGAGGCTAGGAACAAGTTGTTTTCAGGCGAAGCACAGGCGATTAAGGACTCCATGGTGGACCGTTTATAATCCTGACTGCTGAGGTCTTGTAAAGGAGGAGCCATGAAATACAGGTCCTCCGAGTAAGGGTCGCAGCACATTATGTTATCGTTGGGCAGGCCGAAGAAGAGAATCATCTCTTTCGCGCTCACACCTATCCTGTGCTTTGGCGCGTCCAGAGTCGCAGACATTTCGCAGCTGTCCTCGGCCGACCTGTGGAAGAAAGACGCGAGGTATTTCTCGATCAAGGGTCTCGCCATGAGGCCCTCCAGGTAACACTTGTCCTTCTCTGCAAACAGGTTCCAGCGCACGCAGGTCAGCGCCTGCAGGGCATCCTCTCTTTTCTGCGGCGCGTTGGCCTCTATCCACTGCAGAGCGGCCGAGCACACCTTCCTCTCACAGTCCACGTCCAGAGTGTTGAGGGACAGCAACTCCTTCAGCTGCTTCAAGTCCAGCTCGCACAGCTCTCCTCCGTTACACACCTGGTTGAAGTTCTTAGCAATGAAAGCTTGGGCGCTCTCCTTCAGTTCAGGGTTGTCATAGGTGTCTGCAAACTTCAGTATGCCCACACAGTTGGAGAGGTCCAGCCTCCTCGACATGAACCCAGAGCAGGCTTTCCTGATGTACTCGAGCTGGAGCATGTTGGCCGCCGCGTACAGCCTCTGGACGTTGCTCTCCGTGATGGTCACCCTGCCCGTGTAACAATAGTCGATGATGACGGACATGGACTCGGCGTCCACCCCTCGGATGACCACTCTCTCCTGCATGCTCTCATTTAACCCCCCGGTGAACATGCTCTTGAAGTACGGGCTGGCGGCGGCCAGGACGTTGCGGCTACACAGGAAAAGTTGATCAATGTCACCTCTGGCCGACTCTCCGTCGGGCTCCAGCGACTCCTCCTCACACTCGACCCCGATGGTGACGTCCCCGAGCAGCCGGCAGTCGTACAGAAATTTCAGCTCTTTTATCAAACCCCGAGCGTGCTCCACGTCCTCCAGCACCTCGGGACCGCTGAAGCAACTCAGCGCCGAAGCCATTGCTGCAACCCCCGGTGAGCAGTGTGCCGTTTCAGGTCGTCGAAGGTCTGAAATAACCGGCTGTCAGGCGGTTTACATGCTCAGTAACGCGGAGGGGTCCGTGCGCTGATGCTGACACATCCGTTTACCAAACACAATCAGACGCTGTGTGCTGTGGAAAATACATTACCAGCGATTTAACAGCGCGACGGTCGCCCGTGTGTGTGAAAGCCAACACCTCTCGGTCTCCAAATGGTCATAATGTCGACTTACTCTACATTTATACTCTACAAATTATACCCCGAGAGTCGCTGTTGTATTAGTGTCAATTTTCCTTGATTTTTGTGGTCAACGCTGTCATCTGTTTTGAGTCGAGCAGACAGTCAGGGAGCTCGTAAAATAACAGTCCTCGGCCGGGGTCGGGATTACATTTCTGGGAGAAATTATCAAAATAAAGCCCCATTTCATGAAAAAATGTTGCACGGATTAACCTCTTTTCTCACTCGTTATCTAACTTAATAAGACCTCTAATTCTTTCGGTGCCAGTCTTCACGTTTACCACATTCCGCTTCTTAAATATGTCATCTTGACCCAAAATGGGACAAATTGAATCTCTTACTTTGAAGCAAACTTGGCTGGCTTCCGCTCTCGGTCACACAACCTTGCTAAGAAAGGCACTTCTCTGATTGGTCAATGTAACTGGGTCGAATTACGGTTGGTTGATCGAGATTAATTTGAAATTATAAAATTATGTTTCTTTTAAATTAGGTTAATTATAAAAATCTTAATGTAATTTTACTTCTGAATTTAAAGTTTGAAAATCATAGTATTTAGTATTTATTTTAAATTTGAAAAGTAGATTTGCCAAATCCATAATAATAGCAATAAGAATACAAATAAGAATACAAATATAAAGAATAACATTATTATTAATAATAATAGTGATAATAATAATAAGTTTATCAAACGCAAGCCTTATATTATTAATATTATTGTTGTTGTTCTTTTTTTTGTTGCTGTTGTCATTATTAACAACTCCATAACAACCATACTTATGAACTAATCAGCCATGGGATGTCTGAATGCAGTTCCTGCTGCAACATCAAAAATTCACTTCACTTTAAATTCTACTCTAAAAATTATATCCCTTCATCGGGGTATTACCACACAAACCACCTCTCTATAAAGCATCACTTATTACGCCAACCATACAATCCTGTTCCAGTATTCTTGCTCAACCAAGCACACTTTCATTAGCCTACTTGTAACCCATATAAAGTAGCAGTCATACAGCAACCTTACTGTTCACGGTAACAGCTGTCTTGCACATAGATATATGTTGTCCAGTGCTGTTCATATCTAAAAAGGTTATTTATAGGTTATAGATTTCTGCCTAGCTAGTTTTGTTTAGTTTTTTGTTGTCTTATGTCTAAGCTTCTTTTTTTATTCATGCACGTGAGTCTAAATCCTTTGTATCTCTACCATCTCACTACAACCAAAGTTGCCAGCAAATAGAAGCAATAATTCCATTTTTTTATATTTATAATTTTCACTGTAAATTGAATAGCTTTAGATTTGTTGCTTTTCTTTAGACAAAATGATTTCAAGATTTATGGCAAAATTGTCATTTTATTGGAATAAAAGGAATTCAAGATGGATCCGTTTTTATTGCAAAGCTCAAATTTAATACAAGACATTAAGTGGAATGGCTACATTAATGGCTCTAATTTGCTTGTTCAGTGACATTTATTACATTTATATCATCAGATAATTGTGCAGTGTACTTCTATACTATAAACATAACCAGCGCCATGTGTACTCAGCTTTAAGTGTATCTACGGCTAAGGTCGTTGATCCTGCGTAGTGCGTCCTGGTTGTGGATGGTCTTGTGGACTGTGATGATGAAGGGGAAGGCGGAGGGCAGCTCAACCCTTCGGCTCAGCTTCTGGTGGCCCCAGTGGAGACAGCGCAGCCTCTCAGCCAGGTCCCGTCTGCCTGCCTGCTCCAGGCCATCTTGCAGCAGCTTGGTCTTATTGGGCTTGTCCCATGATTTCTCATACCTGATAAGGATGGACATCGGAGAAACATTTGAGACTTAAGAAGTGAGCAGGAGAACAGGAGTGCAATGGAGTATTAGTTTCAGGCTCTACAGTGTGTAAAATGCCTGAAAGTCATAGCTCAGTAGACCAAAGGAAAACCTAAATTACCCCCATGGTGATATCCTTGCTATTGAAATTAATATCTGTATGCTGGCAGTGACTACATTTTACTACAGCATTCAAGTTGGATACACATGAACACACACACACACACACGCTACCAGCTTTCCAGCATGCTCCTAGCCTGGACACTCTTCTCTGTAGATTTGGTGTGGAACCGGCCTATCTCAGTTCTGTTGAAGCCAAGCTCGTACGCCAAAACTGTCCACTCAAAACCGAGCTGGCTGGAAATCTCCTGCAGTGTTTTCAGGTTAATCACAGCATCCTTTAAAAAAAAAGAAATCATCATCGTCAACAAAATGTCTTTGTTGACTGAAGCTACATGACAGTGAAAATGAAAACAGATTACACATACCTCTTGGGCTTTGTTGGGCATTATCTCAAATTCCAAAAGATCAGCAGTGCAAGCCACGCTCTAAGTACCAGCCTTCATAACAATATTTTAACAAAGATACATATATAATATATTAAACATGCATTTACAGTCCATGATTCCTTATTGCAGGCAGAGATTGTATTCACTTACCCCGAGCTACAGTATGCCACAAATGAGCGTGGTCTGAGTGTTACTGTGGAGATTCATCATCAACATAGTAATCTGTTAAACATTAGCCACTTTAGCTCCAGGCTCCCCTGCAGTGATAACATGTTAGCTTTAACAACCCTCACCTGCTACCAGGTAAACAAATGTACTGTGCTAAAATTAGATTCAAGTCCTTTTTTGCTCAAGAATCAATACGACTTATCAGTAATTAACCTTGATAGCGATTGTACGTTAGCAGAGTGTGGATGTGATTCGTTTTGCTTTGAATCTGTTTCATTCACTGTATTTTAATTCACATTCAGGCCCCCACTGCCTCAATTGTTTTACATACCTTGGACAATTTTGTGGAATGTGTTAAGCTTCACAGTTGTATCATGTGAAACTCAAGTATTTGCCTTTGCGAATATGCATTTTCAATTGAGCATCTTGCCTCACAAAATGACTCTGTTTAGACAAACTGGTGACTGAGGAAGGAAGTCAGTGAACATGACTAAGTATAATGTGAATAAAAGTTTAATACATTACCTTGTCTGAACCTGATTTCTGCCTGAGTCACATCAGATAGTGGTTGCGGCACCCCTAGAGCCAGAAATTGCATATTGTGCATTTAAATATACCATGTTCCTTTTAAATTAACAAATCATAAGTCATTCGCTTATTCAAAAATGACATCTATTAATGGCAACTGCGAGTACGTAATGATGTCAGCCTGTCACTGTGCACAGCAGAGTGACAATGCCATCTGCAGTTGATCATCGCTGTTGATCCCTGTGAGAAATGAACTTTCTTGGCTTTCTTTAAACCACCAAATGAGCTATATATATTCAAGACAGACAGAGAAAATGCAAAAATATTTTGAAAGGCTTTTATTCATTTTAAAAACTCACCTCCTCTTTAAATTCTTGTCATCCATAAAAAGCATCAGGGCTCTATGTGCAATATCATTGCAGCGATCATGTTTACCAAAGAACATTAAAAAATCTCAGCTCTCGTGTAAACAATAATGGAAAGGAAGAAGCTAAAAGATAATGTGTGTACACTTACTTCAACATAATGCCATACTTAAGGAACACAGCGGATCATTTATTTTAACGTGTTAATCATAACTTGATAAAAGTGCTGCGAGGTCCATCCAATAAATATAACTGACATGAATTTCACTACTTTTCAAACAGGCACGGGATGTAACACAAGGTTCAACTTCATATTTGACACCACAGACTGACAAAAATGAATAATCTAAAAAATTAGTCATAAGAAATCATTAAAAGCATGTACAAAAGCGTGGCCTATTTAATTCTAAATCTTTCAACTGGAGAGAAATTTTCATTCTGTTGAATGAAAGCCTTAACTATCCACAATGACAACTCAAAAAACACATATCAAAGAAGATCCAGTTCACATTTAACAACTTATTATCAGAATATTGCCAGGTTGATTCATAGTGTGTCAGTCTGCAGGTAGTAAGGTAAAGATCCAGCCTGCTGGACCCATACTGGTTTCACTCACTACTTCGTCCTTCAGTGAAGCGTAGTGCCTTTCAGAAATGTTAACAGTCACTCTCTTGGGTCACAGCCCCAAGACTGGGCCCTCCTGACGGCAAAATTTTCAATCAGTTGGGTCCCATGCAGCGTTACCCTGTGCACCTCTTGAGCGTCAGTTTATTTGGGTTCAGTAGCAGCCGTCTTTCCAGCTGCCGTCCCTCAGGGCACTCAGGGCAGCCAGGCTCTTTGGAGGAGTCAGCAAACTGCAGACGGAGAGAAACAGACTGAATCAATACCTAAATGAATCACATAAAATAAAAAGAGGCATCATCACCAGACTGAGTAAACTCATAAACCGACTGAGCTAGCTTGACATTTAACTACAGCACCCCCCTCAGGACAATCAGTGTAAATGTTTAAAGACCTGCACTCTGTCCTAATTTCATGCTATATTCTTGAACAGTTACGGGCTGCAAAATAATGATTATCTTCCTATTAAGATTTTATTTTTACAATTATTCAATCGACCATTTATCCATGGCTTACCAAGAAAAGCAGCAAATTCATCAGTGCGAACTAGGAACAATCAGATATTTGGCATTGCTGCTTGAAAAATGGCGTAGGCTATAAATCACTGATCAGAATAGTGGCTGGTTAGATTTCTCTCCATTGACTAATCACTTAATTGACAGAATGTGCTCAAATAATCTTTTAAGTATGCAGTTTTTATAATTGCTATAAAACTGAACATATTTAACATTTTATACTAATGTGAAATGCTAATAATATGTAACATTGGAGGTAAATTAAACTACATCTTCAGAAAACCAATTAAGCAAACAATAAATGTTAAGTGTTCTTTTCAAATGTATGTAAACATCTGACCACGACTATGTTAAACACACATATGCTTTTAGATGTGATGTACAGATAAGTGACAATATATCACATAACAATATCATTGCTATTGTTTTACTGCATTCATTTGCATTTGTCTAACATTTGTCACATCCAAAAGCTGAAAAAGGAATAACAGTCCAGGTTTTACAATCTGTATTCAGTCTTTCTGCCCCTACCTGCGTGTTGGTTGGGCGATTTTGCCGGGACGAGGAACTCCACTTGTTCCGACAAAGGAGGCGGGTCGTGGAAGGGAGCTGCGAGGGACAGCTGATTGGTTGGCGCTGGCTTTTAGGGACTGCAGTACCAAACTGCTGCTGCTGGGTTTGAGGGGCTGAGGCAGCGCGGCACTGCTGGGGATGGAGTGTAGACTGATAGAGGTGGACAAGGGGGTGGAAGTGGGGCCCTGCTGCACGGTGGGGCTTACGTAGGCCGTGGCTTTTAGTGGGTGCCGGGGAGTGGTTGGGAAGTTCCCCACGCTCTGGACCCGCTGACTGAGCTGCCCTGGGGAGGGAACTGATACACAGCAACAGTTAGAGGAAGAGTCAGATAAAAGTGAGTATAAAATCAGAGACAGAGTTGTAAAAATACTGCATTTGGAATGGCACTGCCTTCAGGAAACAGTGCTCTACATTCACTCATGAATAAAAATGAGCCGTGTATGGCTGGTTTATTCATAGACATGAAGAAGGTCTTACTGGAGGACTGGAGTCGCGCAAGCCCACTGGACGAGTCAAAGCTCTGGCTGCTCCGGAGGGAGGATATCGTTGGCAAGGAGGAGGGGCCGTGGGAGGGTGGGTTGATGGGGGAAGCCAGGCATGGAATACTGGGAACACTGGGCATGCTGGGAGCTCGGATCAGGTTGGGCATGCTTCGCCGTAGCTTGTCTATGCAACCATAGCAACAAACCAGATCAGATATGGTAGGAGTCCACTACGTTTGGAGTTCTGAACTCACATTTCCAGCATTAGAGGAATTATTTAAAGGTTAAATATTTTCATATAACAGCTAAGCAGTACACGAAAATATATTTCTGAAAACATTTAGGATGTGAAACAGGTTTTACAGTAACAACATCTTCATTCATATCTCATATTCACTGCCAAATTGTTCCATTTAATCAGAATTGCATGAGAAGTATGTGCTGCTGTCATCGCTGCTGGTGCAGGAGTCCCACCCCCCTGCAGGACACTCTCACAGCACTGGGCAGCTCCTTCAGCAACAGACTGATACACCCCAAGTGTGTGAAGGAGAGATATCGCAGGTCCTTCCTTCCTGCTGCTGTCAGACTGTACAACCAGCACTGCTCCCAATAGCCTATTGACCTCACCCTGTACCCTGCACTGCGCAGTATGTCTGCACAAAGGTCACTTCTGTTTTTGCACTATCTGGTCAATTTCCTTAACACCCATATTTATTCCATATTTATTATCTGTATTTAAAATCTATGTTTAAAACAATACAAAACAAAACAAAACAAGAAAAAACTGCTGTTAATTTTTGCACTATATCATGTAAATATGTTTATATGTCTATTTTCTTGACCTTTATAATTTTATTGCTTATTTTTGCTATTGTTTCTGTTTTTGTAATATTCTGTCGCTGCTGTGACAAACAAATTTCCCCGTCTGTGGGACATTAAAGGAATTCTGATTCTGATTCTGATTCAAATGTTTAATTGTCCCAGAACCTTAGTGAGTTAACAATTTGCAACCTCCTCATCTAAATCTTGGCGAGAGAGCAAAATATAAAGCTTGCCAACCCTTTTAAAACTACTCATATTCCTACTCACTTAATTAAACTGCATGCCACGCATGGCATGTGAAAACCACAGAATCAGCCAGTCACGTAATGCAGCCACTTCATGCAACTGACCCATTGACCCTAACTGAGGATGCTTTTTCAATCCTGTATCCAAGAGCACTCTTTAAATCCTTCTTGGCACATAAAGAACTTGTCTGATCAGAATTAGGGACGTCTTGAACGTGGGTAATTCAGTCAAGATGTTTGGCTAAACTGGGCCATTTCACTACAAATCCGACCCCTTGCAGTCATGTTGCTATTCAGGAGCATATCTGTGATCTCACAACTTCAAGTGGACAAGGAATTCATCAAACACTCACCTGTGCTATTCCTGTATGCTGTGTGTGTGTCTGTGGCCAGGCTGGAGGGTCCAGAGTACTGCGAGAGTCCACTGAGTGAGAACTGAGGGGCGGCTGAGCTGCGTCTGCAGTCTCTGATACTGGAGAAGGTGTGAGAGTGGGGCAGGCTGCCCCGCTGCATAGAACCTGTGCGAAACAGTCTAGGCTGGGGAGGAGGGAGCTGGTCATAGCCCTCGTCTTCCTCGTCCTCCTCCTCCAGATCCATCTCACTGCGTCTGATGGAGTGTAAGGAGAAGCTGGAGCTGCGACGACTGGCTGTGGCTGTGGCTGAGGTAGAGGCGTAGTCCTGTCGGAGACCTACAGGGTGACAGATCAATGCTTTTATCTGTGGAAAACGCGATACTGAACCTCTTATACTATATGATGCTATACATTTCCTCCCAGAGGCGCCCCCTCATCCATTATTCAGGTACTGAATCCAGATCAGACTGAAGCAGGGAGGTTTTTTTCTGAAATCTCTTGCATAATTTAACAAAACGATGGCATATCAAGACACCACTGCATACTTAAGTTCGACTGTTCAAAGGTCAAACGTTTATCTTGATTTTAAACTCACATCAGCAAAGTAGTGATCCATTTCAGCCTCTGCCCAAGGCTATGGCTCAGTAATAATGTGTTTGGATGTCATTCACTTGTATTATATCAGGTATTAATAAAATAACCAAAAAAAAAATAGAGAAAAGTTTAAGTAAACTGTGAGTACAGCACTGCTCCTACATTTTCACATGATTCATTTTCACCTGTTTATGCATCTTAAGTGTCTTCGATCTCGTACTGCAGTTTGCTGGATATTGTGTTCACTTATTTGCTTTTACATGAGAGAAATAAAATCAATCAATTGTTAATAAATAATCATAGAATTTGCTACAAGATTCCTTGCTCTCTCCCACATGCATATACAGGGTAGTGGAGGGTTCAGTGTATTGCTAAAGGACTATGCTAGGAGGTGTCAGGAACCAAACCACCAACCCTAACAAAAACCCTAACCCTGATAATCATGGCAAACTCAAAAATCATAAACAAACCCAGATAAACTGCACTGTCAAAACAGACAACACTTAGACAAAACTAAGCAACAAGAATAATGTCTATATTTAGTGTAATGGGAGTGAATAAATTATTTATCTATTTATTTGCATGCCATGTATCATGACAGGGACTTGTTGCAGTATTTGCAGGGGTGATTTCTTTACTGTGAACCATAGGTCCTTTTTCACTTTGTTTTCTCTATCCTATATTGTGCATGCAAGACGTGAGACGATCAACTCACTCTCCTCCTGAAGTCGTGCCATGACCTCCACATCTGTCATGTCCTGCAGTTTGTAGCTCATCGAGATAGTGTCATCCTCCAGCTCTGACACACCCACCTCACTGTCCAGGGAAGACTGGGGGCTGATGGCAGCATGCCGACGGCCCACATCTAAAAGCACAGGAGAGCCACGTCTGTATTAACAAGATATTTCACTTTCTGTGGCCGAGAAACATAAATGTAGATTTCAACGGCAAGAACTCAAGAGGACGTTTAAGTGACATTTAATAATTACAGATGGACGGTGACTCGCAGCAGATAAAACCACTGAGAGAAAATGAATGACAGAGCAGAGAGGAAATAGTGTCAGTGAGGTCTTACTGTGGAGAGTGGAGTTTGATAGGAAGGTGGGCGTTCTGTCACTGAGGCTGCAGGTGGGCCTGAGTGGAAGAGTCGGCTGGAGATAAGACGGACCTGGTGATGGCAATGGGGCTTGAAAGAAAGAGAAACACAAAAAAAGAGAGGGAAGATTCAATCACTGACCACCAGCCTAAAAAGCAAATTAAATATCTGCACTCAGTGACATATAAAATATGGAGGAACAGGCCAAGGGGGCTTCTATTTGAGTTTTAGCCTGCTTATCTCCGTCTGTCTGAGGGTATGATCTTATAATCTCTTCCTTGTAATCTGATTTCAAACTGCAACTCACAGGTTGTTTAAGAATCTGGGTTATGTTTATACAGGGAGCTCCAGAAGTATTTTAGAAGCAACAGATGCTTTTGGCTCTGTGTGCTTATTGCTTTGGGTCTGAAATGGAGCAAGAACTCTGACGTTAGAGGAAAGGGTTTAGTCTCAGGTTTATTAGACTTTAAATGCTAAGCCATAAAATAAGCTAATTAGCCATCATCTGCACATTTTGTGAACCTTTCTGTTAACTGTTATTTTGTTATGTTGTTATATTTAAGAAAGCCAGCCGCAGTGGCCTGGAGGTTAAAGATGGAATGTGTAGGAATTGGCCCTCTGAATTCATAATCCAAACAAACAGGGGGCAGCATATTACCACAGTATCACTAACTGCTGCTAACTGAAGCACTGACTATTGCCATTAAGACCAAAGTGGAATTACAAGACAGGATGGACTAGAGATAGCTGGTTAGCATGCTAACTTTAGCAGATATAAAGGAAACATGACACCTACATCGTCGGCACAATTTCAAAGCTGATGTTTCTTCCAAACTGTTGACCATTTTAGCTCATTTTTCAAATGATTTAAACTAAAATTCTTACATGGTGCACCTTTAAATAAGTGGGCTTGGATAGCATGATGGCATGGTTGGTTGAAAATGACAAAGCAGCACTGTTCTGTGGTTGAATTGTAGAAAGGCAGTTTCCCAGTGTGGCTGTATGAATGTAGAGAAGGGCGTTCCAAAAATAGAGACAGCACTGAATCTACCCTGGTTAAATAAAAATGAACACAGCTGAGAGTCTACAGATGTACTAGCAGCTCTCTGAGGCTATGCCCGGTCACAGCGGTGCTTTCTGCTAACGTCAGCTTGCTAACATGCTGCAGACATTTAGTAGGTCATGTTTAACATGCTCATTCTCCGAGCTTAGCATGTTAGCATGCAAACATTAGCACTAAACATATAGCGCACCTGAGGCTCATAGAAATGTCTTTAGTTCTGCAGGTATTTTGACCTGATGACGGCAGGCAAGATTTGTGCCAGTACATCCAGTATGTGCTGTGATATTTACAATATGTGACCTGCTGACCAGTGGAAATAAAACAGAGAATTATCTCAGTCATTTGGATTCATCCCCTTGAAAAAGATGCCAAAATCAACAGCATTTTATCTCTTGCAAAGGTCACCTCAGTGAAATATTGGGTATCTTTCTACTTGGTCACCTACAGCCATCAAAGATGTGTGATCGACAGAAAACAATCAATTACATTAAGGCCTGTCCCTAATGAACCCTATTAGTTAACTCATTAACCCGAATTAAGCCACAAAACAGATTAGAGTATGTCACTGATCTAAATGATCCCCAGAAGCCCATTAGATGTCATGTTACTGACCCTTGTGTGGTTAGCAGGAGTTACATGCATGTGTAGTAGATGGCTGTGTTACCTGGGGACTCGATTAGTGCAGCAGACTTAGAGTAAGGCAGGACGGGGCAGCTGAGGGCGGAGAGTCCCTCTATGCAGCTGTATGGACGAACGGAGGAGAGTCCGCGCCTCCGCTTAGCTGGACACAAGATTGTAGCGGAGGACATGTTAGTCTGATTGCTTTACCATGTAACACACACTCTCACACCCACACACGCATACAGTCGCTGCATCGATTATGTCTGAACTCACTCTGGCCAAATGTTAATCTGCTTTTTAGAGATCAGTATTGATGTTTTTAAATGATTTGGTCACGGCTCGGACAGAAGAGGCTGATACAGTAAGACGAGGTTTAAGCTTACTGCAGAAGCTTATTGGGCTAAACTACAGATTTTTTCTGGCGGGATCTTTGGATAAGCAGGGATTGTGCATGTAGGCTACATCCCATTCCCAAAATCAGAATTAGATCTACTATGGTCTACTTTGGGATGTGGAAGTTACGTTCACACTGCTTATATATCTTTTTTTCCTGCTGTATTAATGTCATGATACAACACTCACTGTCATAATATATACTGTCATTACGGTTTATACGTTTATATTTAAATGGCTATAACAATGGTTAAAACATAATCAATTAAGTTTGACGGTTGATTTTGGGTTGCCAGGTTTTGTCTCTCAGCTCAAATCTATTCCTTTTTTACAGCTTATTAACAATCTGTAAGCCTTAATAAATGACAGTTAGTTACAACTTACAAACTGTTCAAACAGACCTTTTTCATTAATTACTGCTGACTAGCAGTCAGTAAACTTGGCTTGGAATGACATAACTGAGGTTAGAAAATGTGCGTTCAGTGTGTAAACACCGAGATCACCCCCACTGATTAGTAGTCAGAGAGGCGCACACCTGACAGAGTGCAGCATTTGGCATTCCTGACGCAATTAGGCTCAACCACTACTGGATAAAACTAGCATTCACAGCAAGTTAGACAAACAACAGCTACTGGAGCTCAGGGACAAGGATGTATTCATGACCCAGAGGAGGTGCGCCAACCTCCACTGAATACTGCTTTAGAAAAAGAAGAGAACCTTGAACCGTACACAGACACACACACTAATGAGCATCCAAACAAACACTAACAAATCTGCATAATGACAATCACAGTTTGGACACAACATATCCACAATATGGGAATAACTGAACACAGAAAACTCTTGAAATCAAAGCACACACAGGCGCGTCAACACAGTATGTGCGCAACAGTACAAGAGTCTCTTGTACAGGCTGTTTGAGGAGCGAGTGCTGGGCAGATCGGCCTCAAAAACCCAGTTAATGTAAGCATGGTTTCTATGGCAACCATTTCCCTGCGCACGAGTGTAGAAACTGTTAAGTGCCAAATCTAAAAACTGGGTCCAGTAGCAAATGTCATTCAGTAGCACACTATCCTGCTTATAAAGGGTTTTTGTAGTATCCTGGTTCTGTGTTTCCTGTTATGAACATTGTGTCCTTGTGGTGAAGAAAATGTTTAGAAACCAGGATATTGTGGCAAACACAAAGTCCAGGCATGAGCACAGGTGGGTCTTCATATTGGTATTGGTAGGTTTTAGTTTAGTAAATGGAAAATAAATAATGTAAAAAAAAAAATAGTCTACCCACTCAAATGAAAATGAAAGTCTGAGTTGAACTGCAGTGGATAAATTGCATGTTCACTCTCATCCTCCATTACTGGTGATTACAAAAAAATCCAGCTAACACCTAAGGTGACTCAGTCGATGCAGAAATGACAGATTTGCTGGATGTGGATGAGTCAAATACCATCAGAATGGGCCATCAGAAACATGGATAATGTTAATATCATCTCTACAGGGAGCTTAATAATTATATTATTACTGGTTAGTAGCAGTTGCATGTAAATGTTCCAGTATATTATATTATAGTTAGTATTTTATCGACAACATGAACCTAACCAAGTATGTTTTTTGCCTAAACTGTGACTGAAAACTGAAAAAACTAAACGGAAAAACGTGTTTGCTTGCTTCACGATTTATGGCCAAATGTATGAAATTCTGTAATGGATTCTTGAATCAAATATGAATCAACATCTGTATGAAAACTGATACCATTTTAATGTTTGTCTGTAATGTATCTGTAATACTAAGCTGGGGCTGGTAGCTGGTGAGCTTATCTTAGTATAAAGACTGGAAACACAATGTGAACAGCTGGCCTGGCTCTTGCAGACGCTTCGAAACCCACATACACGCACCTTGAGAAGTACCGCAACCAGAGTGTGAAGATGACAATTTATTGGCTGGGAGCTCTGACTGCCTGGACTCTCCACTGCTTACCTGACAGGCTACCCGTCTCCCTCTGTTTCCAGTCTATATGCTAAGCTAAGCTAACTGGTTCCAGGATCCAGCTCCATTCTGACCATGTGAGACATGAAAGTGGTATCAATACTCTCATCATACTCTTGGCAGGAAAGTTAATAGTTTATTTCCTCACATTTGAAAAAAATGTTAGATTTCTGTTGAATTAGTTTGCTTACCATTACCTAAAGTTGGAGAATACATGTATATAGAACCACTTGTTGGTGGTGCAGTGAAGTTGGTGCTTTTTACCACAGCTTGACAATCGTCTCTGTACTGCTTTCTACTGAACGTAGAGTAATGCCATCCAACAGCACAGCATGACTTCCTCCAGATGTAATTGTTTTTTTCTTTTCTATAAGTAAAGTAGAAAATACCTTAAACTGATCCTAGTTGTTCTCTCCAAATACAGATAGGTGTAAATGGGAGTCCTTCCAGCTCCCACAGACATAATCACTCTGTGGGGAAGTCGGCTCTGGTACTTTAAAAGCCATTAATTTAACCAGAGTGAGTAAATGGTCAGACGGTTGGAAAACGAATGAGCCGTGTGCAGAGAAACACTCCCACGGCTCAGAAGCTGCTGCAGAAATCCTGCCGCACGTGGAGACATTTTGTGTGAGAAATGTGTCACGCAGCTTACGATCACATGTCAGCAGCAGCAGGGAGACAGATGTCCACATGTGGCAACAGTTGAAGGCCATTAATCTGAGCAGTATATACACTGTACCTTGGTCCAGTCTGTGACAGAGGGTCATCTTGGCCAGCTCCACCTCGGGCCCCGGGCGGTCCAGTACCTGCCTGCACCACTGGAGAGGGCTGAGGATACTCTCACCATGCAGCTTGGCTTTGGGACTCACATACAGCCTGAAAAGACAAAGTGCAACCCACAGTTCAGTCCTGACACCTTTACAGCACAGCTCATATAGCTGCTTTATAGAGAACCGGGGGAGGGAAAAAAAAGCTGGAGGCTGCTTTACTGTATATGAGGGACGAGTTTGACAGCGGCAGTATTTCTTAGATGCATAGCCCAGTGAGGCAAGGACAACTCATAACAAAGCTAATCCGCGACTGTGTGAAGGGAGTGATTCTCATAAAATCCAAATGCCAAGACATCCTTAAAGTTCCACATTTCTGTAAGGAGCAGTTGTCATTTTATTGGCAACAACATAAACTGTGAAACAAACAAGAATTCAAGAGCCAACAGCTTCGTCCAGTACAGCGATGTACGGGAAGTGAGTGCTGCAGAGAGGCACAGCACCGTCCGTGACAACACCTCCTCTCATCGTGGGCGGTAGATATTTCTATCACTGAAACAATGAATCAATTAATAGATTAGAAAAGCAACAAAAGATTAACCAGGAACAAATCAATTACTTGGTTAACTGAGTCACCGCTTTGGTCATTTTTCAACCAAAGAAATGCCGAAATGTCTCTGGTTTCATCATCTAAGCCTACGTCTTCATCACATATGAAAGCACACTGAACGTCAGCTAACAGAAAAAGAATTTGACGATGCTACCTTGAGCCCTTTGAAAAAACACAGGAGGACATTTTCACCCTTTCCTGACATTTAATACATCAAATGATGACTCAGTTAACAGAGAAAATAGTCTTAACCGCTGTGCATCAGCCAGACTAAAACAAAAGCAAAAAACTCAGGAAAGTGGATCCCCATTTTATCAGCTGCTCCAGATTAATCTGAATTTTGCCATTATAAATAAATCAATAAACCAAAAATAATTGGTCTGACTTGACTTGTGATATGTGACACTGGAGTGGCAGATCCCCGGGTTGTAAACAAAAAAAAAAAAGATGTGTCACTTCTGTGTCCTAGAGGAGGAATATGAATCGAGAACAAGTGACATTTCATCCTGCAACCAGGCCTCCGACTTGTGGGTCAATTACTGATGTTAAACAGGGTGTAGACCTGCCGACACTGATGCTGCATCCCATCAGTGCTGCATTCGGCTGTGTGCTACATTTTTCCACATCATCACATCTGATACATAAAGCTGCAGACGGTTCAGTAGTCAGCGTGTCACTGTGTGTGCGTGTGTGTGTGTGTGTGTGTGTGTGTGTGTGTGTGTGTGTGTGTGTGTGCTACCTAAGTCAGCAGATACAGAGCTTCAAAGTAGTTCAGCCCGGGGCTCACCACCACACACAAAGCCGAGCTGTTTGATCACTGAAGGGGGTCATTGTTTCTAATTCCATCCCACACACTGCTGCCTGGATAGATACCTATGCATGCAGGCGTGCAAGGTGCATTCTGGGATGTCAACACCTCGAGTCCTGATCTGTTTTTGTTCTTTTTCTTGCGTCTGCCTATATTCCACTGTGAGATGGATCGATAGTGTGATCAATAGGAGAGTAACGTTACAGGGTAGCATTACACATGAAGTCAGTACACGGTGGCTGGCTGACAAACCCTGTGGCCTGTGTAGCATCTATTAGGGTCAGACACCAGCTTCATTGCTGGACATTCGCACGTAGTAATAACACTGTGGTTGATGCAGACAGAGTAGTTACCAGCTATCAGGCTCTCCGACCGGGAGGACGACGTTCAGGTCCAAAATCTCAACCTCGTCCAGAACAGTTGTGGCTCCCGCGGCGCCGCTGTCCTCCCCGGCGGCGTCGGGAGACACCGAGCTGGGCTGAAAATAAGCGAACGGCTCCTCGACCGAGCCTCCTCTGGGTCCGAGGGCGCACGGATGCGGCTGTGTCGGGCTCGAGATGCCATATTTCGCGGAGAAACTGTCGCCCGGACACGACGTGCCGCCGCGCAGACACGACAACGAGGTCTGGAGATGAGGGCCGACGGAGCAATTGTTTACGGCGTTCGCTCGCGTCCGCAATTGTTCGTTTTGCTTCTCCAATTTGCGGACCAGCTCCTGGAGCTTCAGCACCTCCAGCTCCGCGTTGGTGATTTTATTGTTGCCATTGACGTCTGCCATCATCTGGGGGCTCAACACCTCTGCTTCCATTTGGTAGACAGCACATTGAGAGGGGTAAACAGCACGGCCTGCCTGCGGAGGGTCCTATTCAATTGAGAGAGGGTGTCCAGATCCCCCCGTTTGTAGCCACTATACACACACTCACACTCACACACACGCTCACACTCACAGATACACACACTGATGCTGCTGCTGCTGCTGGGATGACTGCTCAGCCTGCTTCTGATTGGCCAGCAGCTTGGAGTTCAACTCCCATCACACGACTGCTGAGGAAGTATTTATTATGGGCGCCTTCAACACACACACACACACACACACACACACACACACTGGCTGTAAAGAATATTTCCTCTACTTTTATGTTCATGTTTGTGCTTAGTAACATCTGATCCACAGTTGATGACACACACACCTAAATCATTCGAAATACTGAGGGCATGAGCTTATCCCCTATCTCAAACATCAATGTCCCCATCAGGAGCCAATTGGCTCTAGATAAGTTCAAATAAAACAGAAGTATGACCTGTAGCCTAGCCCACCTGGTTGAGATTTTCTCAAATAAATAAACCTCAGGAAGAGCCACAGAGGAGGGATCCCTCACACAGGATGGACAAACATGCAATAGATGTCACATGTAGAGAACAGAACAACAAAACCCCAATTTACAGATTGCATTGACAGAATATCTGATACAATTTATGTAATTCATTTACTGCTAGGTATTGCTAACCATTGCATAGCTTACTAAGCAAGTGAATAAACTAACCTATGTTAGCGAATAATAGTTTAATGAAGTGTGATGGCCATAACCTACAAATCAGCAATTAAAAAAACTAGACCAACACTTGAAATCACAACACATTATTGCTAGCTAATAATTGGTTTTATTGGCATAGGCCTTGTCAGATCGCTCTAGAAAGAATGAACTGAAAGCAGAACTTTGACAGTCATAGATCTCCATGTAAGCTTTTTAAGCAAATAAGCAATTACATTTAGAATATGGCATGGTCTGTTATGGTATAGTCTGTGATGCTACAGTGACTTTCTGTTTGCACAGTTGATTGCTGCTAATGAGTGCGATGTCTTGACAATCCATCTGGTAAATTATGTGTTGCTAAGAAATGTAAGTTTTATTTGTGCCCAATTTAGTAAATCCCTTGGTTGAGTGTACCTAAGAACACAAATCTACAAATTTTAGCATTTTAGCAAATGCATTCCAACGCAGGTCTCTAAAACCCATTTTTGTGTCTATGTTTGTTACAGAGTTGCTACATACGTATAGAATAGATATGTTTAATAGTTATGGACTAGTTATGGTGCACTTATTATTATTAGGCTTCCCTTGGAGTGTTCAGGTGTAACGCGGTGCTGTAACAGACTTACACTCAAAGTTTTAACTGATTTGAACTTGAAGTGCATGAAAACTCGCACAATTGAATTTGTTTCATTTGTTTTTTAATTATTTTTTGTAGACAATTTGAGTTTAGATTCCACACTTGGTAAACTATAAAATAGGATACATGTAATAAAGATGACACATTTTATGATATAATGATTGATATTTCTTGAAATTTAAGATAATCCATTAAAATGTAATGTATTTATTATTTTGTTTGATCAAAATGAAGTATTATCAATTCAGTAATTACTGCAGAGTTGCATGTCAATTAGTAGAATTTGAGAAATTATGTTCTGTTAGGATTAGGGTTAGGGTTAGGGCTAACTTCCCAATACATTGTCTCCATCTTTATCCTATTTTATTCTAGTAATGGTACATTTTTATGACACTATAGAGAGAAAAATAATCATATCACTATACTTCATACAAATGAATAATTAAAAGTAAATTCGATACGAACAAACAACAGGGCAACTAAGCAACATAAGAATTGACACATTCATACAAAAGGGTTTTAGATCGAGATAAATTGATTGCCTTTATTGCACAAAGTAAAAGCCCCCGGCCCAAAAATATGCAATATATTCCATCACATTTACACACAAGAGTCCCCTCGAAGGCGTCAGACTTTAAAGAATATCAGAAAGGCTTTCTCAAATTTGTAGAAAAAAAAGAAGAAATAATAAGTACAGACACAGAAATATCACAATGTCAACAGTGACAACTAGCTGCAATAGTGTGTGCATGTTACTAAAACTCATATTCATCACTTTCATTTGTCAAAACACCCAGATAAAGCACTGACAGCTTGGAGTACAATAGAACCCATGTCACCCAAAACATATCGATAACAGTAATCCACTTTTAAATCATGTGCTTATGTCTCCAATGAAGGCTCGGGGGAAACTCAGCGACGCCACTTTTCTGTGGGGGAAAAAAATACCAGTTCAATCAAGTGTGCAAAATAAACAAATAAACTGTTATTAATTGGATTTTGACTTAAATGAAGATGTAGAACTGGAAGTAAACATCTTTTTTTTTCCTTTTTTTTTTTTTTTTACCTCTGGTGACGCCAAAGCAGTTCTCACAGTGTACCATGCGTTTGTAGACCCACAGGGAGTCTCCAGCTTTCATGTGACCCAGAGTGCTGTTGCACACCTCACACTGCCCAACACAAACAAACACTCACATGAGGGAAGAGACACGCTGAGCTTTCAGCTGGGCGCTTCATGATAACATGTTGCTGCCAAGAGTTGAAATCTAAGTTCATTTTAGGAAAGACACTTTGAGGCACGTGTACTTTACTTTGTATTTCTTAGATGTTTTTGCTTGAAAAACAGCCTCTAGGTTGGTTTCTGGGTCGGCAGAGGCTTTAAGATTTAACACACAGCATATATCATCCTTTTTAAAACTACGATGCTTTGTAACTGACTAACTTACACACTGTATTTAGCAACTAATTCAACAGCAACTAGCTGACTTTTATTGAAGGAGAGACTAAACGTATCTGCTCACCTTCAGGCAGGTAGCGTGGCAGTTGATCTTCATGTCATCCAGGACCATCTTGGCATCACCAGTGAATGGTTTGCGGCAGTAGCTGCACAGGTCTTTTTCAAGCAATGTCCTATATTTGACAGAAGTTTATTACAGTATATTAGCTAAAAAGAACATCACACATCATCACAAGTTCAGTCTTGACCTTGGAAACAGTAGTTTGGCAAATACATGATTAAATGATTAACACTTAGCCCTTGCTTCATACTATATATGGGTAGGAAAAAGCAATTAAGTGGACATTGAGTTGAGATTTAAAGGGATGCAGGATGGCTCAAGGGAAGACAATGTCGTTCCGTTGGTTGCTCAAGACTGAACTATAACTCAACATTATTGGATGGGCTGTCATGAAAGTTTGTCAAATATTCTTTGTCCCCAGAGAGTGAACCTTATTGCCGTTGTTGACCCCCTAATTGTTCCTGTATTGCCACCAGCAGGTTTACATTTTTGTCTTTTACTAAAATAGCATGACCATTGAATGGTTGCCAAATAACGTGATAGATATTCATGATTCCCAGGTGAAGATCCCAAAGACTTTGCTTATCCCCTGACTTTACCCATAGTGCCACACTGAGATTGACATTTGTGGTGTTGAATTAGATTTCTCAACAGCTGTTGGATGGATTGCCATGAATGTTGGTTTGATTATTCACACCGACCTAAGGATGAATTGCAATAACCCTGGTAATCTCTCAACTTTTCATGTAGCGCTACCATTAGGTCAAAATGTTTCCATGACTTCACCCATCACTCTCTGCTGTTTGGGCTAATTGCAGGGGTTAGCATGCTAACACACTAAGTTATGATTGTGAACATGGCAAACATTGTACCTGCTTAACATCAGCATTTTAGCTTTGTCATTCAGACCGTGTTAGCATGCTGAAGTTAGCATTTAGCTCAAAGCAGTGTTGTGCCTTAAGACAGCAATGCAGTCAACTGCTGGTATGACTGTAAGTGCTTATTCTTGTTTTTTGTACATGTGTTTTTACAAGGTCAGGAGAGAATGTCTTCCCATTTTTCCTACCTCTCAGAAGACACATAAACACTCTTGGTGGACGATCTTGAGAAGGGGGATTCCGAAAGAATTCCATCTGACCTGCAGTGAAATCACACAGTTATCAGTTTCTACAAGCCTCTTCAAGTCTTGCTTTGAATTCAAAAACCTTTGAACTCCAATATGAAATCAAGCCATATCTAATACAATTGAATACCTGCTGCTTGTGTATGACTTTCTGTAGGTGGAGGGGCTGCTGGTACCACTGTACTCATAACTACACAGAGACAAAATGAACCACAGATCACATGTGAGGTTTAGAATATTTCTAACGTTCTGTATAATCAGAAAGAATGAAAAGGAAAATCATAATTTTTTGGTCTTATAGTTTGCTTTGGTTCATACCTGGTGTCTGGTTTGGTGTAAGTGTAGGTTTTGCGCTCGCTTGTGTATTCGTCGCTGTGTGAGCAAAACATGAGGCAGGTTATTGACAACATAAAGACTGCAGCATGTTTTCATTTGGTTGTACTCAGAGACAACCCTGTAAGAAGAGCAGGTTTGAAATATAATCACATGTTTGTAAAAGTCAAATGATTACCCAGGCAGGGAACTGATGGAGTATGAGCTGGTGCGGTTGTAAGGAATTTCCTCAGTATACGAGCTGTAGCTGTGTGTCAGAAATGAGTTGGATATGGTAGCAGACATTTCTTTTCTTTGTGTATTTATTTTGATGTTTATAATACTGTTATAATTCAAATAACATTTTATCATTTGGGTTTTCAAATGTACAATTTTCGTCATATCAATTGTTTCAATAAACCTTGTCAATATTAGACTAAATATGTACAAAATTAGGCTAATGACATTCCAATTAGTCTAAGCTGTGCTTTGTTTTCATTGCTAATTAGCAAAGGTTAGCATGCAAACACACAAAATTTAGGTTGTGAGCATGGTAAACATTAAACCTACTTAACATCAACACGTTAGCTTTGTAATTCTGAGCATGTTAGCATTCTGATGTTAGCATTTAGCTTAAAGCACTGTTGGTCCAAAGTAGCCTACAACACCAAAGAGCCGCTAGCATGACTTTAGACTCTAAGTCTTGTATGTTGAAATGTAAAAACCAATACAAATTTTAAAAAATACATCTACTAATTGAAAAAGAATTGTAAGGAATATTTAGTCATAGACTCTCTTTAATGAAACACATATTGTTTGTTTTTTTGTTTTGTGTGAGGCCTAAACCTTTAAAGTTAAACTTCATTATGCTAAAAGTAACGTATTTAGATCAGCCTAAACTTTCACAAAGATTTTATTTAAGTCACTTTAAAGTACAAATCAATAAAAAAAAAAACAACAACATTATTTTTATGTGCATTTACAGACAATCATACTTTACATAAACACAGTCCAACACAAAGTGTTTTCTGTAAATAATGTTATTAAGGAGGCATCTCAACCCCATCCTATCTGACTGGACTCGCTAAAGGGTCTGAGTTGTCGGCTCTCTTTCAGTTTTAAGTCCATTGTGCAGCATGTTTAGACCTACCTGCTCGTCCTGCTGAAGGATGGTGAAGAGTTGCCAATTAAAGTTGGGCTTTCTCTAAATGGCATAAAAGACGATGTCAGAAAAAAGAACTATAACTCCAATGCACATACAAAGAACTACTGCCTAATAATCTCAGTCATTTATTTCCAGCACTCACCCTCTGCCGCTCTCCACTGAGACTACCTCTCTCTTTCTGATGCTGGTACTGCAGAGACAATAAGTGTGATGTTCGACCCATAGGATAATAAGAAGGTTGTGTGTTTTTGTTAAAAGTTATTCACTGAGACATCTCACCTGACAGGAGAGGATGTAATGGATTTAGGCAGGAGGGTGTCATACAGCTCATCCTCAACCCTGTGAAGACAACAATATCTTGAATAGAGTGAGTGCAATCCTTATTTTTAAGAGTATACATTTTTGATGAAGGTTTATCTTACACGGAGGATGTCCTTGTTGTCGTTGTAGTTGTCACAACACTGGAAAAAAAAACAAGACAATACTTTTAGGAATGTATGGTTTTATTTTGCTGTTATTGAGTAAATGTTGTCCTGCAGTAACTCACCCATCAGAACTGCTGTCTGCAAGTGAGAGATCATCCAGTGCGTTGTTATATTTGTCCTCTGAACTGCACAGAAATGCAGAATATATTGTAAGTCATTTAAGGGTATTACATTGAGGTACAGTGGGTTTTTTTTAGTCTGTATTATTACTTAACAATTCAGCTTTCATTTCTGAAAGGAGTATCCTGTTATTTGTTGTTTCAAAAGATATACATTTGAAAATGAAAAAAAAACAAAAAAAAAAACAATACTGGCAGGATTATACTACTAATGTAATTGTTATATCTTTCCATTGTTATCCTAGCCCCATGGCTGGAAGACACATGGGGGGCCCGGGCATTATAAGACCACACTATACACTTACACACCAGTCACATACATCTGGGCCTCCAATTAGCCTCATGTCTCCAGAGGTAGAGACGAATATTCATTATGTAAGGGCTCAGTGACATTGTGGTTTTAGAGGATATCCTCATATAACTCATATTCTTAAAGGGATAAAGTTAGGATTAGTCTATTATTCTCCAGTTTAGTCCGTCTCTCAGTGTGTATTGCCAGCTTGAAGCCAATTTCTTCTCACTGAAGATGTAAATATTCATGTAGTTCCACTTTGTTAAAAAAGGCTCAGTTCTTTCACAATCAGCTGAGCAGTGTAGTTGCAACATTACTCAAACAGGGGTACATGGTGCTTTGTTGGGGACTATTTTCAGTGGCGGATTAACACACATTTGGTGCTCTTTTATGTGCTGATTGTGAGATTTACTGACAATAATTCTCACTGCCCATGTTCTTTGAAATAAACAAACATGTCACCCAGTGCTAAACCTCATGTGTTTTTACATGTTTTTGACAATAATGCAGGTCTATGGCACAGAGGAGAACATATTTCAGGTTTCACTTGTTGGTAGGATCAACAATTCATTGTGGTTTTTGTGTTGTTGTTTTTTTTTTGTATTTTGATGGAGTATAATTGATAAAAGGACATAAAGACTGTCACCAAAACTTATCCATAATATTATTTATTTTTAAAAAAGTGAAAGTACTTTCAGCTGTCAAACTTAAATAACCTGTCACTAAGATAGTTTACAGGCTCGACTGTATTAAACCCAATATGAGCTGAAACTCACTCGGTGTTTCTGCTTTTATCTATCGCAGTCTCAGTAGGGAAGACAGTTGCTTTGCTGCCAAATAAATTAAAATTAAATTAAAAAATGATATATTTTTACAGTGCTTAATCACTGGTTTCCTAGTGTAATGATCAATATAAAATCATTTTATAGGCTTTATGGATAAAAATATCACCTCTATTTGTTATCCCCAATAGTCGAGGGGGTGAGTTTGTCGACAAGTTTGTCCTCCCCGCTGCACAAAATTATACGTTAAATTAGTGTAGATTAAAATCTACACTAATTTAATCACATGCTTTTTTATAATCAGACAACATCTTACTCTTTGCTGCTAACAGTTGTCTCAGTCACTTTGGTTGTTCTGGTAGGTGTGTAGGTGGAGTATTTTGTCCTGTGTAAAAAATGAGTAAAGAAAATTTAAAAAAAAAATGTTTATATAGGATATTCCAGCTCTGTAACAACACTTTGTGCTCATATCTTACTGTCCAGTGTAGAGTGTACCAAAGAGACATTTCCCCTCCTCAATTTACCATAAGGTTTCATGCATTCAATTTAAATTGTCAAAGGCCCATTAGGCATCATGATCTTGTATTTCACAAAAAAAAATGTTGTGCATCTGAACGTGATTTTTTTCTCTACCCCATTAACTTTCTGACTTGGTACTACTGGACAAAGTACTGTATAACAAATACAAAACTAGCTCCACCTTGACCAATTACAACAAGAAGTGTTGGAAAAGGTTTTCAAATTGTTAATTTAGGTGAAAATAGCAATAGCACAGCATGGAAGTTATAGTAGCATTAAGTAGAAATGTAGATTTGATTTGATTTGGCGCCTCCCACAGTTTGAGTGGAGTAGATTGTGACACCAATGTCATAAGTAAAAATCCCAGGTCTGTAACAGTTTGTCAGATGTAATGTAGGTGCTAACTACAAACAAACTCATTACGTCATAACAATGTTATGTGTTGAAAACTTGTATGTTGAAAGAGACACCACAAGACACTCTACCATCAAAATGATTTTGAAGCTGTTAGTTTAGAGTAAAAAAGTGACATAATGTTGTTTTAATTCCACTCACAGAGGCCAATTTCCTTTTCCAACACAACTTTTATTTTTGTTTCTTGAAGTCTATTTTTCCAGAAATACTTCTGTATGATATTTTGAATATAAGCCTTTGTTTTTGTAATGGAATATTTCTAGTTTTTTGCACCTTCCAATCAAGAAAAGTTTCTGAGTGCTGAGTATATTCTTACCCTTTGCTTGAAGACTTGACCCGTTCGGTGAACGTCTGGGTGGGAGAACCGATCACAGTGGATCTGCAAGAAAGCCCCAGTGCTCATTAATGGAACATATTCTCAGTGTTTGATGAGATGTTAACAGATTAATGCAGTAAAATTCTCTACCTGGTGGTGATGGTCTCAGTGGTTCCGTCCTTGGTCACCGTGGTGGTGGTTGTGGTGCTGGAGGTGTAATACAAAAAAAAAAAAAAAAATTACAAAAATGCATGCATGATAGATTTAAAACTGCACATTATATTTCTTGTTGTGTGGACTGGGTACAAGGATTGGAGCAAAAATGTACCAACCTGTTACTCAGATCATCCTGACTTGAACTGAATCTGCAATGACAAGTATCACAACGAAAAGATTTGTCACAGTCTGCTTATTGAGGTGTGTTTAATACAACTGCTGACATGAATGTCATCTTTAATATATTCATACATTTAATAAAAAGGAGTAAATGTTACTATAAATAATACCTCTTGGTGAGGGCCTCCACAGATGTGCTTGTTTTGGTGGAATTAACTTTCTCAGGCTCGGAACTATGAACAAAAGACAATAATTTTAACTATTAATAACTATAAATCATTATTCATGTTACATCCAGCTGTCAGAAGAAAGAATTGCTTCCCATTATTATGTCCTTTATTTGAGTAATTGTTTGTTTTACCCCGCAAGCTTTTCACTGGACCTGTATTGGCTCCGGCTCAGAACAGCTTTACCAAAGTTTGGATCTCGGCTGAGGAAGGAAAAGAGTATAAATTAATTCACTCATACAATAAGAGATGACTCAGCACTGTGACTTGCAAAAGGAATGCGGAAGGACGCTCCGTTTTTCAAGATGAAGGTAAACTGAGATATGGATTCCAAGTCACACCCAACAGTTCTTTTCTAGGTGTGAATCAGCATCAGTTTTTTTGCCAAGTAGCTTTTCGCCTACAAGGAACTTGCCTTGGAATTTTTTGACGCATAACAATAAACATAAAAAAGCAGAAAAGTATAAAGAAAGATAAAAAGCAAGTTCTGCAAGTATAGAAGTATAAATAGAAAATAGAAAATTGCCAATAAGATACATTGGAAGAAAATCTAAAAATGTGTACAATATGCCTGTGTGTGTAAGTCCATCGAGCTGTGTCGGGCAGTGTATCTGTGATTTGGCCAGTAGGTTTCAAGGACTTACTCGATGTCCTCATCCTCATCCACGTCTCTCTTGATCCAGCTGTTGTCTTTTAGGAGACTGCTGCTCTTGGCTGCAAACACAAGTCAATTAAAATTTGAGCGCCTCCAGTTATTTATGCAAAGCGGATACACACCTTTTATGCAGGTAAAGACCTAGTAATGCCTATAATATATATACTTATCAATGTGTGGATTTTGATCATTTTATTACATACTTGAATTTTAATCCTACATGTCTTTTTTTATACATCTTTTTTTAATGGTTATTATTCATTGTGCACAAGTCTTTTGCTGAATTTGCTGTTATCTTTTATTACCTTTTATCTATATGACTGCTTTAATCTATATAATAATCATTACCTCATTTCATTGCTATTCCTCGTGAGTTAGTCACAAAAAGTTTTGCTGTTTACGTTTAAAGCACTTTGAATTGCACTAATACATTGATTGACTGATCTGCCGCTCTGCAATTGTGGCAGATTACAAAGAAACATATTTCATTTGTCACATACTCAGACGGCATGTACCATGTTATGCAAGGTGGTGGCTGTGCCAAAAGTCTATTGTGCAACGAGTAATAATGATTTGAAATAAGAGTAAAATAAAAATGACAGATGAGAGAAAATATTAAGGATAAAATCTCTGGGATACAGTTTATAAATATACTGTATTATTGGACATTTGTCAATACTTACTTGAGTACTTGCTCATTTTGTAACCTGACCTGTAAGTGTGAAAGAACAGGAGAATTCAGCACATAATGAAACTACAGCACAATACCCACTGGGTGGCAGTGTGGGCTAAGACCTGTCATACAGCACATGTTCTGTGGTGAAGTTTGACCTGAGATCGGCACACATACAAACTCAACCTTGGGATTGAGTGCTTTTTATTCACAAGATATTTGTGTTGCACTCGTTGTGACACTCTCATCATGCTGACATGTTTGTCACCGTGTCTGAAGTTTGTGGATTATGTTTTTCTCAACCCCAGACTCACTGATTAAGCCCTAAACTGGTTTGTCTTGATCTGTGTTGACGAGACACACCCACCCTCCACAACACACCCTCTCTAAACACACCATTGTCAGCAAAAGCAGAGGGGCGTAGCGATGACATGCCATTAGCCTCTGATGATAAAGATTGTGCCCTTTCGACTACATGTCATGCACGCTCCATTGCAAAGCCCTTTCATATCAGCAGCCTTGAGGCAAGTGAGGGAAAACTGTGAATGCACTAGTCTCCTTATCAGTCACACAATGCAACTGTCTGATGAGTGATGCTAGTCCAAGAACAGTGTGTTTAATGTTGGATTATTCTCTATTATTTTGGCTTTTGTATGATTGTGTTGTGTAGTATTTTGACAAGTCTGTGTTGCAGATGTCTCAGAGTAAAGAGCCAAAACAGTGGTCTGTTGTCTTTGAGCTTTATAAACTGTTGAGATCGCTGATCGCTTTCAAATAAACTCATTTCAGTTGTTTTAATAACAACTGGGAGCCTTGTGAGACTGAAAGATTTAAAGATTATATAGTATAGGATGTGAATTAACTGTCCAATATCACACCGCCTCTGAAATCAGGTCTTATTTATAGGGCATTTATATAGGAAGCTTTAAAACTGTTTGGTTTAATGTATTATTACAAAGCAGATCAGATAATTGACCAGATAAGTTCATCATGTAGAATGAAAACTCTATCAAGAGAGTGCTGTTAGACCTAAAAGATACAAATCACTAATGTTTGTTATGCACCATTGATTTTCCAGGTGTAATGTTCATCATAAGCAGTCAGAGTTTACAGCAAGCTGGGACATGAAATCCCAGAGTGGTAAATCATGTATTTAATTCCTCACAGTAAAGTTACCTACAATGCCTGATCCTACCCGACAAAATGTTTTATTTTATCGTTTTCCAAGATTACACTTTAGTGCATTTGTTTGATAGAACTCTAACATCAGATCACCATATGTCTCTCTGAGCACAATTAAAAACTCTCTAAAATATCACTACACGTAAATATTAGAGTAAATCTGACGAAGGATTGAGAAAGGGTCAGGGTACGTACCTCCACAGAAAGCGCTGCGCTTCGCTGGACAGATAAACTCTCACTACGGCTCAGGTCTTAACACCTGTCTTTCACTCTACACTTTACAATCATACCCTTGTCACTCCCTCTCCTTTTAACCTTATGGGAGGAGATACCAAGGCCACCAAAGGGAGTGGCTTTAGACGATAGCCAGAGACTGTGCTCTGTCTCCAACTGGCTCTCCCATTTATGCCTTGATACTTGTTCAGCTGTTTGTTTGGGTGTTGAAAGATATATGGAATTGGGTGGAGTGCTGAAGGACCTGCAAGTCAACTTTGGTGCCAACGTGGGTGCGGGACTGTGTGTTTCTTTAACCTACAATAGCTTTGTACTTGATGGAATATGATTGAATGTAGACACTATTAAATAGTTATTCTCCCTCCAAAATATTATGCTGTATTTTAACTATGTTTTAATATCTGGCTGACTTCTAATACAATACCTGGTTGATAGTAGACTTTGCACTTTACACATGTATGCCAATAAAAGTAGTGATTTTCAAAGGATTTATCCTGCCTCGCTGAGGTCCAATAAATGTCATAATATCTCGGATGAATTAGACTTTCAATGTCCTGTCATAAAGAAACTTAAATGTAAGGGTGGGCACATATCACACAAGTAATACTCATAATGACATACACTTCATTTATATAGCACTTTTCTTAACAAAGTAAGTGGCCACTGATGGCCTGCAGCTGTAAGGATTGAAACTCTGAATGAAATGTCTAATAAATGTCATTTGACATCATGTATAATCATAATCGTTAAGACAAAGCCATCTGCAGTACCATCCAAAGAGGGATGCCTGTTTAAGAAGACACTTGTAATAGTGAAAGGAGATGTCTTTGATAAGTAGACGTCTAAATCATAAAGAGTGCATATAAAAGTGACAATCAGACTTCAGCTATGAATATCATCTTCTCTGTGACTGTGACTGTGACTTGGAGTTTCACTATTGGGAGTGTCATGTGTTGGATGTCCAAAGGTATGCAAGGTGAATAGCACACAGGGGTGTGACAACATGGTACTGAGAGGTGAACCCATCCTGGTAACAATGACAGTACGACAGGAATGCAGACCATTCAACAGTAATCAAACTACTAGTGTCTACAAGTAAAGGATATGATTTTAATAGAGGGCCATCAACAGGCCCAGCTGAATATCACATTTAAAAGGAAACAAGTCACAAAAAGCAACTTTAAGTAACAAAATAACTACGATCAAGATGAAGTTCAGCATTTTGGCATTGTCGTCATTAGGAAACAGACCTTAGGAGTACTGAACTACATGACGTTTTATAAAAAAGCACACAAAAGTGGTACTTGAATAAAGATATTATGTTGAAACATTATTCTGATAAAAGTGAAAGTCATCCACAGGAAAAGTAGTACAGTAAAAGTCTAGTATCCATGTGTTTCATATCAAATGTACTCAAGTATCAAAAGTATAAATACAAGTTAAAGTACATTATACTGCAAGGGGTCGACTGACTATCACCTGACCGATTATCGGATCCAGTACTCAGCATTTTTTTTCCATGTGGGAGTAATGGAGATACTTGAGTAAGGTAAGGTAGAGGTACAGGTACCTGAAAATGTTCCTCTACTTGTTCATTTTTTAAAAAGTAGTTTGAACTACTTTTTCTATACAACTTTAGCTAAGAAAACTAGATTTCTCTCCTGCCTTGGGTAGCTTTGCTGTAGCTCAACTTCTGAACTGGTTGGTAGTTTGTGAAGCTCTGCCTTCACGGTGGCTTCTCCTAACAGCGGAATGGAATGATGGAACGTCCTAAAATGAATTGTTGCAGTCAACCATGAGCTCCTGCCCTCCTTATGAATGCATACAATTCAAAGGGTAGTGACTAACACTGGGTGGCGATGGAGCTATAATGACGGAAATGACAAAACTTGCTGTGCAAGTCTATCACTAAAAATAAATAAATATAAGATGTGGCCCAAGGCTATACATGACCCGATCATTTTACACTCAGTTAGTCAGAGCAGCAGAAATTAGTGCAACCTGTTCTATTTGGGTGTGTGAAAGGGATATAGTGTGAAAGTCAAGACACAACAGCTTAAAAATGTATGTATACTTCATTTCCACAGAGATATTAACTGACACAAAATACATTCTGCCTTCAGTCTTGAACATCATTGCGGCAAACTTTCTGAACTGAAGCACATTGTGTCAGGCAAACTGATGACACGTCATACTTTCAAATCACTCCAACCCAAACCCAGTTCCTGGACACGCGTATACCAACTCAAATTCATCTTCTGCCAGTTCAGCTCCCGCTTGTCATACTCTTTCCTGACCTATGGCATCTTCTTGGCCTAGATATCTCACCCCTCCTCCCTTCATTTGTCCCAACAGGCCCGAGCTGAGACAACCAGGGGTTAAATGAGCAGCCTCTAGATGCGGCTACACGTTCAGGTTACACAATTCCACAATAAATCATTCTCTGTTTATAACCTTCTACCCCGGTAAGCTTTTACTGAGCAGCTGTTTATTTCCAGTATTTCATACTGAAATCCTAATATCCCAGTCAGTCAGTTTTAAGTTGATACATTTTACTTCAGTTGTCATCACTGACACAAGCTGGCACTCTGGTACTGCACATGATAATCTCTGAATGCTTCCTGGGTTGCTATGAGAAGAGACTGTAGACCGACCCCTCTCTTGTCATTGGGCCGCTGCGTTGCCTCGAAGCCAATAAAACACCACTAGGGCCTGTGTAAATCTCTTTCCCTATTTCCCCCCTCTCTCTGTCTCTCTCTCTCTCAATAATTGTACATGCGTATCCATATGCACATACATTTGTACCACAGTTTTAATGGGATGACATCAAATACAAGTTCTACATTAAGGGAATTAAACAGAATGGAACATTTTGGAAAATGACTTAATAAAAAAAAAAAACATGTTGGCACATGTGCTCAGTCAGACATACACGCATGAGTGACATTTAACCGGTATGTAGCCTACATTTCTGTCAAATTTGCACTGCCTGCACTTGTTTTCTGTGCCTGCCTGTGCATTGCAGTCTGTTTTGGGGTCTTTACTGCAATTTTCACTGATGTTACCCAACACACAGGGGCACACAGTTTCCTCCTGCAGTATTCCTGCTCCTCCTGCACCCTTGCCCCTAGCCAGAAGGTGAAAACGCAGGTATTGCTATGATCAGAATCTGCACGTTGCATTACTGAGGCATGCAATTTGATTTATTAGGCATAAATAAGCATAGCCCATCTGGTACCTCACCAAGTGTGAGTCACATCATCTATAGGCATATGCATAAGATGCAAGAGGGCCATCTTATGTGGTAGGTAGATAGAGTAATGTCGCTCGGGGCCCGCTCAGTGATAAAAAGACCACAGCGCAACAACGATTTAATCAAAGGCGGCTGCTACCCTTGTGGAAAGTAATGAGATGTTTTAAAAAGAACATAATTCCACAGTAGCACAGTGGTCACTGAAGAGGGAACTAAAACAGCCCCACTCAAGGTTATAACCAGGTGCTACTTATGGAACAGTAGTAAATGGCTTGTAAATGACAGCAGTCTTGGAACAGAAAAGAAATTATACACCATAAAATACATTTTAAAAACACTTTTTTTCTTTAAAGGTCACAGCGGAGGAGACTGGACAAACAGGATTTAATCTTTTAAGATTATCTACCAATTCCAGATACAATTGGGAGGGGCCCTGGACGGACATCAACAAATTAAATGTCCTGATTCCAACTGTGCACAGATAGCCTCTGCTTCCGTCTTCTACATATAATGTCAATGCACCTCCACTACTGCGGATTTCAATGTGATTTAAAAAAACAACAACAACAACAACAACAACAAAAAAAAAAAAAAAAACAGAAACAAACTGTACATCAGAATAACTGACACAGGGAGGTAAATGTTCAAATAAATCAATGATAGCATCGGCCGGTTTTTAGTGCTATGAAAATATCCCGGCATGCTAGCGACGCAAGACTCCGGCAGGGAGGGGAGGGATGATGGAGCTAAGATGGCAGCCCAGCTGAGGGTGCTGCCTCTCTGGGGTCAAGAAATATTTAAGGAACGAATAAAACACGACAAGACGATTCTGGGAAATTAATGCTGGCGTTTCCGCTGTTTCACGAGCGAACGTATTATGGCTTGAGAAGATCTATTTTCGGGGGACGAGCACCGTGTTGACGCTGTGGCCGGATCGGAAGACCATACGTTGTTGCACCACCAGATTGGCTACAATTTGCGCTTCTAACAACTGGGGACCGTGGATGCTAATTGTGGTATTTCTGCAACTCGGAACGGACAAATAATGTGACATGTGGTGGATTTAATGACGAGTGGATTGCATCTGATAGCTGGATATTATCTAGCTGTGGTATCTTTTGTGTGATATATGCATTGTTCTCCAAAACGATGATGTGTGCTGCTGCGGCAGCGGCCGCCGGTGGAGGGATTCTGCCCTCCTCATCGCCGTCGATGGGGCTGGGTGTCAGGGTCATTTCTGGAGCAGGAGCCGATCTCTCCACCATTGGTTCGGGAATGGGTTCTTGTCCGACACCCGGAGCCCAGTCGGATTGTCGGACTCGGTACCAGCTTTTACTCTCAGGGCGAGCTTTGGCCGAAAGATACAGGCGGATTTATACCACCGCCATCAACGATAAAGAGCAAGGGATAAATCAAGGGAGGTGAGTATCTAACGTGAAAAATATAACGTCAGATATGGTAGATGTTGGTCTGTCATTTATGGGGCTAACTGAGCTAACGACCCTAACATTAACCCTTCCCTAGCGGCACGCCAGTTAACGTCGGCTTCAGCGAGGTTAAATTAATTGTTATTTACGGCTTTTGAGACAACCAGGCTTGTGTCATTTAAGACATTGTTTTGACTGCATACAATCTGCTAGGAACTCCATAATTTAGGTGCAATGTCTACCGGGGGTCAGCTTGCTAGGTAGCATTTTGGTTTTGACTTCCCTAGCTTATCTGAGCAAGCTAAGCTAACGTTACTTTAGTTTCACCCTTGCGCGAGTGGTTTGCACTCCGGGTGCTGTGGACACTGTTAACGTTCAACGTTGACATATTGTCACTGAAGTAAAATCACCATACAACTGGGTCATAACGATTGGGAAAAGTGCACTATCGGCTTAGCTACATCCATAACAAGCTAGCTGTCATGACAGCAGTTTGTCAATTTGTTATGAGCAATAACGTTAGCAGTTACCGGAGCCAGCTACACGTAAACACACGTCCTGCTCGTTTAACGCTTTATTTGTTTGTTTTTTTGTTAAACATTTTCAAACAATTGCATCCTCGGTTGTCGTCATATTTTATGTCCCCTTGTCATCTAATTTAATTGAATGTAGTGAGCGGTGTGTATTTAGGCCCAACGGCGTCACTGTTTCGATGGCTAACGTTAGCTAACGTTAACTGACGTTGAGGAGCATCAGCCCTTCCCCAGGTTACTTCAACGTAAACCAGCGATTTGTTTTTCAAAAAACATGGACTTGATAATGATCATATTGTTATTGAAACGTATGATAAATGTATCATTTTGCTCCTATACACACTCAAAAATCCCCTTTAAACGTTTAGCATGTATGGGAGAGGATGTGTTGGGAATGGGAGGTGGTTGAACTCATTTGCTTTTCTGGCAGAAGCGGGTAATACAGTTACGTCATTCTAGTCAGTCAGTCAGGTTGTGGACCGAGTAGCTGGGTGATTTGCAGCATCCTCCCTCACAAACTCATTTGTTATGTTCAGCCCCACATTTGCAATGCCAGCTTTAAGCATCGACCAGTATGACTTTGAAGTGTCCAACAATTAGTCTAAAGGCACCAGTGGTTTCATTGCCAACTCCTGAATGCATGTCTTTACTAATGGCCAAGAAGGGAACATATCAGTTCTTCAAGCTATCCAGATATGTTACTTTGAACTACCATCGTATTTGACAACAATCTCTCTTTCATAGAGAGAGTATCTTGTTTGTATAAGATGCAGCTTATACTATAGACACATGCAAGCTTTTAGGAAGTGTTTGGGGGCCCCTTGACGCAAATGTGTTGGATTTGTTGATAGTTACCTCCTATGGTAAATAGGTGGATTTGCCAGCCTTATCCTCGTTTCTGTTTTGATGTGGAGGATTAACCCAGCCAATTACTGTATGCTCAAGAGGAATTTGAAGCTACTTTTGTACAGTGACAAATAATTAGAAGTCAATGTTCAGTTGCACGCCTGAGTGGCAAAATCAAACTCTTCCAAACCTGTATTTTCTTTTTCAAACAAAGACATAATTTATGTACAGAATATTGAATTTAAGTACAGAATTGATAGATCTGCACTTTCTAAACATCGGATCAAGGGCGGATTTAACATGAATTGATTTTCTGTATTTAGCAGTGAGTAATAATGATAATTAATTCATGAAGTGCCTTTCTGTTTTTAGTTGTAATTCTATTTGTGGTCCCTAGCACTTGTCATTGGAAGCCTGATTTGCAAGTGAAATTTATCACATAAAGCCCATGCAAAACATTGATTTCAGACAGAGTTTAAAAGCATTTCTGGAATTTTTGCAAAACCAAATTTATGTGTGTTTTGGGGTTGTTTGTCAGGATGAGTAACACTGACTCTGGTGACACCTGCTACACCTCTGACAGTTAAGTTAGGGATCCTGCACTTCAAAGCGTAAACTTTGCCAGCTACATAAGATGCAGACTTTGTCTGTAAGGGTGAACGAGAGTGTCTCATTGAAGACACCTTGAATGGATGCAAAAATGTAATAGCTATACTAAACAAAGGACAGCTTATTTGTGTGTATTTTTGTCCAACTTCATGACTTGGCTTGAAGATTAATATGTTAATGACAAGAAGTTTTGCAGGCCTTCTCCTCACGTCATCATATTTATCATA
>OZ023164.1:12190027-12615027 GCA_963678695.2 Diplodus puntazzo | reverse complement strand
CTACCCTTTGTTTACTTTACTTAAATTGAACAATACTACTCCCTTTATATTATCTAAGAAAGACTCTTGTTATTGTAAAAATATTTTATCAAGTGACTATTAAACTTTACCTGCTTTAAAACAATGGAGGCAATAAAAAAATGCATGCATAAGAACATTATTAAAGAAGACAAATCAACCAGCAGAATCTTCGTAGGGAGCAGCCTTTTGTCTCTACTCCACCCTTTTTTTTTCTGTCATCTCCCAACAAACACATGTTCTCTCCCTTGCTTTATAAGTTTGGGTATTGTAGCATCTCTGTGTTCAATTTGAAGGGCTCTTTCCAAGCAGTGTGCTCTTTTGTGAAAGCTGTACAGTCACTTTGTCACAAATGCTACTTTAGTAGCAAGGCAGGAGAGCATTAGACAGTCCTGCTGGATGAGAGTGCAGCTAATATCCTCCCCACTGGTCTGAGCTGAGAATGAATGACCTCTCTCCCCAAATAGATGACATCACCCTCTGTGATTGTGATGCCAAAAGCGCAACACTGCAAGAGAAGTGCAATCGATCAATAGGGTTCTCTAGAGGTTACCTCAGGACTGTAGTTTAAAATGCGTGGCTTGGTGGGACACAGAAAGCTTGTCAGTTAGTATATCAAGTTCTCTGTAGAGTGTAGTTTCATACTAATCAAAATTATTATTTGGATGTAAGTGCTGAACCTTTGACGTAATTATTTTATTGTCAATTGAATATTCTTAGCTTGTCCCCTTCATTTATATCATTATCACCCAAATTATTATAAATAACATAATGTATATATGGATATATAAATGTATGTTCATCTTACAAACTCATCTTAGTATACAGTAAAGCAATACAAAACACGCCCAATAACTGAAGCCCCTAAAATGACCATTAAAGTGGCTATAACCAACATTTTACATACAAATCGGTCAAATGACAATGTGAAAAGAAAGTGAAAGGGAATGCCTGTTGTTTTTTTAAATTTTTCTTTTTCATTCCATTCCATTCATTCCAACAAAAGGACAGTACGGCAGAGGTTCCAGACAAAAAGAACAATATAATATAGTAGTTTAGGAGTCCTTCTTGACAGGATTTGTACCTAGAATGTTTCTATCATTGTAGAGGCTTTAATTCTTGAACATTCAAAAAATTGAAAGGGGTTGCTCTTAGTGTTGAACCTAGAGAATTATCACCCACATTTGTTCTTAGCTTTAAAATGAGTTTCAGCTCATTGATTAGCTGGTCTGTAAATTTCCTTTTTTGGTTCATTTTCACCACTCTCATAATGTCGTTTTCTGCTGCAGCCTGTAACAGGCAGCTGACTGATTTTCAACTTAAACGTTTATTTTTAAACACTGATGGTTGACTCTATTGAGTCTTGATTTATGAAGATCAACCAATGGCTTCATGCTCAGACAGCTTCTTTATGGAAACAATACATAAAGATTCAACAAACAATACCACCTTTTCATGAATTTAATAATAAACAACAAAAGAAAGAAATTCAGTTGATAATTTGTCAATGCTGTGTTCAAGTTTAACTTTAAAATATTCTGCAGTGGTTATGTAAAATGTTGGGTAAGTCATTTTGTAACACTGATAGCTGTGCTGAGCTGTTGAAATGGGTAAACACTTGCCAAGCCCAGTGTGTTAAAAGTGAGCTCCCTGAGGAGTCAAAGCAAAAGTAGGAGTCACTTCATGTCACAACTTTGTCACCGACTAGACAGGAGGACAAGTGACAGAATTGGCTGCTTAAAGACTGACTGTCTTCACAGACGTTTTTCACTTCAAACCTTATATGATTTTGATTTTCGTCTAAGATATCAGCTAGCATATGGCTGAAGTCCCTAAGGTTTATATTTGCCTCTTAGAAGTGATTTTCCTGATAAAGATGAGAAATTACCCCACTGATTGTGGTCTGTAGGGACTTTGGTTAGGCGTGCCATTAATGGCCTTGCACTGAAACTTCCTTCTTTTAGCACCTGCATTGGCCACAAACAGTCGAGAGACATAACCCACAATGAATGTATGAATTGCCTGTCCATGAGATTTATTGTTTACAGCTCCTGTCATAGATACAGCAGTAATAACAAACAGGAGCCAACATGCGTCACTTTGAGCTTTGATCCTGACCATGTGGCACTATGATGACTAGAAGCTGGAACCCATGATTAGTACAAAAACTGATCACCTCCATAGAGATCTAATTAAAACATGCTTGCTGCTCTCTTAATATACACTCACCACCTTTGTCCACAAGATAGTACGGTAAACAGTGTTACATACTCATAAAGAACTGACATTGATTTGTCGGTGAATGTATTGTGATGCACCAGATGATACTAAGAAAATAACCCTAACCCTAACCTTAGCACTGAGAAAAGGTTTTCCTGACTCTGATGAACTTCCACTGCTCTCTGTTTTTCTACAGGCCGAGAGTCTAGATGGAGCCCTCTGTGTGCCGGACATCAAGCTGCACAGCAACCCATCTGCATTCAACGTCTACTGCAATGTGCGGCACTGTGTGCTGGACTGGCAGCAGAGAGAGGCCTCCCTGGCGCTGGCTTCCAGGAGCTCGGTGCAGAGTGGGGACTCGGACAGTGAGGAGGAAGAAGAGTACCGCGAGCCAGCCGTGAAGCTGCCAAAGGTATGAGCAGGGGGTAGAATTGGCTGCTTATGTGGTGGTAGCAATGCACGGTATCAAGGCGAGAGCCAGCCTGTGCTCTTTATCTTCGGGATGCAACAATCCTGTATCTCTCTGGGCTTGTATCCTTTTTATTGTTGTGATAATTGAAGACACTTTAACATAGGTTTGAAACGCCCATCATGTGAGGATTATAGTCTCTGCTCTGTTACCCCAAATCCCTCTACTACTCTGTGAGCCTTTTGGTTTCTCTATGTTACTCCATAGCTGGGCTGTCAGTTATATTTGAAATCTAAACAATTTCTCGCTCGGAGGGAAAAAGGGAAATGCCATCAATCAGTAATTAATACAATTTTCTAATTTGCTGTCTGTAAGCTAAGTTGACTGTTTTCATCTGGAGGCCTACTGCATTACCTGTCACCCAATTGCTCAGTAAACTGTCCCATTGTCCGTTCTTCGATAACATAAAATAGAGGATATAATACAAAACCAAGTATATGGGAAGCAAAATTTAAATTTTTTTCTGTCTATTCCATAAATGGTAGAATGAAGGAGGGAAGTAAAGGATGACCGACTTTGGAAAGCGCTTCTGCCTTATAATAGCGCAATAACAATTCTGAGATCATACATTTGAGCTTGTCATCCAAGGGAGGCAGCTGGGGCACCATCAATGAGCTGAACATAACTTGTAAAACACAAGTTAGGATTAGGCTACAGAAATTACCTGCGTTATGCCCCACTTTTTCTTATCTATGACTCTCTACAACAGGACAAACCTTTCTACAGTGTGACAGCACATTCACATTGTAGAATTTGCGATGTGTGTTAGAGGATTGTATGTTGTTTTTAGTTTGTGTTATGTGCACATTGTGCATGTTGGTTAGCAGTTAAATACTGGACTTTGGACAGATGGGTAGTTTTGATTTAGAAATGTTATAACGGACAAGCTTATCATCCAAAATAAATTGGCTGCTGTTGATATAATATTTTGGGATTATTTAGATTTAATTTCAGTTTAATTACAGTTGCTACCAAGTTGTGTGTGTGTGTGTGTGTGTGTGTGTGTGTGTGTGTGTGTGTGTGTGTGTGTGTGTGTGTGTGTGTGTGTGTGTGTGTGTGTGTGTGTGTGTGTGTGTGTGTGTGTGTGTGTGTGTGTATTTAAAAAAAGTAACAGTTACCAAATGCCTGTAAGCCCTCACAAAGTATAATGTCAGTTACATAATCTAAGAAGCTATAATAGAAAAGGCTAGAATGTCTATTTTTTGTTAATGTATATTCCCTTTTGTGCACAGTATTGTACATGTCTTGTTATGTATTTTTAAACTAACATTATCTTAACTATTGCTTTCCTGCTGTTCGGCTTTCAATTCACTGTTACAATCCAAGTTCTTCACTGAGATATGAAGGAACATTAAAGCATTGTTTGAATCACTAACAAGCCATACTGAGAGAGAGAATGACATCCTTTTCTAGGCCAAAATCCCTTGCCTTCCTCCCTTCTCCATGCACTCAAGTGGGTCTGTCATTATTCCAAATGTTAATAGGGGATGTTGAAGAGGAAGTAACAGTACATACTGTAGGCCCCCAGCTAAATGTAGGTTGTTGTACTGTAGGATGATGAGGCCATGCTATTCAAAGAAAACATTAATTCTAAAAGTCTGTTTATTAATTGTGTTTGTAGTCCAGCTACACTCAGACTGTGGTGTGACATCATGGTGTTCATTAGCTCATACAAATATGCTCCTGTGTTTATATGCAGATCATTGGCATCGGCCTGTGTGGGGTATTTGAGCTGATAAAAGAGACGCGGTTCTCTCACCCCTCACTGTGCCTGCGTAGCCTGCAGGCCTTGTTGGACATGCTGCAGGGACAACAGCCCGAAGGCTTTCAGACCGAGCCTCCTGATGTTCTAGGTAAGGCTGAAAATACACACTCAGAAGAGTTTATGAGGTGCATGTGAACAGTCTAATGCAATTCACTGTAATTGCCCAGCAACAAATCTTGTTTGTGAGGCCTAATGATCACTTTGCTGTGTTGCATAAAACTGCGTTATATTGTATATTTTTTGTAGTATTATATTTCAGCCTTACATACAGAAATACAAATACAAACATCTAACCTGCCTTTGACTTGTATACTTCCTCAGAGTCTCTTTTCCAGTTGCTTTTGGAGACCACAGTCCGCAGCACAGGGCCGAATGATCCAACAGGACAGGCCATCACTGCTCTGTCCTGCGCTTGCCTCTTCAGCCTGGTGGTGGCCTGGGGCGACACCGGCAAAATCCTGCAGGCCGTGTCTGCCATCCTCACCAACAATGGCAGCCATGCCTGCCAGACGATACAGGTAATTAACACATTTAAAAGAAATTAGACTATGTCTGGTGATTTGACTGTATTCTTCATCTTTATTTTGCTTCTCTGTCATTCATATGAAAAACAAATGATGAATTATTAATGAAGTGAAACTCTCGCCAAAAAGCAACCCAGGTTTTATTTGTGAATGTATATGAGTCAAACCTTTGTGTAAAAGCATAATTACGACGAAAGAGGCACTTTTAAGATTAACTGTAGTTTCGTTTTCGGGCAAGCTAATTTTCAATGGAGTGCAGGGGCACTCTTACGCTAGCATCAAAATTGCTATTTTTAAAACACTAAGAAGGCTCGACACAACATGAAACTTTGCTCGTAGTATCACCAGGGTCTCTACACATGAACACGAGCATCGAGAGCATTGTTTGTGTGCACAGAGTTTACTAAAAAGAAGGTTTTTGAACGGCTCACAGTTGCTACTGCATCTCTGGCGTGCCGCCATCATGGCAGACAAAAAGTGTCGATCCCCGAGTGCGACCTAACAGGTAGGAGAGTAATGGTGGACCTAATGGTGGAAAAATAGCTTGCCCAAAAACGAAACTACGGTAAATCTTAGAAGTGCCACTTTCTTAGAGTTTCACTTTAAGTTAAATATGAGTCAGCCAGTCCAAGATGTTCTTTGCACGTGTAAGGCTTTACTCACACAGCTAACCATAGATTATCAGATCGTATCTTGTTGTGACCACCTGTTCAGATTAATGTCTAGTAATAAACGAATATCTTTATATGGGAAGAGGAATTCCAGGTCTTCTTATTCCTGTATCCAGTGAAACACAAGCTGAAATGACATTGTTCTTTTATACCCAATTCAGTTTGAATTGTCATGTTTTCCAAACCATCTCCAACAAGAAATTTCTACCCATCTATTATCCAAGTTTTTCCTTCAGACTTGTAGAAATCCTTGAGATTGCCAAAGTGCTTTTTAGAAGGATAAAGTAACCTCTGACTCCTCCATGCATTTCCTCTGAGCAGAGAGACTCATGGGAGTGTCTGGACAGTGCAAATTGAGTTTTGGAAAATGTCAAGCCACTCTGATTCTGCTGTTTGATTATGTTACCCTTCCTGCGTTCCTACCCCAATTAGCTGGTCTTCTGTTTGCTTCCATCTCTAGCTCTGTAATGTGTCCTCTATTTCTATTCTTGCGGTTTCTTTTTATGGTTTCATTGCTTCTGCTTTAAAAACTAAAATTGAAACTTAAACAGTAAGTAGTTTGTGCGCAGGCTTTGTGACCATAAATTGTTTCACCTTTACCTGTATATGAATAAAATTCCTATGCTTGCCCAGAGCTGGAGAAGACTTTAAAGCCTCATACATTTATCCCCTGCAGGCCTCTGTGTGTCTGTTTGTCTGTGTGTGTGTATGTGTGTGCGCGCATGCGTCGTGCATGCGTGTGTACACTCGTGAATGTTTTAAGTTTTCCTGGTTGCTCATCCTTTAGGCATTGACTGGACTGTGAATCATCACAATAGAAGGAGGGCTGATGGGAAGTGTGGGCTTATGTACCGCACACGCCTTTGTGTTTGTTTGCGTGTGTGAGAACAATGATATCCGCAACGTGTCCGTTATACCTGCTGTGGAAATGTGTGTGTGTGTGTGTGTTTGTGTGTGTGTGTGTGTGTGTGTGTGTGTGTGTGTGTGTGTGAAAATGCATTCAGGCAAAATGAGAAGAGGGTCAATGTGCTGGTACAGTCACCACAGTTTGAGCCACTAATATGAGAATTTGACTTGATAAGCAGCAAAGAAACTCAATATCCAGTTCTCCCCACGCATGATTTACTTCTTGATATACACTCCATTATGTCATATTAGAAGTTGGAAGTCCTGCACTCTTTCAGCACCTTCCTTGTCTTCCTCAATCTCACCAGGTGCCTACCATACTGAACGCACTACAGAGGAGCGTACAAGCTGTCCTGGTTGGAAAGATTCAAATCCAGGATTGGTTTGGGAATGGCATCAAACGTGCAGCCCTGATGAACAAATGGGTCCTGAAAGAGGTGGCCATTGACGAGGACGAGCGCTGCCTCCTGCAGACTGATGGTTCCTTCCTGTACTTGCTCTGCAAGGATGGACTATACAAAGTGGGCTCTGGATACAGTGGCACGGTCAGGGTATGTAGAACAGAAAGATGCATATTGTCACTGTTAAGCAGAGAATGTTGGTGTGGTGGAGCTGTGAGAATGTCCCTTCCTCGCTTGCCCTGCTCAAATCAGCTCCAGGCTGCTCTGCTTAATATCGCTCAGTGCTCAACTCAGATTTTATCATGCTACACTCAAATCAGTCACTGCTCACTCCCTGAGAAAAGCAATCTGCATTGCATTTTAATTTCTGTTTAAACACTAGCTAAACTAATCTGCAAAATGAAATCTGTTCATCAAATTCATCTTTTGGTGTAACAGGAGTAGTACACCTGTATGACTTCTCAGTTTCATTTAGAAAGTACTTTGTAAACTTTAGTTGTTGGGCTTGCAGCAGCTTGTGACAATACACAGGTGCATTTTGGGTTAGGCATGTTTCAAGTTCCATCTGGAGGTGTGAGCGGAGTGAAACTAGGGCAGGATCGAGTGGTAGATGAGGTCCAAAAGAAAACAAAATTTGGTCTGGGATCCATGCAAAGTCCTTCTGCACAGGTCACATACTCTGCTGTCGAGTGATAACCACATATCTCCAAATTCAGTGACGTAGACATTTTCAGGTAACTGAAGTATTGAGTGGGTTTCTGAAGATAGTCTAGATAAATAAACAGTTAAAGTGGATTATTTAAAAAATGCAGTCAAAGTGCTTCAATGACAGGCTTTTCTTGGCTCAGGCATAGTTAAGGATTAAGAAATGCATAGTTATCACAGGACACCAACTATGTATGCTCTCAATGCCAGTTGTTTATGAATGCTGAGCTAAAACTAATGCAGTCTAATACAACAGTCCTCCGTAAGTCCTCCCATCATGTAGGGTTATAATTTTGTTTCTTTTTCTTTTGCTGACACTATTTTAAAATGGAGTTTGTGTTGCTGTTGAAATGTACCACATTATACTGACAGGTGTTTTCTTATTCTGTCCAACCCATTCATATCAATGAAGGTAGGCTAAATAACAAAAACATCTGTCCGTATAATCACCTCTCTGCTAGGTGTACCTGATAGACTGTCAACTGATGTATGAAAGAAATCTGCCAACATTAAATTAACGTTTGTCAGTGTTTAATTGTTTTCTTGTGTTATGAATGCCACACAGGGCCATGTGTACAACTCAACATCTCGTATCAGGAATCGAAAGGAGAAGAGATCATGGCTGGGCTTTGCTCAGGTAGGTCTCCATCAAGATGCTCCTCACAAACATTACAGTGAAGTGGCTTTGATTATGTAAAATCTTCCGGTCACATTTAAACGTAGGCCTCCATATGACTTCAGTGTTGTTATGTGTCATCATCACTGCTTTGTTTAACATTGAGAGTATTAATACATTGTTTAAATACAGTGTAATCTTCATTATTATGAAAATGATGTCTAAGTGAGCTGTAAGGCTTGGAGAGAGTCCTTACGGATTGTAGATAATCATCAGTGTTTGCGTTGTCTCCTCAGGGGTACTTGTTGTATCGGGACACAAGTAACCACACTATGTCGGCCATCAAGATCAACCCAGAGACTCTGGAGCCTGAGGGAACTGTCATCATGCCAGGTGCAAAGAAAACCCTTCGTGTTGCCTTGTTTAAAAACATCTCATGGAAGATAAATCATCAATATTCCAACAAACAAAATATCGAGTATATTCACTGTCATGTTGCTGCTCTTTCAGGTCAACATTCAGATGGACAAAACATCATCTTCACAGATGGAGAGTATATCAACCAGATCGCAGCCTGCAAAGATGTAAGTTTAATTTTGAGTCTAAAGCTCCTCATCATCATGGCAATATCCACATCATCGCTCTTAAACTGATATTTTGATATTCCATGACTGCCAGCCGGGAAAATCCTCAATGTTTTCAGGGGTTCCCCTATGTGTAAAGCTGAACTAAGAAGAAAAACTGTGCTGTACTGCCTATGTCTGCTGGAAACATGGTGGAGATTCATCATTATGTGTATTTAACTTTATCTATAACATTATAGTGCAGTTAAATTTCATTACATACTGGACTGTCAGTTTCAGTCTCAGAGGTGTTTGTCTGTGAGCTCTTGTGAGCTGTAAGAAATTCAGACCATGTTTGTGTGTAGTCATCCCACTTGTCATCAGTCATTTATACACACACACCAGTACAATTAAACCATCCCCTGCTCCTCATCTTTTTTATCTAATGCAGCTAAATAAGATCTCTTCTAAAATGTGTTGTTTCTTTCATGAAAACCAAATCTTTTGTTAGTTGAAATTAGGGTAGTTGTCCCTCTTGAACTGCCCAGTGAAGCATCTGTCACTGCCCCTGCTGCTGAGGCCCCAGTCTCACTTTGAAGGGTCCTCAGCTGATCACCAGCTGTGCCACAGAGGGGGTGGGGGGGGGGGCGATGTTTATATGTGTGTGAGTCTGTTGTGTATATGTGGGCGTGGCAGCAAGGGCAGTGGCACCAGATGTGGGTATTCTCCTGAGAGCTTAATCTCTCAAGCAGTTATCTGCATAAGCACTCTGTAATGTCAGTGGGGGAGGGGGAGATGTGAAATCCATATATCTGCTGTTGCAGCTCGCCTTCCTACGGAATAGCAGTTTCTAGGCTAATCAAGGGGGTGGGACACTGTGTGTGTGGGTGATTGGAGAGACCTAAGAAGCTGCATGCATTTTAAGTGAGCAGCAAGCAAATGCAACCACTGCATAGACCACTTAACGGTTGAGGGAAACCACTTGAGATGCACAATGAGGGGGTTTCAGATGCTGGGAAGAAGATGACGGTGTCAGTAAACGAGACGAGGTTAAGGGGATAGTCAGATAATGAAAGTAACATGTAGGGAGGAAAAGTTGGGGGTGGTACCAGCCAGAGAATAGAGGGATTTATTAAATGATTTGAGTGGCACATGTGCTCAGTTGCTCTAGAGGAATCAAAACACAGTACACAAGTGTTATCGTTACCACACAGTGGAAACCAGACCAACCCCATGCTACTCTTCACCCTTTTTTATATCCCTGTTCACTGCAGTGACTAACCTATATCTCAGGATGTTGCATCATCTGTCATGTGCTCTGCATTGAGCATGAGTTGTCTGTAGGTGTCACATCTGTCTTGGTGTTGTTAAGATAAATGGATATGCTATTTACACTGACATGGCTGGGTTTTAAATTAGCATAGCCACTAATATAAAAAACACCCCACACCCCCAAACATATTGCGGTTGATAGACTTATCTGTGACTCCTACAAGGTTTTAATCCATGTGTTAATCCAAACTACATTCAGCACGTAAATTATAGTGTGTGGGGGGTATGTGAGGCCCATTTGTAATGACTCACTTCATTCTCACTTGTCCCAAAACATGCACTTACAGCTACGTACACAGGCAGAAATGTGAATAAATGTGTATGTCTTTATAGTTTGAACTACTCCTTTAAGAGCTTGATTCATTCATAGGTGGGTTAGGGGAAAAGTGGGGAAAAGTTTTCAGTAAATTGGGGGCATTTTGCTTCCTAACATTGTTAGGTATTATGAAACTAAACAGCATTTCCTCTTGTTGGCCCTGACTCCTGCAGGATGGTTTTGTGGTGCGGATCTATACTATGAGCTCAGACCCGGCCCTGCAGCAGGAACTGCAGCTAAAGCTGGCAAGGAAATGTCTGCACGCCTGCGGCATCTCTCTCTTTGACCTCGAGAAGGATCTGCACATCATCAGTGAGTAATATAAAATATGTGCATGATGTCTTCATATGCATATGTTCAGCTGCTACAAGATCATTTTGTATGTGAAGACACAAAAAGGTATACAAAAAAAAAACAAACATACTTCTACAACCTTGTCTCATTGCGTATTTGTATCTAAATACTAAGTTGTTCTCTCAGGCACAGGCTTTGATGAGGAGGCAGCATTGCTTGGAGCAGGCAGGGAGTTTGCTCTGATGAAAACTGCCTCGGGAAAGGTGAGAGCAAACATCATCTCTGTTGTTGTGCCTAAAATGTTGAAGAAAAATGAAAGTTGGAACAGATTCGACCGCTGAGCTCTAACAGCTTTTGGCTTGCTAATGATAGGCCCTGTACTTTAGAGGGTGAACCTAGGGAAAAGGCTCTAAATTAATTGTGTAAAGCCATGATTTTTCTTCCTTCTGTGTCACACTGGCCACATGAAGTCCATTGTACTAAATTAACATTCCCTTAGTTAGTTCATAACATCTGCGTGTTGTTAGCTAGTCAGATTTTCCTTGGATCGGGCTATAATAAGCATAGCATAAGACTTATAATGTTGTTTTGGAAACATTTGATGACCCTCTGAGCTAAATCGTCTTTAGAAAAAAAAATTAATACAGAATTAGGGAGGGTTTTTTTTGTATCTCTTAATGCCTTTGCACTTTTTATTGTGCTCTGGACCCTGCTCTTGTTAGTGGTTATATGCACCCTGAGCTTGTAAAGGGACGTACGTGCTTAACTAACTGGAAATGATTAGAGTATTTCACCAAGCTAAGCAGTGGCTCTGGCCTGCAGTATAATGTCTACCTCCAGGAAAACACACCAGGGCCCACTGAGAGGGAAGGTTTGTTGTTAATCAAGTAATGTAAGAGTACAGACACAAAGTGAAGTAAATGCTAACAAATCTGAATGGAGGTAGAGTAAACAGCATAGACGTTATGTTTGGCTGCATAGGGCAGCTTTTGGAGGAATCGACTCTTTATATTACTTGACTTAGAGTTAGATTGCAGGGTGTTTTTAATCGATCAAAGTAGGTCAAATCACTGTTAAGAGGCACATTTCACATTTTTATGGAAGCCGTGTTAGTAAGATGAGAATTTTAACTATGTGCTTTCTTTGGGTGTGTTGAGGGTGTGGCTGTGTGTGCGTAGGTACTGTAGGTGTGGTGCAGTATGCCTATTTTATAGATAACAGTCCAGGGCAGTTGCTTGTTGCACTTTTCTGTGTCTGTGTAGAGGCTCTAATCTCACAGCACTCTTTATCTGCAGATTACCCTAACCCAGGCTGGCTGGATGGGTAAAAATAGGAGCAGCTGACCTGTATCTTGGCACAAAGTTCACTCATCAATTGGGCTGGACATGTGATATTAGGAAAGGAGTCAAAGACTGTCTGTTAGTAGTTTACAAGCTACTGTTGTGTCTGCATAAATTACTTTTGCAATTATGTAATTTGCAAAGTGCATGTCAAATGATTGGAGTTATAAAAACTCTCTCACCTCCCGAAGCAGCCTTTGTGCATGTATTATCACACGTTGCTGTTTGAAGTGCTTAAGTGCTGTACACATGGAACAAGGCTGTGTTCAGACTAAAATACTATCAATAAACAGAGGGTCCTTATTTTTTTCTCTAGGAATACTGTGTTGGTGCAGCAGGTTTGTTGGCTCCCACAGTGTGAAACAAATGAACTCTTGCTAAGCTTTTGCCACAAAATAGAAAAACTATAGATTCTTAGTTCCCTCAGAAATGACCACTATGAGAAAACTGTTGTGTTGATCGTCTTTCCTCCTCTTACCCTCACAGATTTACTACACAGGAAAGTACCAGAGCCTGGGTATAAAGCAGGGTGGCCCGTCAGCAGGGAAATGGGTGGAATTGCCCGTTACAAAGTCACCGAAGATCGCTCAGTTCTCAGTCGGCCATGATGGTTCTCATGCATTGCTAGTGGCTGAAGATGGAAGTGTGTTCTTTACAGGCTCTGCCAGCAAGGGAGAGGATGGAGAATCCAGTAAGATGATTTCAAATCATCATCTGAAAACAGCTCAGCAATTGATTGTATTTGACCTTTTTCTTACTCTGGAATCAAAGCCACCTCAGTTCTGAAGGTCATGTCTGTTATTTTCCATTGCAGCTAAAAGTCGCAGACAGCCCAAGCCTTACAAGCCCAAGAAGATGATTAAATTAGAGACCAAGACAGCGGTGTATACTGCCTGTAACAATGGCAGCAGCAGCATTGTCACCAAGGATGGGGAGCTCTACATGTTTGGCAAAGACGCTATTTACAGTGACAGCACCTGTGAGTTAACTGGGACAGGAGTTTTTCTGAGATATTTCAGTAGTTTCATTTTCAATACTAAAATAATAAACATTTATTTGTCTATAAATATTTCACAGTTTGAAGCCATGTTATTCACTTTGATCATGATCCTACTTTCTTCTCCACAGGCCAGGTGACAGACCTGAAAGGTCACTCTGTAACTCAGGTTGCCATGGGCAAGGCCCATACATGTGTTCTGACCAAGAGCGGTGAAGTGTGGACTTTTGGGGTGAATAACAAAGGCCAGTGTGGCAGAGACACTGGATCTATGAGCCAGGCAGGGAAAGGTGAGCAGATGGACAAACATAAACACGCAACAGCATACTGTCTTATTTACACTTGCGTTGTCTTTGTGCTATTCCTCAGTCTGGTGGCATTGTTTGTTTTTTGTAGCTTTTGGTGTGGAGAGCATGGCCACAGCCATGGATGAAGACCTGGAGGATGAGCTAGAAGAGAAGGAAGAGAAGAGCATGATGTGCCAGCCAGGCATGCACAAGTGGAAGCTGGACCAGTGCATGGTCTGCACAGTGTGCGGAGACTGCACTGGCTATGGTGCCAGCTGTGTCAGCAGTGGACGGCCGGACAGAGTACCAGGAGGGTAAGACGACACAAACACCGGAAGAAGTGAATGTGGTCATGACAATATCTGTGCCGTACTTCTGTTTATCATCGCATTACAAAAGGTTGATGGGAACAACATAAATGGCAAAAAGGTTTTTTTGCCTGCTTTAGATTTTTTTTGGTTCCTATTTTTTTATTATTAAGTTTATTGTTAAGTTAATGTTAAATTAGTGAGCGATTGAAACACCTCTTCTGGATAAGAAGATGTAACCTGACTGAAATGTCATATTTTCACCATTTGAGGTTTGACTGTCGCTGTCTTAGTTAGAATTGGCACCACCTACAGCTTATCTGAATTATCACAATTAACCAACTCACATCACTCACACCAAATCACATAAAAGGTAGTGGGATGGGAACATTTCTTTTGCTGATTTTCTCATTTTTTTGTTTAAATCTTGATACTTTCTAGATGTGCTGATATGAATTTATGCTATATGTGAACAGACTTCCCATTCTTTCCTCTTGTTTTCCTCTTGTTTTTTTGGCGGGGGGGGGGGGCTGTGCTATATGTGAACATGTGACGTAGGGAATGTAATGTGAATATTTTTTCTGTCTGTGTTTGCATCTACCATCCAGTATCTGCGGCTGTGGTTCTGGAGAGTCTGGCTGCTCAGCGTGTGGCTGTTGCAAGGCCTGTGCCAGGGAGCTGGATGGTCAAGAGGCCAGACAGAGAGGCATCTTTGATGCTGTAAAAGAGATGATTCCACTGGACCTCCTGCTAGGTATGACAACTGATGTCTTACATGACTTCATTCTGCCTTGTTTTGCTCTGTTATTCATACAATATTTCCATCTCTCCTGTGTCACCACTCACATCGTTTCAATCTTGCATAAAGCTAAAAGTTAAAATCTCATGCCTATATGTGACATTCCAATTTTCAGTGGTTTGCAGTCTGTTGGATACTCAATATTTGATCAGTATTCTTGAATGTCTTGAGGAGGGATGTGTACAGGCTGCAGTTTATGTCCTTTCTCAGCTATGCCGGTGTGCTGCTTGTGCTACACATATCACACTGTCTGTTGCATTTGCTTGGACGCAGTATTTCGCACAATTGTCATTGCTCATCCTTTTGTTTTATTCTTGTATTGTGCAGAGTCATTGCTTCTCCATCACGTCTCTTCATCATTCATTGATGTGTGTCTTGTTTTGTTCTGCTCTGCTCCGTCTTCCCTCCTCCTCCATCAACCTGTCTGGGCTGCCTGTACCTGGGGCCTTATGTGTTTTCAGCTGTGCCTGTCCCTCCCCCTCCAGGAGTGAACATTGAGGAGCACATTCAGATCCGTCAGGAGGAGAAACGACAGAGGATCAATCGGCGACACAGGCTGGAGGAGGGCAGAGGTATGGAGCAGGGTTAAACTGAGTTTGTCCAGGAAATAGCTGTTTTTTCTGCTTATTGAAGTTATGTTTCTGTGATAGAGACTCAAACACAGGCTCAGGGAGAGTGAGAAGGTGGGAGTGGAGGTTAATCAATAGGGTGAAGCTACAAACAGAATGTCCATCTCTTTTTTTTTAGTTTTGAATAACTTTCAGGCGCTGAGTGAACTTGGGTGTTGTGCCTTGGTGACTTCCCCCTTGCTTGTGTCGTAATTATTTCCAGCGTGTGTGCATTGTTGTGGTGTAGTATTATCATGTGTTCTCTCCCATTTGTCAGCATTGTGCATGCATGTGAAAGTTTCTTTCTCCCCCAGGCCCCCTTGTTTTTCCTGGTCCCATTTTTATGAACCAGCGTGAGCAGGCCCTAGCCAGAATAAGACCCCTTCAGGCACTAAGGCATAAACGGGACAAGCACAAAGGTACTATGGTCTTCACTAACTCAACGGGTGCAGAGACACCCCTTTGACTCATCTCCCAGTCTGGCTGTCCCGTCCACCTCCTCTCTCACTCTTTGACGGCAGGACTCTTATGCCGTCACCAGGTCTCATGGTAACAATCATTGTAGCCTGTTGGCAAGAAGGTCTCGCTGTGACTCACAGTGGGGAAATGACTGAAACCTTTAGACCGGGTCAAAGACCAATCTCAACAGGCTGGTTCCATTTGATTAATTTTACGATGCATTGTGAGCATTGGAAATACTGAGGTCACAATTAAGATTTGGTCTGTTAAGCTGACTCATTTTCCAGTTTAACAGTTCTAATTGTCGGAGTAGGATGCCTGCTCTGCCCACTGCTATTGTTTACACCTAAACAGAAATCAATGTCGTTGTCTAACTGAATTTACCATCACTCCCATAGCAGCAGCTGATTTTGTCACACAGCAGCATTTCAAGCAGACGAAACAGCGAGCACTGGGGAGAGCAAGATTTGATAAATGACAAACTGACAGATATGACAAGGGTGGAACGGAGCAGAATTGTTTTTCTTAAGATACATATTTCAGATGTGAATCTTCTCATGGGGCTTAGAAATCACTCAAACATTTAAACATCTGTGAATTTAGCATAACAGTAAGTTTGTCAGGCCACGCGATTATTGTCTGGAGTTATTTTTATGAAGCTAACTATTTAATCAATGAACATCTGATATCTAAATAAATCAGTTTCACATGTATGACTCAGCAATAACAGAACACAGTCAACCATGTATTTGTAGGTTACCTCTTTTGTTTTGTCCTCAGAATCTCAGCCCAGCCAAGCTGATTTCTTTCTAAAGAAACCAGACAGGGGAAACACAATGACGATTGTGCCTTCTGAACTCTTTCTGTACAATTTACACTATTAGGAATAAAATGATTTAAGGGGGCAATTTGTAAGATATGGCCAAAATAGTTAGAAACATTAGAAAATAAGCTGACATTATCAAAAGAATGTGAAGAAACAACAATATTGACGTAATGTCAAAGACTTTTGTGTACTGTGTTGCAGAAACGTCTACTGAAGTCAGCTAACCCCGGCCAGTCTTTTCATATAATACCACTCTGTACTGCAAGAGGGAATAATATGAGCCTAAGCCTTTAAGTTTTTTTTGTAGTGTATCCACTGTCTTCAAACTGACACCCATCAGTGACAGAGGCTGTGTTCAGTCCCATTCTGGTGTCCAGCCATGTTCACTGGGAGGCTGCTGAGCCTCATTGCCTGCGATGAACCCTGTCAGCCAATAGAGTGGTGTGGTTTGTAGTCGTAGAGGCTAGAAATCAGTTAGCATTTTTGCACATCTCAAATTGTGAGTTTTTCTTTATTGTTTTTTTGGTTAAATGTCTGAAATAAGGCCTTTGGTTACCACAGGCTTAAGATATTTACACATTTTGTTCCACAACATAAAATACATGGACAATACATGTAAGCATCATAAACTTGTCTTTTCCACAGAGCCTTTTTTCTGCGATATTCCAAAAATTAATTTTGAAAAAATCTCATAAGCTTTTTGTCAAGGGCACAAGGGTAATGCTAACTGGTTAGCCTACAAAAAGACGTCAACGCTACACCACTCTATAGGACCACTTAGGTCCACAGCTAACGGAGCTACTGCTAATGGCAGCTTGTCGCTCCAGCCAAAGATAGCCACAGTGAACAGTAAACTGAGGAGCAGTAAGCGGTTAACCATTTAGGTTAACACAAATATAAAATACATATAATGTCAAACTCTCACAGTCTCTTTCAAACATAAATAAGATTTATAATAAAGAATATAAATGAAAAATAAAAACTATATCATACTATATTGTATTTGCCTGCACAAATCTATGAAAACAGCTGGTGTTTCTGTCTGTTCATTGTGCACATCTGCCTGTCTAGACTGCTGCTGCCTTTCTCACCGAATTGTCGGTGCCGGTTGAACTGGAATTGTAGGTCTGTAACTGCTGGTGGATAATTTTGGCGAGTCCTCAGTTTGGGGGCCTAGTATTGTGCCCTTGTTGATACTAAGCATCCATTTAACATGTAATATTTAATCGCCTTTCTCATAGAAACTCATTGTTAAGGTTAAGTGGCTTGTTTTATTGGTCCGCTGTTATTTGTGGAAACAGTGATGCAGTGTACTCTATTTCAGAGAATGAGTGGTTTCTTATTCAGACATTGAGGCTGTTCTACTTTGCTGAATAATTTTCATTTTGTGGAACGATTCGTTGTGGCTGACACAGGGTCGGAGGGCTAGGTTATTGGGTTACCTCCCCTGAGCATCCATCTTTATACGTTTACACTAATGAGGAGGAAAGGGTGCTCCAAATCCTCTCAGCGACAATCCTGGGGTTTCCGTCTATGATCTCCGGATAAACTAAGTGTGCTTTGGATGTCTGTGTTAGAGCACTTCTGTTTTTTCACTGACATTGAGCTTAACTTTCAACCCTCCCTTGTGAATGTTTGGACCATGAGCCATTTTCTGTGAAGTACTGAAACATAAAGCTCATCTGGCTGGCCTCAGTTACAGAGGTAAACCACAATGAGCTGGTTCCTGGTCCAAAAAGGTATTGACAGTCATTATGTTTGCTGCGATGCATGGGTCTCTATCCAACTTTGTCCACTCACACACCACAGCCGTGACCTCTTAAACAGGGCTCAGGGTAAACCAGATTTCCTCTTCCTCATTGAACACAGACAGATGTTAAAATGAATATCAAATTATATGCTAAACAAACCATCTGTCCATCTGTAATGGAACTGGTTGCCAAAAGCCTTTCTGTTGTAGAGGTGTTTTTCCCTTGTTTCTGTTTGCATGCTTTTCCCCCTTCTCTCTGTTTCTTTTGAATCCTCTTTTCCCTCCAGCTCCGTTTTCCAGGACTGTGCAGAGACATCCACCTCTGCGGTCTGAAGTTGCCACTTAACCTCACTCTCTCTGTCCCTTTTTTCAAGTCAATTGTGCTGACTTGAGTGTTTGCCTTGTAGATGGTAGCAGCGAGCGTGGAGAGAAGGATGCCAGCAAAATCACCACCTACCCCCCAGGGGCAGTGAGATTTGACTGCGAACTGCGAGCTGTGCAGGTCAGCTGCGGTTTTCACCACTCGGGTAGGTTCATTTCTTTAATTAATTTCTATAGATATAAGGCCTTGAAAGTTGTTACATAGTCTTAAAATGTATGTTATGAGGCCTGAATTGCCAAAAGCAGTTTATCTTATTTATTATTTCAGCCATCTTAATATAACTATAATTAATTTTTTCTCAAAATGAGTTGAGGTCCTCTGAGTGAAAGGCATCCTTGGATGTTAAAAAACTTTAAATCTTTACCTACCACTGAACCTAATACTGACTTTTTTCTTAATAATTGCGCTCACCTCTTGACGTGATGCAAATTGTGTATTAACCTAATTTACTCTAAAACCACATTCCTACTTGTAACCTACCTTTGCACAGGATCACATGTATGCTACTGCTCCAATAAGAAAAGGATGATTTATTAGTCTTGAGTGTGGTAAAAAACAAAAAAGCTGCCTTGAAAAGGTCTTAAGACTATAATATTAAGACACCCTATTAAAACTTCTAACAACAGCAGCTGACATAGAAGTACAACGAATACGAAAATAGTACTCTTGATTGTGTTTCATTACAGTGGTCTTGATGGAGAATGGAGATGTCTACACGTTTGGTTATGGCCAACATGGGCAGCTCGGACACGGAGATGTCAACTCAAGGTAATTCATCACTGTTAATGTGTATAGGAGAATAAAAAGCCTGTATTTTATCTCAACATAAAGTAATGCTAACAAGATTAAGAGATGAGTCGTGAAATACTGCAATACCCATAATTCTAACGACCAGGAAAGGGCAACGCAATGGTTGTTATTAGATGAGTGTTTAGTTGGTGCTACAAGCCAACATTTGTTACAGTAATTCAGCCCAGTTTTTCGAGTAAGTTGAGAGAAATGTGAGGCCAAAATCTTACTTTGTCATTTTGAATTTAATTGTAAACATAAATAGACCACACTGCATGTGGACACGCAACCTAAGCTAGATGTTTCTACCTGCTAGGGGTTCTCCAACTCTGGTGCAGGCACTTCCAGGTCCCAGTGTACAGGTGACGGCAGGCAGTAACCACACAGCCGTTCTCCTCGTGGATGGGCAGGTGTTTACATTTGGCAGCTTCTCGGTAAGACAAGCATTGTCCATGATGCAATGTGTGGCAGTAGTTGTTTATTAAAGTAAATGTTCATTGCTTTACAATTGTTTTGATATAACTGACCATAAACTGCTCCAGAGATTGAATATGTATCTCCTTATTTTTCAGAAAGGGCAGCTTGGCCGGCCCATCCTAGACATGCCCTATTGGAATGCCAAGCCCTCTCCCATGCCTAACATCGGTGCCAAATACGGACGTAAGGCTACCTGGATTGGTGCCAGTGGAGACCAAACGTTCCTGCGGATCGATGAGGCTCTTATCAACTCTCATGTCCTAGCTACTTCAGAGATCTTTGCCAGCAAACACATCATTGGCCTTGTGCCCTCCTCTGTGTCTGAACCACCACCATTTAAATGCTTGCTTATCAACAAAATGGATGGAAGCTGCAGGACCTTCAATGACTCTGAACAAGAGGACCTACAAGGATTTGGTCTGTGTCTGGATCCTGTGTATGATGTCATTTGGAGGTCAGTTCAAGGTTTATATAGAACAAAGAAATGCACACAGTTTGGTCCAACTTTGGTTAACCTGCATGTACTATATTGTGCACAATTAACCATGAATTTGAAGACTGAGTTGAAATAACCTACAGATACATTTGTAACTTGTCCCTTTTGATTTTTAACACCTTCCCTGTGTCCTGGGTCTTCTACATGCTTATAGGTTCCTGCCAATCTCAAGAGAGATGCTGTGCTACAATGCAGTGATAGCTGATGCCAGAATGCCCTCTGCTACAGATCTACAGGCTCGCTGTAGCATCCTTAGTCCAGAGCTTGCATTGCCCTCAGGGTCACATGCGACCACTACTCGCTCTCACGGAGCCCTCCACATTCTTGGTAAGCCTCCTTCATCAGCCCATCTGCAGTCTTTGGTCATATGAATTTTTTATGAATGTCTTGGTGTCTTATGAATATGTACATAAGTGCAACAACACAAATGAAGATGGACAGTGCAGACATCTGTGTTTTTTCAAAACCGATGTGAACAGTAATTTGATGTCATTGCTGTTCATTGAATCATCTGTGGCTCATCATTCTGAGCCCTGTTTTAAAGATTAATCACTTTACATTTTTATTTTAAAATTTGTGCTTTTGTTAATGTGTATACAATTACCGTCTTTTGACATATGGAAAGATTCTGTGGAGCCTTCAACTTAAACAGTCGTTTATACATTTTTGATTTTTCTGTGCTTAAGGTGAAATTCAAATAATTCTTATATTCTTTCTTGGGAAGCACAAATGTAATGCTTTCTATTCTCTCATCAATTCTCTTGAATTCTTGGGAAAATTGATTTGAGAGACAGACTTCCCCTTGGATTTTAGCCTTGCATGTGATTAACTGTCTGCAGGAATGCATAGGTTATGAATGTCAATCAAAGAGAAATACTAAGAGGAAGTATACTGGGTTATCCACTTAGGTTGCCTGGATACACTGGCAGCCATGCAAGAGCTGAAGATGGGTGTAGCCAGCGCAGAGGAAGAAACCCAGGCAGTGATGAAGGTCTACTCTAAGGAAGACTACAGTGTGGTGAACCGCTTTGAGAGTAAGTGGGTTCTTTGTACAGCATACATAGTATATGATGTATGAAGTATCCAGGGGGCACATTTGGCTTTTATGTGTTTTGGTCTGTGATTATAGATTCATCTAGACTTTCTGTTAAGTCAAAGCTGCAGAATATATGAAACATAAATAATCAGTTCAGATCAGTTTATCATCCTATTTACAACAACCAAAGTTGTCCAAACAACTTTTGTGTACCTTGCAATCTGTATTGATCCCATGTGTGATGTTGTAGGTCACGGTGGTGGTTGGGGCTACTCGGCCCACTCTGTGGAGGCCATCCGCTTCTGTGCTGATGCAGACATCCTGCTGGGTGGGCTGGGCCTGTTCGGGGGACGGGGGGAATACACTGCTAAGATCAAGGTGAGCCGTCTGGTGATTCTCCATTTGAGGCATTTTCCTTTCTCCATCATGGCCATAATTTGAGTCATTTGCTTTGTGTCATGAATGACACTTAATGTTGAAGTTGCACCTGGGTCATGAGTTGGAATATTACTCATCTTACAAAGTATCTCACCAAAAACATTACAGAGCAAGTTAAACAAAGTTTTGTGACCATAAACAAAGCAAAGCTTGGATTAACTGCATTGTAATACATACATTTCCCTAAACTAATAAGGTACCACATATTATTTAAATGGAATTGTGGCCTCGAATTATAGGCGTTTACAGTCTGGTAACTCTATTCTGTTGTTGTGTAGCTTTTTGAGCTGGGACCTGACGGCGGTGACCATGAGACAGATGGTGATCTGTTGGCAGAGACAGATGTTCTGGCCTATGACTGTGCTGCAAGGTGAGGTTTAAAGATTTCTATGTTTTTCTTTAGTTATCACAACTATTACTTGCAAAGGACTTATATGAAATGATATGGTCTCCATATTTTATGGGTATTAACTTATATCTCTTTTTTTATTTTAGGGAAAAATATGCCATGATGTTTGATGAGCCAGTGCTGCTGCAGCTGGGCTGGTGGTATGTGGCATGGGCTCGAGTGTCTGGTCCCAGCAGTGACTGTGGCTCCCATGGACAGGCTACCATTACTACTGATGATGGGTACAGCTGATTTCACAATATAGATAGGACTCTGAATTCTGAATTAAAAATAATAAAGTAATACTGCTCACACATTTTGATGTGTCATTTGTTCATGTTTGTTATATAATGTTTTGATTTGAATAATAGTTAAAACCCATTAACTTGTCTTTTTCCTTTTCACTTTTAGTGTGGTCTTTCAGTTCAAAAGCTCTAAGAAGTCGAACAATGGTACAGATGTTAATGCGGGTCAAATACCACAGCTACTTTACAGGTAAGCAAAATTTCTCGCATTTTATAAACAGTTATGCTAGCCATTTTATATTTATGCTTTTCAAATAAATTTTTCTAATTGCTTCTTTATATTTCACCTTTAGGCTTCCCTCAAATGATGGCAATGCATCTAAAGGGAAACAGCAGACCAGTGAACCAGTCCATATTCTTAAACGCTCATTCGCTCGAACAGTCTCAGTGGTGAGTATTGTCTCTGTGTTATGAATAGTGTTTTACCTGCTGTGATTTTTACAGTATTATGTGTAATTATCTTGGTTTGTCTCTCTGTAGGAGTGTTTTGAGTCTCTGCTGAGTATCCTCCACTGGAGCTGGACCACCTTGGTTTTGGGTGTGGAGGAGCTGCGAGGGCTGAAGGGCTTTCAGTACACAGCCACCCTGCTTGACCTGGAGAGACTGCGCTTTGTTGGCACGTGCTGCCTCCGCCTGCTCAGGGTCTACATCTGTGAGATCTTCCCCATTGCCGGTAGGAACACAGAGAAGTTCTCAGCAGTCAGTCAATGGCAATATAGTGAGTTGCAAAAACAATCTACAGTGTATATCATAACCTGAAATTTGAATTCAGCATAAGAAATGACTGTTTTTTTTTTTCTATTCAGTTGTGAATGCCTTTCTTTGTGAACTTCTTTGCAAACTATTGACAATATTTATCCTTGCATTTATTTTAGAATGAAAAACATGTGTGTTGGACTTCTATGTCTAAAATAGTTATCTCCCTTTTTTCTTTGATTTACAGCCAGCACCAAAGCTGTAGTGGAGGAGTCAAGCAAGCTGGCAGAATGCGTGGGAAAGACACGCAGCCTGTTGAAGAAGATCCTGTCAGAAGGCATGGACAACTGCCTGACCAAGCTGGACAATGACCCCCAGGGCTACTTGTCTCAGCCTTTAACCCTGCTGGAAGCTGTGCTGCAGGAGTGCCACAACACCTTCACTGCCTGCTTCCACTCTTTTTACCCAACCCCGGCTCTGCAGTGGGCCTGCCTCTGTGACCTGCTCAACTGCCTGGACCAGGTCAGTGACAGCAGACCATGTCATTGTAGAAGGAATTGTAAAGTCAACCATATCTAGTTACAGTCTTTTTATCATTGGCAAGTGATCTATTGATTTCTATCAATAGTATAGTTTGGTTTTATGTATAAAAGGTAAATGAGCAATTATTATCATAACAGTTGATTATTTTAACCGTGTTACAAATTCATAACTCCTTAAGAAGTCTTAGAATCACGTTGTTAAATGAAAATTATAGAAAATGTTCAAATAATAACAGATTAATCTCCCTGATAAATTTTTCTGTTTTTTTAGGACATTGCTGAGGCCAACTTTCGAACGTCCAGCAGCCGTCTGCTGGCGGCTGTCATGTCCGCTCTCTGCAACACCTCTGTCAAGCTGACGTCCATCCTGCCCATTGCTTATGATGGGGAGGTGCTGTTGCGTTCACTGGTCAAACAAGTCAGCACAGAGAATGACTCTGCCCTTGCTCACCGCTTCCCCCTGCTGGTGGCCCATATGGAGAAGCTAAGCCATGTGAGTTTTTGCATGTCATACATTTTACGTCATGTGTCCTCACTTCAAAGATGGTGGACATGGGTGCAGCCTGCGTCCCAGGAAATGTATGATGGATGGAGAACATGTTGGCATGTATTTTACACATTTATTACTCCCATAGACGGAGGAGAACCTGATGGGAATGACCAGTTTCCGGGAGGTGCTGGAGAAGATGCTGGTGATTGTGGTGCTGCCGGTGAGAAAGAGTTTAAGGAAGGAGGTGGAACTGTTCTCGCCACACCTGGTCTCCAACACCTGTGGTCTGCTGGCCTCCATCGTTTCCGAGCTCACTGCATCTGCCCTTGGCTCTGAGGTAACTTCACTCCCACTAATACTGGCATGCATCCAAACAAACACACACATAAGGCCCATGTGTGTAAGGCCATGGGACTTTTCATATACTCAAGTTTAGTGTCCTGAGGTGCTCTTATGGAGTTTTTTTTTGTCAGGAATGTAAACAAAATCATCGCCTGTGGTGTCTTTGTTGTTGACTTCTGTTGTCTCGCTTCGAATTCCTTTAAAATCAGATTCATCACAGTGCAGGTCTATAAGTTGTAGATGAGATCTGTCAGAGAGATAATATGACTTTCCTGATTCTATTTTTTCCCCTTACTCATGCCAAATCAAACACATTTTTCATAGTGAATGCTTTTGCTTAGAACAAGGTGCTTTTACTGTTGCTAAAAGAATCAGCAGCACAAAGGCGGAAAATTGATTTTCTTTGTTTTTGTGTAGTATGCTGAGTCATTGAGTGGATGGGAGAGATATCCGTCACTCTCCCTCCCTCACACTCTTCATTTAATTATCATCACTCTCTGTTCACACGCATACTCATGTACTGCAGTCAGGACTTCAAGCTCTCGTTGCCATAGTGACCGACACCGGGCACTTTTTTTCTCTCCAGTCTGCTGTCAGGGAAACAGCTCTTCCTCCCCAGAGCACCTGGATAGGTCCCTCTGCAGTTGTGTCTGGCTCTCTTTAGTCAGCAGGCTGATATAAATAGTAACAGTTTCTATTAACATGCTCGAAACACAAGATGTTTTTATTACAGATAGTGGTGTAACTAAGCGTAAGTGATTCTTGATTCCCCCCGCCACGTTTGACACACATGTGAACCATGGATTCATTTGCAAAATCTAACCATCACAGTGTGAAATATAGTTTTACAGCCACTGATACTTTTTCAAGTAATAATTACATAAATCTCAATGCGGCTCACACTACAGAGGTAGCAGATGTGTGCTGTCACTTTGAAGTGAAATCCTATATGCTGTAACAATGGCCATTTCTAGTGGTGTAACTGGGAAACTGGGCCTGCTTGTCATCATAAAAACAGATCATAAGATTGTGATGTTTACTTCAATTTTAATAAATTAGTGCTGTGGATGGGATATATGTGAGACTGTAAGTGTTGAATACAGAAGGAGACAGGTGGCTACATTACAACCAAAGCAGCACATTTTAAAATGTATTTAACAGTGGACTATTTTTTTGCTTGGTCGGAAAATGTTCTGGTCCGTGACTCAAAACCATGATGCTATCAAAACTTTTTTTTGTGATCCGTGGCAACCCAAATCTCAGACATTTTTGTTTTGTTTCAGAAGATGTATTTTTTTTTAGAGATGATTATCTGTTTTTGTCTCTAATTAAAAGACAATACTGGCCTTCATATTCACATGACATTTCATTGTTTGCACAGCAATGTTTGAAATTAATTTCTGTTTAATGCTTTTGTGCCAATATTGCAACTGGATGGCCTGCATACTGCATTTGACTGTACGACAATCAATATTTAGACGAATTAGAACATGATTTCTATTCAGGATATCACCGTTTGCTAACATTTGCTGCAAAACTTTGCAGTCTTCCCTCTGAAATGTGTTAATAAGCCCTATGTGGGTATGTAATAGGTTTGATATGTTTGGCTACATCTGTTGTCGTGTTTTTGCTTATTAGGTTGATGGGCTGAACTCACTCCACTCAGTGAAAGCATCTCCTAACCGTTTCACCAAAACAAGCCAGGGCCGGAGTTGGAACACAGGCAATGGCTCTCCGGATGCCATCTGTCTGACAGTGGACAAGCCAGGCGTTGTGCTGGTGGGCGTCTGCGTCTATGGAGGAGGGGGAATCCATGAGTATGAATTAGAGGTTCTGGCTGATGACGTAAGTAAAAATAAATAACTTTCAGCTCATATTTGGTTGAAATTTTAAAAAAATAAATGTTTGTGTTGCTTGACTAGTTGCATTTATCTTCAATTCCATTACATTTTTACAAACTTTTTATCATTTAACCTTCAGGCACAGACAGAGCACCCAGGAGACTCGGCACATTCTCACAGGTGGACGTCACTAGAGTTGGTGAAGGGCACCTATAGCACTGATGATTCTCCCAGTGATATTGCTGAGATTCGCCTGGACAAGGCTGTGCCTCTCAAGGTACACAGGGTCTCAAAACAATAATACATGCATATGTTTTTTGTTGGATACAAATTTTAGGATGTGACATGCTGTAACTATTGTCTTTAGTGTCTATATATTACTGTGTGCTGTGTTGGATAAAATGCGTGTAGTCTCACTGATGAATGTATTCTGTTGCAGGAGGGGGTCAAATATGCTGTGAGATTGCGAAACTACGGCAGTCGGACAGCCAATGGCGATGGAGGGATGACCACAGTGCAGTGCTCTGATGGTGTGTCCTTCACCTTCAGCACCTGCAGCTTGAGTAGCAATGGGACCAACCAGACCAGAGGACAGATCCCTCAGATTCTATACTACAGGTAAACACAAAAACAGCATTTTGTAACATCCAGTCTCTAAAAGATTCCTTTTTTTCCTGACTTGTGTTTTTTTTCTTGTGGCTGAAGGAGTGAGTACGATGGGGATCTCCAGTCTCAGCTCCTGAGTAAAGCCAATGAGGAGGACAAGAACTGTAGCAGGGCTCTGTCTGTGGTCAGTGCTGTGGTCAGAGCTGCAAAGGACCTTCTCCACAGAGCTTTTGCTGTTGATGGTAAGCACACCAAGCTTGTAGCTGTATTACAAAACTCCTGTAGATCCATTTGTGTTCAATTTGGATGATGTGGATTTAACCTATCCTTAATTATCCGCAGTCGATGATATTCCTGAGCTGTTGAGTTCCTCCAGCCTGTTCTCCATGCTCCTGCCCCTTATCCTGGCCTACATCGGCCCTGTGGCTGCGTCTGTCCCAAAGGTAAGATGCTAAACCAGGACTTCAAAGCCTTCATCTCCATCTATTCTTTGTAAATGGTCTGTCCCTGATATAGCATTGTTGTGGACTGTCTCCTCTCATCCAGGCTGCTGTTGAGGTGTTTGTCCTCGTTCAGGAGCTGTTACCTGCCGTTTCTGCCCTCAACCAAAAATATGCCCCGCCCACCTTCAATCCCAACCAGTCAACAGACAGCACGACTGGCAATCAGCCTGAGCAGGGCCTGTCAGCTTGTACCACCTCAAACCACTATGCTGTAATTGAGAGTGACCACCCTTATAAACAAGCTGGTGTCACACAATACAGGGTAAGTTATCATTAAGCTAACTTCTGAGCGAGTAACTTGCATCTGAAAAAGTAAGAGACACAAATATGATTAAAGTCTAAACTATTCGTGCTCCATCTCACCTTGCCTCAGGTAACATTCCCAGACTGTGTCCGCTGGACCACCATCGAGTTTGATCCACAGTGTGGCACTGCACAGCCAGAGGACGTGCTTCGTCTGCTCATCCCCAGCCGTATCCTTCACCTTTCTAGCCTGGGGGGCAAACCTTTGATCCATGACACCATCAACACCTGGACTGAGCTCAAGAAGTTCTCAGGCTCCACAGGCTGGCCAACAACTGTGCTAGTGCTGCCAGGTACGAGAGGCTAAGCAGTTGAACATTTATCGACAGTTACAAACGTTATGACATTGTTGTTTTGACAGAAAGCAGAATCACAATTAATCCTCCACTCCCAAAAGGCAACGGACTAAGATGACACAATGTGTGTTAGTTAGAGAGTGCTAGCATGTCCCAAACAACGTACATGCCCGCATGAGGCCTGTGAGGCAGCAGCTCTTCTTTTCTTTCTCTATAGCACTCTAATGTTGACAGCGTGCTTTTTATTATGCTAAGTTATGCTTCCTCGCATCTTAACTCCTGGTGAGACTCGGTAAATCATTCCCCCTCGGCCATCACAGAAGATCTTCCAATCCCTTTAATGCACCAAGGAAAGGAAGGAGGAGGCTTTTGGAGGAGCTTGGAGCGAGGAAACACAGGTGTCTCCTTGTTTCCCTCACGTTTGTTTCTTCCTCACATCTCTGTTTCACAAATCCTTTCTGGGAGGAGCAGAGATGCAAGTTTGGAAAGCAAGGAGACGCGTTAACATAATGGAAAACACACACAGTCTGGGATAATGTGCTACATACCTTCAACGTGGAACTGAGGGAAGAAAATCCCCAAAGTTGTCAGCACTGTGGTGACAGAAAGCCACAAAAGGCAGAATCTGTGACAAAACAGATGGAAAAGAAAAGCAGACAAACACCTTTCTTCTGCCAATGCATTGATGTGTTAAATATGACACTACTAGCATTATTTATGACAAACTCTGTAGTATGGTGTAGATTAAATCGGGAGTGAATGAGCAACAAACCATTCTAAACCCAGTAGTTGTTATTGCAACCAAGTTGTAGTTCATTGATCTGAAATGTTCTCTTATGTGCTTTAATCACCTTAATAATGCTGAACCGAGCCACCTATCAAATCAAACTGCCATTAGTTTACAAATGTTTGCCCGCACAACTCTGTCCGCCTGTTACTCTTTACATCCTCCATATTTTTGTCCTCTCTATTTTCAGGAAATGAGGTTTTGTTCTCACTGGAAACGGCCTCGGACTACGTTAAAGATGAGAAAGCTTGCTTTTATGGCTTCAAGTGTGTGGCTGTGGGATATGAGTTCAACCCTGGTCCTGATGAGGTACAGTATCAGTTGTATATTATTCTGTTAGTTGTGTAAGAGTCAGGCCTAAAACCTGTTTTAGTGTTTGTGTTTGAGGTTTGGTAGATCTCGTGGTTGTACTGAATTCTGAATGTAATATGTAAATGTTAAGTTTGTGACTTGGTCCAGGCAGAATAAATGTTGAATGTTACATTACCTTCCTGACATAGCAGTATGGACATTTCAGGGTCTCATCTTGCTTGAGAAAGAATTAGCCTACCTGGGCAGTGTGTGTGCTGCAGCTCTGATGAAGAAAGACCTGGCCCTCCCAATAGGTATGGATGAGCAAATCTGCTTTTCTATGAATTCATGATACAAATTGTGTGTGACTGATAAAGGCAAATTAAGACTGTATAACCTCTTCAAAAATCATTCATCTGTTGTTTTAATCTTTTTTTAATTTAAGGTAATGAATTGGAGGAAGATCTCGAGATTCTTGAGGAAGCCTCTCTTCAGGTGAGGCATATCTTAAATTCAGAGATGTCCCCACTCATTTTGGTCTACATATCACTCCAGAAATCTTCCTTCCTTGATTCTTATTTACTTTGACCTCACCCAGGTGTGTAAGTCCCACTCAGGGATCCTGGGGAAGGGTCTGGCCTTGTCTCACTCCCCCACCATCCTGGAGGCCCTGGAGGGAAATCTGCCCCTGCACCTTCAGACCAATGAGCACTCTTTCCTTGAGGACTTCATTACCTGTGTACAGAACTCTAGTGGAGGACGTCTGGCCAGGTAAATGCTACTCTATTTCTTGTCAGTTTTAGTTACCTGACAAAGAGTGAGTGTTTTCCATTTTAAAATATCTGTTGGTTGTAAATCTTCTTCTAGCTTTGTCCCTGCAGTTGAGGATTGGATTACAATAAGTGATTCACTACCCTGTCTCTCTCCATTTGTCTTTTTCTCCCATCTAGGTGGCTGCAGCCAGACTCCTACGCAGACCCCCAGAAAACATCTCTGATCCTGAACAAAGATGACATACGCTGTGGATGGCCAGCCACTGTGGTTGTACAGACCAAAGACCAGTATGGGGATGTGGTGCATGTTCCTAACATGAAGGTCAGGATAATTGGCTTTTCTACTTCCAAGATAAGATAGTAAAGAAAAAAAAAAAAATATTTTACAGAAATTAAATTACAGAATAATTTTTGTTTCTAAACTCTTACTCGCCATCTATCCAGTGTCACACACCTCTGACTTGTGTTTCTTATTGCTTACGTGTCCAGGTGGAGGTGAAGGCTGTTCCTGTGTCACAGAAGAAGTCGATGCAGCCTGAGAATGTGAAGAAGCTGCAGCGACTGCCGGGAAGCTCCTCACCTTCATCTTCTGGCCCTGACCTAACCTTCGGAGGATTGCCAATGCCCAAACTGGAGGCCACGTACGAGCCCATGATTGTGAAAGAGGCTCGATACATTGCTATCACCATGATGAAGGTCAGCCTCATGAAACAGACTTACAAGCTCACTTGTTTATTCATTTAGAGGACTGCAGATGTTCCACAAGGGGGAGCTGTTCATGATCAGATCTTTTGTGTGCTTGCCAACCTGTGGGCCTTAGAGGAAATACAGTGTAGACATGTCAATAGTACAGTTACTATTATTCCTTTTGGTTGAATTCAACAATACTAACATGTGAGCCAGTTGCATTTTTAATAGCTTGCTTATACCTGTTTCTTTTATGTGTTGGACTTGGTGAAATAGAATACATCTGGATTTAAAGAGAAAGAACAAAAGGGAGATTAAATCAACTGAATAAAGACATGGAGAACAAATAAACTGAATAGCAGTGAGGTAACACTGAGGAAGATACAAGGCAAGCAAAGAATATGGCAGTATTCTGTAGAAACACAATCTATTCCAAAGGATTGCGATAAATGTTATAGACCTGGTAATGAGTACAAAGTTTATTTAGAGATCATCACAATGGTTGCCCTTTCTGTAATTGTAATCGTTTTTCTTGATACCTTAATATGTGTGCTCTTTCTGTTTTTCTTCAGGCATATGAGAACTACTCCTTTGAAGAGCTGCGCTTTGCTTCCCCCACCCCAAAGAGGTAAGTGATGTCATGCAGACACAAAACACATTTTCTAGTGCAATACAATCTACTTACTGATCATTTCCCTCTCAGACCCAGTGAGAACATGCTGATTCGTGCCAACACTGATGGAACCTACAGCGCCAACTGGACTCCAGGAGCTGTGGGCCTCTATACAATCCACGTCACCATTGATGGCATTGAAATAGGTATTTCTAAAGCATTTGAGGAACAACACATTTGTCCTCAGTAATGTAAAGGCTTCACTATGAACAAGTGAGCTCAGCTGGAAATTGTATTTTCTTTTAGATGCTGGTCTGGAGGTAGAAGTCAAAGACCCTCCCAAAGGCATGATTCCACCTGGCACTCAGATGGTCAAACCAAAGGCTGAACCTCAGCCTAGCAAGGTGAGCTTTTTCTTTTGAATAACCAACAGGAGCATGAACATTCACATAAACAGACCTATGAACTGCATGCATGCTTGCAATCACCCATCAAATACAACTCAACAGCTATATTAAGCAGTCTTTGTACATGAACACTGAAACAAAGATTTTCTCATTGACAGTAGACATCTTATTTACAACTTAATGCAGCTTTTAGCTTTTACACCTCCTTGATTTGGTTTGCTGGCCTGACAAACAGAACAAATGTCCGTTGATAGAAAGCATAAACTGATTGTCAGCTTCTCTCAAGTGCAAGATGATGGGGATTTAAAATAAAAAAGTAAACAAATTCAGAATTTTTTTTGGTGAGACAGAGAAGAAGTGCCAGGCTCCGACCTCCTTCACGTTTGTCAGGTGGTAAGACAGGGGACAGTGTGATGTCGCTTTACTTTGTTGAATGGATAAATAAGCAACTGCTTGTGAACATGTTGCACTTAATATCATGAAGTCACATATGGTACTAAGGCTGATCGTGGTTAGTTTGTGTAGGAGTCATTTTGAGACTTAGTGTAGATGCTGTATGTTAGCCCTGTCATCTAGTCAAACTGCATTGATTACTTTTTAATATGAGTAGTGATCATCAAAAGAGTGATAGGAGATTACTTTAAATGGAGATAATGCATCAAACTGACATAAGGAAGGTTGGACTCATCATCAATTTTGTGAAACTTGTGGAATATCTTTTTTTGTTATCCATAATGGGGAAGCAAGCAAACGTGCTTTAAGTGAGCACTGTCTATACAGCTCAATGTTTTCCATGCATCGGTATACATTTAGATGAAGACAGCAAGACCATGACTAACTTCATCCACCTGGTGCTACTGAAAACAGGGCTCCTAAAGTTTCCCCATCTTTCGCTCTTTCTATGCGTGTACTTGAAAGCAGGCTCTGTGTGGGTTAATGCAAGCAATCTCCCACTGTCAGCGTGTCCTGCTTCTTCTTCTTTCTACTCCTGCTGCACTTCTTGTCTTTATTTTCTTTCTATTCTTTGCTCCTGCCGCTCACGGTCTCCATCTCCCCTCTGCTTCTCTCAGGTCCGCAAATTTGTGTCCAAGGACAGCGCAGGCCTGCGTGTGCGTAGTCACCCCTCCCTGCAGAGCGAACAGATAGGCATAGTGCATGTCAATGGCACCATCACTTTCATTGACGAGGTAATTGAATCTAGACCAGGAGGAATTATGCTTAAGTTACACTATATAAGTATACTAGCTGGAGCACTATCCACTTTTACTCTATTTCCTTGTCTGTTCTTTAAATCAACAAGATATAATCATAAACTTTGTAATTCTATATTTATTTTGTCTAGATTAATACTTTTAAGTAGTCCTCTTTGATTGCTTCTATGTATTATATGTTATAACATCTCTAAATAATAACTACTTACTTTCAAAGCTTATAGATTTGTTGCTCTTCCTTTATTTTGCTTCATACTCTTGCAAGACCCTCTGAGGCTATACGAAAGGCTTAAAAACCTGCACCATAAATTGGAAAGATGTGATGCATTTAAATCCCAAAATAAAATTGCAGCACACGAAGCATTTACTCGATGGTTGTTCTGTCATGCAAACCATATTCAGTATAGTATTGCACACTATCTGCCCTTAAGCAACAGCACTAGTGACATTTCTTACATGTCTTACCTGCTGCTACTCAAATGTACTCGCCTCCAATTAGACTTTCCTGCAGCCTCAGAGGTGTTGTGTGTGCGTGTGTGTGTGTGTGTGAGGGTGCTGCCCATCCTGTTTCCATAGTAACAGGACGGCATGGCTCTGCTCTGTTGCTTGTTTTCCCGTAGATCCACAATGATGATGGTGTGTGGCTCAGGCTCAATGATGAAACAGTAAAGAAGTATGTTCCCAGCATGAATGGGTACACTGAAGCCTGGTGCCTCTCTTTTAACCAGCACCTGGGCAGGAGCCTCCTGGTCCCAGCCGACGTAAGTAGAAGGCGGCCTGCTGAGCAGTCTGTCCCAGTTTAATAATGACAGAGGCTCCTGCGCTGTTCATTTGGGGAAAAAGCTCAGAGATCATCTTTTTTGTGTACAGTATTGGTTTTTCGAGGATTCTAGCGTTTGGCACCTGCTCCCCAAATGTACTTAAAGCATGGTAAACTGAGAACTTCACTAACTGTTGGGGTGTTCTCTTGCATGAAACATCTTTTTGAGCTACACTGAATACGAAACTTTCACTAACACGCTGTGCAAGGGAACAGCAGATGGGAGCATGCATGCATTAACTCACGTTTAAAGGAAAATGGTTCACTGTGATGTGACCAGCAACACTTGTTAATGCTCACACGCCTAGGTAGTTTATGTTTGGTGCCTATACACAAACCCCAATGCAGGAATTGACAGACAATGAAAAAAGTAGTAAAGGAGCAACTTCATCCTGTGGGAAAGTTGGTTAGTCTGCACTGTTCAGTCTTCTTTTCCTCATTGTCCCTCACTCACGATTCATGAACACTCACACACCCCAGCATGTGATGATAAGGGTTCCTCTTGCATTTTGCTCCATGCCACAAAAACCGCCATTACATGCAGAATCAAATAAGGAATGTGACCAGGTGTAATTTAAGACATGAATATTGCAGTAACAGGGAAAGTATCTGAATGATCGGATGTTAATCTCCAGGTGGTTTTCTGTCATGAAGCAATCACAGGTCCACAAAATGTTTAAATGGGAAATTGTACCTCTATTGCTCTACAATTCCACCTATGCATTGGGATGCTTTAGGTGCTACAAGGCTTCCATGTAAGGTCTCTGTCTGAACAGCATGACACACTACATCATCCAAGTGCAGAATTTTTTTGGAAGTTTCTTCTTTATATGTCTCTCATGTGGTCATAGATTTGGAAAAAATGACCCTGTGGTGTTTGGAGTGAACTATCAATTACTTTCTTTTGCCCCGGCAACTGGGTTCTGTATTTTTTTTTATACATTTGATCTTACACTTTCTGTAAAGTGTTCAAGCATTTGGCAGGCTTTGCCTGTATTTGCAGTTTGTCATGGCCCCCTATCAGTGCTCCACGATTTCTCTAACTGGCCTGTCTGACACCAGTCAGATTCTGTCTTCTCTTTCTCACCTTCTCAAATAACCTCTGATGTTGGAAATTCCAGAGGAGCCAAGCCAAAACATTTTTTTTTCTTCCAAAAAAATACACAAGCGTATTCCCCCATTCTGTTTTCTCTCCTCACTCGAGTCGTCTACTGTTTCTTGACTGTCTCACGATCTGTTGCTCAGAATGTCTTTAACGCTAGCCAAGGAGTCAGGGATATCGGCTTTTTGTCATGGACTCCCTTAACTATATTCCCGCCACAGGTGAGTTGTATGAAGGAGGGATAAATAGCTTGAATGCCCCATAGTTTATCATCCATGTGTTACTCTACTTGTCCTCTTGAACCCCTTGTGACTATGTAGTCCTCCCACAGTGTTACATCAAACATAAGAGGTCGAACCACCGTTGCATGGATGTCTGTTTTGTTACATTTTGATGGTACCATGACGTATAGTATATCAACCACTATTGTCCCATAGATTCCTGCAGTGATCACATTTTGGAGTTTTTAAGTAATTCCTGTTCAAGCTTGTATGTTGCATGGGGTTGAAAATACTAATGTCCCGCAGTCTGTTGCATGAGGTCCTGTTTATAAGGCTTGTGGTACACAGTATAGTCCTGTATCCTTGTGTTTCATAGCATGCCTCCCCTCAGACTGTATGAAATGAACCAGCCATTCTAATTATTAGTTGGTCGATTATGTATTGGTCATTTAGCTGCATCACTACAATGTTGAATGGATGTTGAACTTATAAGGATGGAAGTCTATATAGGTTTACAGTTATCTGTGTCATGTGATACTAATTCACGACACAAGATAATGTCATCTGAGCATGACACAGCTTCTCAAAGTAGTTTACAGGAATAGTTAAAAGACTGCTTAGATTTACTTCTGCCAAGTGTCAAGTGTCTTCTGCCAATAATATTGATACTGCTGTCCTAGCTTTCCAGCAGATATTAAATGAGTGAAGAGTGCATATAATATGCATAGCTGAGCTTACCAACAAGCTGTATTTACAGAGACTGAAACCCCACATAAAGAGCCAGATTGAATCTGTTTCATTACAAAATCCATCTACCAGAACCCCTAGAGTTCACTGATTAAAACAACATATCTTGCTTGTTTTACCTGCACAAAAAAACCCTAGTGTAAACATATCAGGCTGTGATTTTGTGGGGTTTTCATGTTGGACTCTTTATTTGTTAGGAATAGTAACAACAAGGCTCAAGGAATTTACACGCCCAGCAAAAAAATAGATATGAGTGCTATCAGTCTTCTCATTTAACTCTTGGGGAGAAAGTAAGTTTTTCTCTAAATGTTTAATGCGTTAAGAATATGAATAACACATGTCCAGGGCCCTCTTTATCCATAAACGCTTGATATCAGAAATGGGCGAGGGTACATTTTAGATCCAATCTTTTCTTAATATGAAGATTAGGCATGTTTATTCTGAATTTATTTATGCAGGGTCGATTGCCAATGCAGACATTCTCTTTTATGACTAGCCCCTGTGATACTGCTAGTGCTTCACCATAATATTTCAGGACTTAGTGGTGTGAACCTGGTCCTGGTCATTAACATTTTTGCAGCCTTTTGCTGTGTTACTGTACTTTGGCTCTAATCCATGCTCTTACCTCTTGCAGGAGGTCAGGGGCCAGTCGGAGGAGAACGTTAAGGAGGTGAGCAGCTGCCCTTCCCACGAGGCCCCCATTCGGGTGCAGAACAGGGCAGGGCAGGGCGGCGGCCCGGGGCTTTATAAGGTAGTGAAGACCGGCCCCTCTGGTCACAACATCAGAAGCTGCCCAAACCTTAGGGGTATCCCCATTGGAATGTTAGTACTTGGCAACAAGGTCAAGGCCATAGGCGAGGTACGCACTCACCCCAAATAATGCAATGTTTTTTTGTGGCAGGATTTGAATAAATCAGTCTGTTTAGATCACATAATGTAATTTAGCAAATGTTAGTAGATTTTGGCCTTAATTCTCAGAAATTAGAGTTCCCTCTTTTTCCTAAACTGATCTGAAACTGATTTTGAATGTAAAGGATGTAATCTCTTTCTCTAATGGGAAAATACATCAGGTGCTTCTGGGTGTGGGTGTGTTCTGTGTCTTTCCGCCCGCTGAGGTCTTATCAACTCCTGTGGCTGCAACATTTTTGCGTGCTTCCTGACTTACTAATTCAAGTTTTACAAATCCATTGCGGTTTCAGGGTGTCATATTCAACTGCCTCCAGACTTCTCAGTGGAAGTCTGATCACACAATGCTGGAGCCTTTCTTTGCCTTGACTGTATCTTTCTTGCACTTTTAATAACTTGGAACTTTGATACTTTGTACTTTGGCCTGGTGATGAGTGGAGCCTCCCCTTATTTTGGATAAGACCTGTCTGTGGCTGCTGTGGTGTGTCATGCTGTTCAATAGTTTTCCTCTCTGAGCCTTTACTGGAATGCCTTGTCTGGATCTGAGAGGTGCAGCCTGCACTTACTAATACTTCCATCTATGTCTGTTTTTCCAAAACGATAATATTTCAGGGAATTGAGACAAAACAACCCCCAATGCATTTACCTTTCAATAAGCCTTTCGTATAGTAAGTTTTTATTTTATTTTAGCTACATCAGTTTTGTCCCGCAGTGTCTGCTGATGCACAAAATCAAATTCATGTGATCTACTGCTGTGGATACTGTATGTGTTAATCGGATGAATTGAATGTTTGCATGTTAGTGATCTACCGTAGAAGAGTTTGTGTCATGGATTTGTGTGTGCGGTAATAACATGGATCAACTGGGGTTGATATGGAAAATGACCATTTTTCTGATAGTTTAGGGTTTTGTGAATGTGCATTGTGTGACATGTGTTGAGTGTGTGTGAGTATGGATAAAGAGTGTTGTTTGTGAAACAGGTGGTCAACTCAGAGGGGACCTGGGTACAGCTGGATAAGAACAGTGTAGTGGAGTTCTGTGAGAGTGATGAAGGAGAGGCCTGGTCATTGGCCAGAGACCGTGGTGGGAATCAGTACCTTCGCCATGATGACGGTAAGCCCATTCGATGGGGAACATTTGTGAACATCAAAATGTGATAAATTGTAAGATAACATAATATAATTTGCTCTTATAGAACAAGTACTGCTTGAACACGGGGCGCAGACCCCACCACCCAGCCCTTTCTCTGTGCAGGCCTTCAACAGAGCCACAACATCAAATGGAGCGCAGGGCTTTGACTATGGCATTTCCAACAACAAAGGTGAGGTTCGCGTGGCGTAGAGTGGGTTTGAAGAGATAGAATAACACAATAATGACATAATAACATATCCCTAATCTGCCTATCACTTTGCTTACAACATCCACTTTGTGCTGTTTATTTGAGTCCTCAGGCTTTAGTCAAAGGTTACTGATGTATACCACACCACTGACTCCACTCTGCACCTTTGTCTTGACTCTTCCCTGCTTATTTTAATGTACACTCTATTTGACATCTCCACATTCTCTGGACTGATAAGTATAGACATTTTCACATCTTTGGTTATGCACTTACGTCATAATAGCACACCCAATTTCTTCCTTTATTCAAAACTATAGTCAATTACAGATCTCTTGACCTCTTTATCTTAATAGCAGTGCATCCGCTGCATCCAGGTATATGTGATCCAGTATGGGTCAGTCAATCTCTTTAGAATCACAGTTGCCATCAGTCACTTATCTCTCATCTCTTTTTATTTATGCATGCTTTTTATTGTGTCTACTGTTGTTATTTCATGCCTAACATCTTTGCAATGTCAGGCATATGGCTCTGTGTGGTATGTGTGTGTGTGTGCGTGTGTGTGTGTATGTGTGTGTGTGTGTGTGTGTGCAAGTTGGGAGTACTGTGGGCTAGTCCAACACTGATAACTGCCCCTGATTACGTGTCTGTGATTTCACCCTCTACCCTTTGTTACCTTAATTTAGTCCTGTAGAAAACATTGAATCATTTACATAATCATTGTTTTCTTAAAAATATGGTTGTATACTGAAAACATCACCTGAATGAACTCATCAGTTCCGCTCCACCATCAAAGATTGGCTGGCCCCAAATGTGTCTGTGTATCTTCCTGGCTGAATATCACGCTGATGCTGTGTCAATTGTCTTTCAAACAGCTTAACTCTTTCTCATTACTTGAAAAAGGAGGCTGACCTGTTGAGACATTCGGCCATGCTAATCAGAGGACCTTGGTAAAGCTGTAAAGTTGTCTCTCTTAAGATCACAGGGCTTCCTGCTACTGTAGAAGACAAAGATTGTGTCTTTGTTGGGCAGAACACAAATCTGATGGCCTCTAAATCTTCGAATGCTAAGCTGTGTCAGCCTTACTTGATTCCGGAGGGTGATGAAAGTGCTCCTGAATCTGGATGCTACACAGAATGTTACTGGCTTTTTAGCTTTCTGTATAACTGCACATGTCTCTGACAAGAAGAACAATGACTCATTTCATTGTCACTGTGGCTGGCATCAACACAGATAGACCCCGTAGACTGCTTCTTCCCAGACCACTCACTGATGTGGTTATACTTGGGAGAAGTAAAGGCTATGTTTCTGAAATGGAGAGATGGATTCATTTATACCTTTTCAACATCTCTTCCGTTAAGCAACCAGATAGCAGTCCATCACATATGCTTCTTGGTTGCCTCAAAGCAAGGGTCTTTTTATACCAGATGACCTCTCTGCCCCAGAGTGCATATATTTTGCAAGGTGTTAACCACATGTATCCTGAATGGGAAAATCTCTGAACACAACTACCACAAGCATGGTGAATGTTTGCAAGTCCCCTTTGGAGTTTGCAGGCCTTTGCAACTCAACTTGTGTGATGGATAAATCATGCTGTGAAGGCAGCATTATAAATGGATCACATTCAGACTTGTCAGCTTGATATGTCAATGTGTGCCAAAGCTCTTTGAGCAGCTTGGAGAGCAGCCTCATTGACAGGTCTCTCAGACTTCAGTATTCAGCTGTGGTGGTTGATTTTTTTTTCCATCTTGCCTTCACTGAGGCAGCCTCCCATTTCTGGCTCCAACAAATGATAAAATGGCAATGGATGTAAACTCCAGACTTTAAGATGTCTCCTCAGAAACTAAATTTTATATTTGATATTCTGTCAAAATGACATAATGACTGGGCTTTGTATCTGGTTGTGTCAAGACAGTGGGAGACTTTTGAATGATGACTGATACAGTGTCAGCTCAATATACAATATGTAGAGAAAGGTAAAGTTTCTCCCAGCAAATGTTTTTGAGACATCTGATGAGGCCACACAGGCTTTTTGACTCTTGATAGAGACCCCTCTCCCCCCACCCCCTCACCCCCACATCCTTCCCCCAAATACAGTAGCGAAATGGGAGGAGCCGCTGGTTCTATGAAGTATTTTTCGACACCCTGTTTTTGTTCTGGTCACAATATTGTCATTGCTCCTCAACATAGAAACTCAAGACTTTAATAGATAAGTTAACAATAATAAAGATTAGTATTGAGTCCAACTGAAGTGAAATACCATTTATGTCTGCTACAGCAGATGGATCTACTCTGTAAATACATGTCCCCTTTCAGAAAAAAATAGAAAAAAACAAACTAAAGTGAGAAATTGGACATTTTTTGGTTATATAAAAACCCTAACCCTAGTTTGGCATTAATAAAACAAAACAATGCTAAGTATCCTTCAACATAGATGGAGACAAACTTTAAGCAACTTGCATTAGCTTTCCTGCTAAAGTTTTCTTCTTATCTAATGTACACACATGAACACGTGTCTTTTCCTTTACCTTAACTTGTTAAATGAGCATCCAAATAAACATTCACCTGGGAAAATGACTCATGTAAATATCATGACATCAGTCCAGTTAGATGCTGGGATGCTCCCTACTCATCAAGTATCACTAACAAAGCATGGTATGTCCATGACCTTTAGGTTACAGTGAAGCCCTTCTTCTTCCTCTTTATTAAAAATAATAAACCATTTACAATTTTTGGCTGAAAACAGGGATGACTAATATTCAGTTGAGCTTTAAGGCTGTCAGTTGAATTAATTATATCTCAGTTTTTCTGTATACTTTTTTCAGTACATGTCAAATCACTATAAATAGTACACTACCCATGAGCCTCAGCTGACATTGCTCCGAGGATAAAGCCAGTCAGATGTGCCAATCAGATCTGTAGCAGCACACCTTGTCATCGCAAATGAAGACAAAACACTACTACACCATAGCTGCTGGATTTGATTACCATTGACACATTATCTTAAAGTAATCTTTTTTTAACAGCTTAATGTATTGACAAAAATACATGTTTCTCCTTTTACCTGTAGTGCTAATTATCTATTTCTATTGTTTTGGTATGAGTTGCAGACTTTTGGAGATCGCAGCCTTCTCTTGAATATATAGAACTAAATGGCATTCGGCTTTTGATGCGCTAAACACCAAAAAAAATACATTTGAAAAACTCTCATGCAATGTCTCTTTCCAGAATCAACACAATCCACAGCTCTTGTTGTGTGCAGTTTCGCGTATTTTTGATTTTGAGGTGAAATGATTACTTGATAATATTTCACACAAGACGTTTCTTGGGAGTTGCTGTACCTTTGGACTTTTTAATCATACAGCAGGACCAGATGGTCTCTGACTCCATTGCTCACCTTTGGGATGCCCATCCAAGCATTTGGAGTGCTCCTACTGCTAATCTTCTCGCACTGTCGATACAGAAAAAAAAATACTCTTGGGACCCTGATGGCTCAAAATAGCTCCTCCCATTTCGCACAGCTGTGACATTGTGGGAGATGACTAAATGACTGATAGAAGTTAAACTCTGAATGATTCCCCCCACCCCCCCCTTTGGAAAAACCGCAAACCATAGCATAAGCTGTAGTTTTTCCCCATCCTCTGTCTCCATGTTTGCAGGTGACCGGTTGAGTGCCATACTGAATTCCATTCAGTCTGGGCCCTTCCTCTCAGCAGCTCCCTCCTCCTCCGTATTTGAGCAAGCCGCCCAACCTCCTCCCTCCTCCTCCCTTGTCCACAGCCCATTTGTGTTTGGACAATCCCCCTCCCAACTGTCTCAGCCACAACCACAGCTTCTGAGTAAGTCTGTCCTGCTTTCTGACAGCGCTTGCTTGCACAGGTGTTGATCCTTTTCCTCCGAACTTTTAGTTTTCTGATTTGTTCTGTATTCATTCTTCTTTTTGGATTTTGTGAGGAGGGCAGGAGTGACGTGTGACACATAACAGTGCAGTTATGTTTTACAGTGCTGAAATATCCTTAACAAGCCAACATATCTTTTATTCAATGTTTATATCTTGTTTCTAAAAAACAAATCAGTATGCATTGATACACATTCATTTGTTTTTGAAAACAAGATTTCAAACTTAAATACTAGACAAAATGTCTTGTTAAAAGGTATATTTTGCCATGCGCTAAGTAATAAGCTGATTTGCTTAATTTTTTGCTTGCTATCTTGTTAAGTCAGCTTTTCGTTCTCTTCCTCATCATTGTCCTCACTGCTTTAACCTGCATTTCCATCCTTTTTAATAACAACTTGTTTCATTCTCTGCCTCAACCAGCCCAGAGCTTCACTGCAAATATAAACAGTAGTCTCCTAGAAATAACAACTAAGTCACAATATTACATGTAACACCCACTAATATTATGTACTTTCACTGGATAATTCAAATACCAAATACCACATTTTAGAAGAGGTTAACTCAGAACGGGATCCAAAGTATCTGATTATATGTTTGTCACTGTTTCAGCCTGTATAGCTCTCTTTCTTTCTGTTGGTCTTTTTGTCTATATTGCTACTCTCTTTACATGTTATATTTTTTACCTGTTTGTCTCTGTCTTGTGGAGCCCGTTAGGTGCCTTGGAAAAAACTGCATAAATGAAACCTTTTTGCTCTCACATTGGCACACCTACTCATTTTTTTTTTTTTTTTATCTTTGGTTGAGATATGTGGATATACTTTGGAATTTGGCTATTAAAAACAATCCTGTGTTATCTCAGAGATCCTAAGATCCCAACATATCTTACAATATAACACACTGCTTTGCCATAAAACCCTTGATGACACGGGGGGCTCTAGAGTTTTTGATTGATCATATCTCAGCTGAATGAATGCAGCACTCCAAAGGTGTTTTCCACCCTCTACACGGTGTGAGGGAGGCAAAATATACATGACAGTAAATGTCCAGTGTGTAAGATTCAGTTGCATCTAGTGGTGATGTAGCAGATTGCAACCAACTTAATACCCTCTCCATGGCAGGTGTTTCTTTTGTCCATTCAGGGCTACTGTAGAAACATGGTGGTGCAACACTGTGTACCGCTCCCTTTGTAGGTAATAATTATCAGCTAATAAAAATATGATGACTCTTAGTTTAAGGAAATTACACATTAATTAAAACATAATTATGAATATTTTTTTCTATGTCTGCCTAAAAAATGTGAGAGCACAAAAATACCACGTAGTGCATAGAACACCTCCAGGGTTCTGTAATTCTGTTTTCCTTATATAAGTGTTCATGTCTTCATGTCTCTGAGTTTCCCTACCTCTCTGTTGATCTTCCCATCACTTTAACATGTCCTTTAGCCTCTTTCTACTTCAAATTCTTGACCCCATTGCCTCTTTATGCTTCCTTTCTTTCTCTTTGTGGTGGCCCCCCCTTGCATTCCATGCCTTGTTCGTTTACCTGCCTCGCTGTTTTCCGCTGTAGATGGTTCATCGCGCAGCCTTGCTTCTCGCGAGCGTGTGCACAAAAGCAGTGTGTCCGTGGCTGGGCATGGTACTGCTCTCTCATCTGTCGCTCTAAGGCAAAAGGGTGGGTAATTACAGCATGCATGCCTCCCTCAGACTGAACAGAGGGTGGGTAGGAAATCAATAAAAACACAGCCTGTTCTGTGATGAAAGAGTATTTATATGGTAACTTGTGGAATACATTTTGGGCATCTTGTGTTAGAGCTAACCTTAAAACTGTGTACTGAAGTAGGACATGACTAAACACAATATTATAATTTAGAGAGAAAACTGAAGTTTGATGATGTACACATGAGCATTAATTTAATGTTCAGTTTAGAAGTAGGTGGACCGTCAATGCCCTTGACTCCAAGGGTGTTTTCACTCCCAAGTTACCACTAGCATTAGATCCAGTATTAGTAGGAGAGGTCAGGACTGGGCTGGAATCCATCTGTCATCAGCTCTTCCATGGTCCACAAGCTGTTTTCATTCATGTCAGAGTTTGTCTGGTAATAGACGGACAAAGCTGTGGGAAAAACACCCAGCTAGTTTAAGGCAAAGTTTGCTTTTTAAGAAAATATACCACTCACTGGCATTAGCTTCACAACATTTAACATCTTTCACCTTTGAGACTTCTGTCTTTTCTGCCCTTCATTTCATTTAACCGTATATTTTTAACATTACATTTTTTACTTCACTCAGGTCTTGAATGTTGTGCCTAGAGTTAAATGGTTACACTTTTACCACTAATTTAGTCATTTTCTGTAGTGTAACTGTGTTTAAAATGATTAACGTTTAGGTGAGCGAGGGAACCTGATGCCCGGTGCACGCCCCATGTCCCCAGCCTCCAAACACCGCCAGGAGAATCGCTTGCCAAAACAGGAGAGTCGGGGAAGCCGCTCATCTGAACAGAGCCGGGTCAAGACAGGGGAGGGTGGACTCTCAGCCAGTGAAGCCCTCATCCTGCGCTCAGACACAGCCAAACTGAGGTCTGACTCGCACAGCCGCTCTCATTCGCCCAATCACAACACCCTGCAGGCCCTAAAGGCCGATGGGAGAACCCCTGGACTTCGGGCTGACTCCCCGAACCCTGGCTCTCGCTCCTCCTCTCCCAAACAGAAAGGCGGATCCTCTTCAGGCAGGTCTAGCCCCTCCAGCACCTCATCCCAGCACTCTTCATCAACCCACCATGACAAAAACCTGCCGCCTAAAGTTAGCCCTTCCTCCAAAGCCCGACTGGACCCTCCCAGAGAAAGGTCCAAATCAGATTCATACACTCTGGACCCAGACACGCTTAGAAAGAAGAAGGTTCCACTTACAGAGCCACTCAGGGGCAGGTCTACCTCTCCCAAACCTAAACTGTCCCCTAAAGATCCAAATAAAGGAATGAGCAATAATGCAGAGAACCGGGTTCCCTCTCCACATGTGACCCAAGAGAACCTCCACAGTGAAGTAGTGGAGGTGTGCACCTCCAGTGCTCTTCTATCCAATGAGGATGGCAACGATGAGAATGTGGAGTTACGTAATGCTGAGGAGGGATCATGCAAGGTACACTTTAGCATTGGCAAAGCCCCTGTCAAAGAGGAACTAGAGAGCCGCTCGTCACCCAAAGTCAGCCGCAAAACCTCCAGTCGACACACACGCCCTAAGAAGGACAAATCTGGGCCTCTGTTTAAAGGTGAGAGTACATCACGGGTCACGGAACCTGCCAAACAGGCTATGTCACCCTCTGTAGCTGAATGTGCGCGAGCAGTCTTTGCTGCATTCTTGTGGCATGAAGGTATTGTCCATGATGCCATGGCCTGCTCCTCCTTCCTCAAGTTCAACCCAGACTTAACCAAAGAGCATGCCCCCATCCGCAGCTCCCTGGGAGGACAGGGTGCTGAGGAGAAAGAGAGCAAGTTGAAGAACCGCCACTCCTTAGAGATTTCCTCTGCACTTAACATGTTTAATATTGCTCCACATGGGCCAGACATCTCAAAAATGGGAAGCATCAACAAAAACAAGGTGCTCTCAATGCTGAAAGAACCTCCACTGCCAGAGAAGTGTGAGGACGGCAAGGGAGATGCCATTTCTTATGAGGCGACTTCTCATCCCTCTATGAGGGTAAAGTCAATCTTGCCGTTAACATTACAACACCTGGTGGCATTCTGGGAGGACATTTCTATGGCCACCATCAAGGCAGCAACTCAGAACATGATCTTCCCCAGCCCAGGCTCCAGTGCCATCCTGAAAAAGAAGGAACATGAGAAAGATAATAAAAAGACGAAGAAGGAGAAGAAGAAAAGGGAGAAGGCGGAGGTGCGTCCAAGGGGGAATCTGTTTGGAGAGATGGCACAGCTCGCCATGGGTGGACCTGAGAAAGACACCATCTGTGAGCTGTGTGGGGAGTCTCACCCTTACCCTGTCACCTACCATATGAGACAGGCTCACCCAGGTAAGAATACAGGAGGTTCTGGTTAAGTTTTGTCATTTTGAATAATCTCTTTGTGTATCAGTAGGGGGCTGGGCAATCTGAGGATTTTGATTGTGATTGATCTTGAAGGCATCAACAATCTACTTTTCAGTCCAATTATAGAGATTATATAGAGATTGTGGTGTTCAATGTCCTCTTACTGCTACTGTCCTCAATGCTTATTGGACAAATTGGTTCATGTGGCTCATCCTTGGGTGATGTTTAGTAAATAAATAATACAACTTGATTTTATAGCTTGTGGCATGGCGGATGAAGAGGATGTAACAAAAGAGATTTCAAGTCTGGCTACAGTCTACAGGAAAATACAAAATTGTACAAAAGAATGCACTTGAGATCATGATTGTGATCAAATAGATTGCCCACGCCTTTATGTACATTTTACTTTACGTTTTGATTAAAGTGACTTTTGATTAAGAGATAACCTTCCAAAATATAATTTTTACCTTGAACATCACTCCTTGGTATTTCCTTGACAGGTTGTGGTCGCTATGCTGGAGGCCAGGGTTACAACAGCATTGGCCACTTCTGTGGTGGTTGGGCTGGGAACTGTGGAGATGGAGGCATTGGAGGCAGCACCTGGTACCTGGTGTGTGATCGCTGTCGGGAGAAATACCTGAGAGAAAAACAGACTGCAGCTAGGGAAAAGGTAGCCTCCTGTTGCAAAACTCGAGTGCTGTAATACGTGTTCGCAAAGCAGTTTTTATTTTATTTCTGTTTTTTAACATCATACTGATTTCTTAAACTTCAGTTAGAAACAATCTCTATGTTCCTTGCCAGGTGAAGCAATCGAGGAAGAAACCCCTGCAGGTGAAGACTCCCCGAGCGCTGCCTACTATGGAGGCCCACCAGGTGATTCGGGCCAACGCTTTGTTCCTGCTGTCCCTCAGCAGTGCTGCCGAGCCCAGCATGCTGTGCCACCACCCTCCCCGGCCCCTGCACTCCCAGCTGCTTCCAAGCCTCAAGGAGGGTGTGTCAGACGAAATCCCCAATAAAATGGGCTGCCTCTACCTTCAGACTCTAGCCAGGTAGCTAACAGCTCAGTTAATAACGGGTTGTCTTTCATAGGCAATAAAACTGTACAGCTACATGTGCTGGAATAATGATTTGAGCTACTCTCCTATCATTCCTCAGGCAACACACTGAGAACTTTGGAGGATACCAGGACGATAACCTCTTCCAAGATGAAATGAGGTATTTGCGCTCAACATCTGTTCCTGCACCCTACATTTCAGTCACCCCTGACGCCTGCCCCAATGTGTTTGAAGAACCAGAGAGCAACATGAAATCAATGCCCCCCAGGTAACGCCTGTTTTAGTTACTCCCACATTCCCCTCATTGCATGCTAACAAATTGCAGCTGTTACTTATAGTTACTGATATTTTTCAGACACAATTTAAGCTTGAGCCCTGGAAAATCAGGTTGCTATTACTTTTTCATATGTTGAAGTTCTTTTTCCACACTTATAAATGTTCAATGCAGACCAGAAGATGAGACACTATTTGTACTGCAAAGATGTTATTAAGTTTGACGCAAACAATTAGTTCTGATAATGTGGCTCATTTGGCCTTGTTATTATCACCAGCCTCATCTTATACAGTATAGAGTACCATAAAATACCGTTGATTTTGATTAAGTGCTTTGTCAAACCAAAAAAACTAAACTAATATGAAGTATTTAAATGGTTGATTGTGTTCCTTTTGCTGTCACCTAACATAAAGTCCGCTCAGTTGTATGAACACACATGGGTCATTATTTTGTCAGCAAACATATTTGCACATTTGCTACAGAAGAAAAATCTCTTATTCTGGCACTCTATTTAAACTGTGAGGGTTTCTTGTCTATGGGCTCTCATTTAGTCTCGAGACCAGTCCAATCACGGACAGCGACACGGCGAAGCGTACGGTGTTTCAGAGGTCTTACTCGGTCGTCGCATCTGAGTACGACAAGCAACACTCGCCTTCTCCGGCCCGGGTCAAAGCCGTCCCCAGACGAAGGGTCCACAGTGGTGATGCAGGTAAGCACATGTGTTCATCATTTGAGAAGTGATTAGTGATACTTCAGGGTAAGTGATGCATCATCTGTAACACCAACCTGCTCTGTCACTCATACAGAGGTGGGGTCTTCCCTGCTACGACACCCATCTCCTGAGCTCTCCAGGCTGATCTCAGCCCACGGCTCTCTCAGTAAGGGGGAGAGGAACTTCCAGTGGCCTGTCTTGGCTTTCGTTATCCAGCACCATGACCTGGAGGGCCTCGAGGTGGCCATGAGGCACGCACTGAGGAAGTCTGCCTGCAGGGTGTTTGCCATGGAGGTACCGATGATTAGCCTGTAATGCAGTATTTCACTGAATCTCAGAGCTCAGTCTGAGCTAATTATTTCTATTTATACAGCAGTGACTCAGGGTTATAGGAAAGTAATTGGCTGGTTATTGCTAAATAATTAATAACATTTTTTAAAATTAATTAGCTTAAAGACTTAAGTTGCACTCTGGTATTGTTTGTGTATAATAAAGGTTAGACTAATTAGAACAAAATTTTTCCTTGATGTTTCTGTCAGGCATTCAACTGGCTGCTGTGCAATGTGATCCAGACCACCTCCCTGCACGACATCCTTTGGCATTTTGTAGCATCTCTCACCCCATCACCCTTTGAGCCTGAGGACGAGGAAGAGGATGAGAACAAGGGAAACAAAGAAATCGTGGAACAGGTAATAAGTGGTAAAATGTCAAAGAGCATGCAGCCTTACGTTTGCTTTGTTGTTGCATCTTCTTCTTATGAACATCTCCACTCTGCATCCTACAGGAAAGAGACCTTGGCGTTTGTGAGCACCCTCTGTCAGACATTGTTATTGCCGGGGAGGCGGCTCATCCTCTACCCCACACCTTCCACCGCCTCCTTCAGACCATCTCTGACCTAATGATGTCACTTCCTAGTGGCAGCTCACTTCAGCAGATGGCGCTCAGGTACAGTTTATGAATGATTGAACAATTATTCCTACCCCCTTACCAACATTTTTTGATGGGTTGATTTCAATTTATACTAATTCGTGTTAGGGATTGTATCCTCAATTTCAGCTTTGGCATGTTTTCTTAATTAAAGTGAAATGTAAACTTGCATAAAGAAGCTAGTACTGCTCATTGTGATGTTACAATGTGAACCATAAGTTTGCAAGTAATAATTTACATTATAATTGAAATCATCACAACCTCTTTTGCCCTTTGTGACCTTCGTGTGTATAAAAAAAAAATGGGATTGTAACTTGCCGACATATTCTATCAGGTGCTGGAGTCTCAAGTTCAAGCAGTCCGACCACCAGTTCCTCCACCAGAGCAACGTTTTCCATCACATCAACAACATCTTGTCTAAGTCAGATGACGGAGACAGCGAGGAGAGCTTCAACATCAGCGTGCAGTCAGGCTACGAAGCAATTAGTCAGGCAAGAATACAATCACATTGATTTACAAATCACATCGGTCTTCTGTTGCTAAATACAGCTTGGACCAACAGAGTCCATTGTTTGTAATGCATCTGTGTCTATGAAATGCACTAACCTGATATATCTGTGTGTGTGATGACAGGATCTGTGCCTGGTGACCTGTCTAAAAGACCTGACCAGTGTAGTAGACATCAAGACGTCCAGCCGTCCTGCCATGATTGGCAGCTTAACAGACGGCTCCACAGAGACCTTCTGGGAATCTGGAGACGAAGACAAGAACAAAACCAAGAGCATCACCATCAGCTGTGTGAAAGGCATTAACGCCTCCAACGTGTCTGTTCATGTGGACAACTCCAGAGACATTGGGGTAAGGATAACAGCAAACCAGGCATTTACATGTGTGGGGGATAAAACGCTGCTTGTCATCATATAAATTAAATAATCAAATTGATAATTATAATGTATCATTAAGCCTTGTCTGATGGATTTCAGTAAATTTAATGTTTTCCTCTGTCATATCTACAGAACAAAGTCACATCAGTGACATTCCTGTGTGGAAAAGCAATAGAGGATCTCTGCAGAATCAAACAGGTATGATCAGCTTCTTCAGCAGTAGCATCAGGCAACAGTTTAAACAGTATCATTTATGCTGTAAAGTATAGTATTTAAAGAGTCTGTTAAGTATGAACACACTTGAGGGCTTGAGTATTCAAATGCAACCAAATCTGATCCACTTTCATCAAAGGTATTTACAAAATGTAGGTACAGATGGCCTGTGGCCTTTCTGTGCTGTCTGTGCTCTGTGCCATCTAAAGCTCTATATATTTATAACACCTTTCTTCTCCTCTCCTAAACACAATGGTTATGGTTAAATTTGGTTAATGGTATAATTTTGTAGAGAAACAATAGTATCAATATATCAAAAGGTAATCAATTAATGAATTGTTTTTATAGAGTGCACCTTGGTTGATCTAGCATTATAATACACTACAGATTTACATGTAGTGAAAAGTATGAACATCCTAATAATTTTTTCAAGGTTGACCTCGACTCGCGTCACATGGGCTGGGTGACAAGTGAGCTCCCTGGAGGGGATCATCATGTGATCAAAGTGGAACTGAAAGGTCCAGAGAACACCCTGAGGGTGCGTCAGGTGAAGGTCCTCGGTTGGAAAGAGGGTGAGAGCATCAAGATTCTGGGACAAATCTCAGCCAGCATGGCCCAGCAGAAGAACTGTGAGGCCGAGACTCTCCGAGTGTTTCGTCTCATCACCTCACAGGTCTGTCTAACTGTTACCATACTGTACTGTCTGTATAAAACCTTTACATTTGACACATTTCAAATTTTTGGTGCAAAGAGCTAGAGTCTCTTGGAAGTTTTAATATGTCTACATTTTTTTGTTCATTAAGGTCTTTGGAAAACTTATCTGTGGAGATGCAGAGCCTACTCCAGAACAGGAGGAGAAAAACCTGCTTTCATCACCTGAGGGAGAAGACAAGGTCTGCACTGTCACATTGTGAAAAATGTTCAGTTTAACTGACTCAAATATTAAGTGACCTTTAGCCTAATGTTTTACCTTTTTTACCTTTTTTTCTGAATAGGCACCATCTGATGCAGACCTTAAAGAGCACATGGTGGGAATCATTTTCAGCAGGAGCAAACTGACCAACCTCCAGAAACAGGTAAATAGTCAGGTCCTCATATCATTCAACAGGATGAGGTTTTCCAATCACAGCCCTCGAACCTTATGCATGTTTTTATTTCCAGGTGTGCGCGCACATCGTCCAGGCCATCCGTATGGAGGCCACACGCGTGAGGGAGGAATGGGAGCACGCCATCTCTAGCAAAGAGAATGCTAACTCGCAGCCCAGTGATGATGACGCCTCCTCAGACGCCTACTGCTTTGAGCTCCTGTCAATGGTCCTGGCTCTCAGTGGCTCCAATGTCGGACGCCAATACCTCGCTCAGCAGCTAACACTAATGCAAGACCTGTTTTCTCTGCTGCACACGGCTTCCCCAAGAGTACAGAGACAGGTGAGCAAGAGAACATACACACACACTCAACTCAGAATTTTAGTCACGTGCAGTTGAGTAATTAATGGAACCACATGGAGTTTTCTTGCCAAGACTCATCCATTTGAATAAATCTGTGGTTTTAGTGTATGTATAAACATGACACTGTACAAATTATGTTCCCCCTGCTATCTTATCTTACCTCATCTCAGGTCACATCATTGCTCAGACGCGTCCTTCCAGAGGTTACACCAGTGCGACTTGCCAGCATCATCGGGGTGAAGGCTCTGCCGCCAGCAGACATCAGTGACATCATCCACTCCACAGAAAAGGGTGACTGGAACAAGCTCTGCATCCTTGACATGTTCTTGGGCTGCATCGCAAAAGCCCTCACTGTGCAGCTGAAAGCCAAAGGCACCACCATCTCTGGCACTGCAGGCATGGCAGCTGGTAAAGGGGTCACCACTGTCACTCTACCCATGATCTTCAACTCCAGGTGAGTTAGTTCCTGCTAAGACAAAGTCGTAAAACAGATTTGCACATATTCAGTTTGTGGTAAAGGGCAGTTTTCTTTGATCCTTAAACTTCTTACCTCCTTTCTGTCATGTTCAGCTACATCCGCAGAGGGGAGAGCCACTGGTGGATGAAAGGCTCCACTCCTCCTCAGATAGCAGAGATCATCATAAAGCTGGTTAAAGACATGGCAGCTGTAAGTTTCCATTGTTTTAGTCCATCTTTTCTTTTAACTCTCTGCAAGAGAGAGTCTCTGCCTTATTTATTATTTATTGTCATAAATTCTGTGCGTTCATATGTTGTATTGTGTTGGGAAAATACCTCTAAGATGGTCATCTGCTGTGTTTAGGGCCACCTTTCAGATTCTTGGTCCCGAGTCACCAAAAATGCGATAGCTGAGACCATCATAGCCCTAACCAAAATGGAGGAGGAGCATCGGTCTCCTGTACGCTGTATCGCCACCACAAGGGTATGTATCATATGTCATCATACACAACACGTATCTATATCTGGTATCTATGTTTACAAATTGTGGTTAATTATTCTTATCCTATATCCCTGTCTGTCTGTCTCTTAGCTGTGGCTAGCCTTAGCTTCACTGTGTGTGCTGGACCAGGACCATGTGGACAGGCTGTCCTCTGGTCGCTGGATGGGCAAAGACGGACAGCAGAAGCAGATGGTGAGTATGATACAAAAGAGCGATAATGTATTTAAAAAAATCACCTGATATTTAAAATAATAAATAAGAAAAAATAAATGTATTTCCTTCTCTTCTCTCCACAGCCCATGTGTGACAACCATGATGATGGTGAGACAGCAGCCATCATCCTGTGCAACATGTGTGGCAACCTCTGCACCGACTGTGACCGCTTCCTCCACCTGCACCGACGCACACGCTCTCACCAGAGACAGGTTGGTGTCGCTCGACACACATTCCATTTTATTAGCATGATTTTTTTTTTTCCTGGTGAACTGGTGTTTAATCTTCTCTTCGTGGCTGCTTTCAGGTGTTCAAAGAGGAGGAGGAAGCCATAAAGGTGGATCTCCATGAAGGCTGTGGGAGGACCAAGCTCTTCTGGCTCATGGCTTTGGCAGACTCTAAGACAATGAAGGCTATGGTGGAGTTCAGAGAGCACACAGGTAAAATTTGAGGATTTTACAAAAGGGCTTCATGGCTTCTCTTGATGCAATTATTTCTACTCTGACACATTTATTGTTTTTGCAGGTAAACCAGCCTCCAGCAGCTCAGACGCCTGTAGGTTCTGTGGTACGAGAAATGGAACCGAGCTGTCTGCAGTGGGCAGTGTCTGCTCAGACCCAGACTGCCAGGTACAATTACCAAAAAGACTTCACTACCTATAAGCAGCATTAAAGATATATATTTTTTATTTTGCCAAAATACATACAGCATATACACTAGTATAAAAAAAGAATACTAGACTACAGAATAACAGTAAAGCAGTATGAAAAGCTAAAAAAATAAACCAATAAAAGGCAAAACCATAAAACAAACCTTATTTATTACACTTTAAAGCGACATCGGTCTATTCATTCTGTGAAAAACAAGTGACTTTCTCTTTGTTCTTTTTTTAAGAATTATATTCAGATATAATAAAGTTTGTCAATTAAAAATACATTTTATGCTTTGCCTTGTTGCTATAATTCACAGTGCAGATGCATAGATTCTATTCTTGGAGCCAAGGTTTTTATGTTTTTTGGAGAAACTTCCTTGATTGCCTCAAAAAGAATAGTCTGTGCTGAGCCTTAAATAAATCTCCAAATAATGGATGAGGTGTTGTCCACCCACTGCAGAGAGGAACAAATACTTACACAAGATGCACACTAAGCAATGTAGAGTTGTGTAGTATGTGTGTATTACACTGTGGTTCAAAAGCCTCATCAGTGTCCCTCATGTTGTGTCCGTCAGGAATACGCTAAACTGGCCTGCAGTAAAACTCATCCTTGCGGACACCCCTGTGGAGGAGTCAAGAATGAGGAGAGCTGCCTTCCATGTCTGCACGGCTGTGACAAGAACACCGGCTGTCTGAAACAGGATGCAGATGACATGTGTATGATCTGCTTCACAGAGGCTCTCTCTGCTGCCCCTGCAGTACAGGTACACTAGCTCTAAAAATAGGACCGTTTTCCACAAAAAGAGAACAGAAAGAGTTTCACTTCACATTTTAATCATTTGTTTAACTCTTTGTTCTGTTTTCAGCTGGACTGCACTCATGTGTTCCACCTTCAGTGTACTCGTCGTGTTCTTGAAAATCGCTGGCTTGGGCCCCGGATCACATTTGGGTTTATGCTCTGTCCCATTTGCAAGGTAGGACCTGAACCTGAGGATTTAACAGATTAAGTTGGCAACAAAGAGGCTGAAAACTGTCTGCACCACGCCTTGAGGTTAATTGAGCTCAGATTGCCTAAACGCTTTGTTCAAGAAGCTCTGTCTACAGTGTGCATTTCCCACACAGACTATGACTGTTTTGTTTACTGTCATCTTTGTGAAATGACACCTACACCAACAGTCCCTCAACAGAACCCTACTTATAAACGTGGGCTGGTTTGTTTGTTTCCTTGTCTGCCTCCAGAACAAAATCAATCACTCAGTGATCAAAGACCTGCTCGACCCGATTAAGGAGCTCTACGAAGATGTTAGAAGGAAGGCTCTGATGAGGCTGGAGTATGAGGGTTTGCATAAGAGTGAGGCAATAACTACACCAGGAGCACGTTTCCACAATGACCCTGCAGGCTTTGCCATGAACAGATATGCATACTATGTCTGCTACAAGTGCAAGAAGGTACCATACAAATAAAGTCATTTTTCATTCAAAAATGTTGTTTAGGGGCTTGAGAATTAATGATTGGCCTTATTTCCAGGCCTATTTTGGGGGCGAGGCACGCTGCGATGCTGAGGCAGGACAGGGAGATGACTACGACCCCAGTGAGCTGATCTGTGGAGCATGCTCAGATGTCTCCAGGGCTCAGGTGAGTAAATGATGACTCTGGGAATCCTGCCATTACTATGGACAGCTTCAAGCAAACAGTTTCTGATTTGCTGGAAACGGTGGGAAAGAGCTAGCCTGGCACTGTCTAAAGGTTGCAAAAAATGTTTAATGTTTCCTCACGGGGAGCAGTGACTTCCGTGAGTCCTGTCATCATTGTGAGGTATTCATCTTCTCATCCCACTTTGGGCAAGAAAGTAAATGACAATATTTCCCAATATGCATTAACTGGTCCTTTTAAAAATGGTGATTATCTGAACTATTAACACAAAAATGATGATGATGCTGAAACTATATTTTTCACCAGATGTGCTCCAAGCATGGCACAGACTTCCTTGAGTACAAATGCCGGTACTGCTGCTCGGTGGCTGTATTCTTCTGCTTTGGCACCACTCACTTCTGCAACGCCTGCCATGATGACTTCCAGAGGATGACCAGTGTCCCCAAAGAGGAGTTGCCCCATTGTCCTGCAGGTGCTTAACCATTCTGCAGACTACACTCTACTGGAACATTTTAAATTATTCAGAGTGCATGACCTACAGGAAATACCAGCCATAAATAACTACAGGAAAAATATAAGTGATATGTTGTTTTTGTCCTTTCTATTACAGGGCCTAAAGGCAAACAGCTGGAAGGTACTGAGTGCCCTTTGCATGTAGTTCACCCACCAACAGGGGAGGAGTTCGCCTTGGGCTGCGGGGTGTGCAGAAATGCCCACACCTTCTAACCAACAAAACTTTCACTGAAAAACCAGTTTGTCTACTGTGATTTCTGGCTGCTGCTAAAGGCCCAGCCATGAAACTCGACTCTTGCATCGTCAAGTCTCCTGGACAGTGGACCAGGTTTCTGCTCTGCGCCAAGAGTCCTCAGGTCTGCTCTTCTACCAACATCGGTATCCAGGCTCTGCTACGAAAACAAGCGGAGGCTTTTTTGGACTCAGAGTAACCTGAATGGGGAAAAAAAGAACAATAGAATTTTAAAAAAGAAGAAAAAAAAGAAAATAACTTGTGACGTGTTTGCATGCGGCCGTTGTATTCCCTCGGCTTCTATAGACGTTGCACACCTCCTGATCACTGAAGTGTAACAGATTAAACATTGAATAGGAAATAAATTTGCTTAAAAGCAACTGTGGATCAGCGTGGGTTTAAAAAAAAAAAAAAGGAACAGGCCGTATTTCCAGCTTCCTAACTATGAATTTAAAATATTGTTGTATGTAAACTTTTTTTCGTAATCTTGTACAGTATTCTCCACTGTCAAGTGCATCATGGGTTGACGGACAAAAAAAGACAAGTTGGTGGATAAGACTGTTAAGAATATTATGTTTGGGAGGAAAATAGTGTACGATTTATCTAATCTTGTATATATGATACTATTCAAAATAGCTGTATTCCGAAGTTGCTACTCTTCACTTCAGTTTTGTTTGATATTCTGGGTTATGTTTTGAGCCAGAACTTTTAATGAAGTGCAATACTGGGTGTGCCTCCTATTTTGCAGCTGTTTAACCTATGGAATGTATGTCAATAAAGCCACTGTACATTTTTATACAGTAGACAGTCGTAATTCCCCCTCTTCTAAATGTCCGATCTCTTCTGTTGTCTGGAAATGAGAAGGAGGAGCCTGGCGCCTGCAGTGAATGAAGGTGGATGTAAATCCTGTTAGCAGCTTAGTCAAGAAAGAAAAAAAAAACGAGTACCAAATCTTACATGAATACAAAAACAAACAAAAAACCTCGCAGTGAGACTGATTACAGCGGAATGATTGGAGGGGCCAGTCTTCACACCAAATAAAATTGTGCACCTGTAATGCTTTTCCCTATTAGGAGGCAGGGGGATTGGGGGTCGGGGGAACAGAGTGTGGAAAAAAAGCAGCTGCTGTTATATATAAAAAAAAAAGCTTAATACTTGTGAATCTGCTCTGTAATATCTGTGGTGGATGGAGTTGAATGGTAATAAACCAGGTTCTCTGTTTCGCAAAGTATACACGTGTCATTTTTCAAGGAGTGGTGAAATTGTAGCTGTTGACCTCTGATGAGTTTAAATTGAAGATATGGTGGGGCCAAATCGGGACTTCAGGGAAGCGTGTAGTTTCTGTAAATACCAAAATCGAAAGTTAGAATTTCGACCAGAGACTATAACAATGCAAAGATGTATCACTCTGCCATTTATTTCCTGGTTCCAAAATGATAACAAATGAAATGAAATGTATTATGGTACAAGAGAATATTCATTCATTAACAGAATCTTGCATAAGCGGATGCATCATAACCAAAGAAAATGCAAATCTTTAAAAGGTCAAAAGCAAACAAACTCCGAGATAATTCGGCAAATCAAGTGAATATTTCACTTCAGGACGTGATATGTGGTCAGGCTTTTTGACTGTGGAGTGAAGCATCTGCTATCACGGACGATCTTCACCAACAGCCATTTCGCATTGCATTTCCCATGGTGCATCGCTGCTGTCACAACAACACTTCGCCATTTCAGGTTTAGGGGGGCAGCAACTCCCGCGAAAGAATTGGGTCAGCCGAGAGAAGGTACCAGACTCTGGCTGTTTCTTCATTGAAAACCTCTCTCATATCTTCTCTATCGTCAGACGGCTTGGTTATTGTTTTCCGATGCGTATTATTTGGTTGATGCGAATGAGCTTTTCCAGCGTTGGCCCGGGCTGAAGTGTCATATCAGTTGTCGGATTTTCCTGCTAACAGCTAGTTAGCTAGCTGAGTGTAAACAACAAGGTACGGTGGGTGGCCGAACTTGCTAGCTGTGTGGTTGTCAAAGTAGAAAATATCAGAGTATGAAATGAGCTTTGAGTCATTCTGTAAATAAAGTCTTGAATATTAATAGATTTCCACTTCGAGTTTGCTTTATAGCAAGCATTTCAGACACGCTCGTGTACATTTTAACGTGAAACCTCGCTAGCTAAGCTAACGCTCACCTTAAGTGACGCTGTCACAGCGTTAGCTAACTTAGCGAGCAATGTATGTAGTTTCTTGGTTATTTGGTGTTCCTAGAGTGTTATTGGAGCAAGACAAGTTGTAGTGTCAACTAATTAATAATGAATGACGTGACTTGCCTTGCGTGTAATACCAATATATTAATGGAAAAGTTTGGCCTCCGACTGATGTAAGTTAACGTCATATCAAATAACAGACACGATTCACGATTGGCAAATGTGAACATATAGTGTAATTAAATAACCCTATGTTTACTGAGAGTAAGGAATTACTCATATTGACTATTCCTTCTTTTGTCTTTTAAAATGTGTATGCCTACCCATCAGAAAGAGAGAGAGATACATACACACACAAGTAAAATGATTACAAAAAAAATAACCAATTACCCAAGTTTTGTCATACAGCCGATACAGTAATGCAGTATACACAATTAAAATGCAGCAATAGCTCACACAGACCTCCATACAATCAGATTAAAAGCGACAGTATGGACTCAATTATAAAAAGACATAAGACATTAAAAGGATGAATAGTTGGTCATTTTGTGAAATAAAGTCTTTAAAAACCCATCAACAACCATCACGGTTTAACTGGGGTACTGCTAGATTTATCAAGGTTGAGAGAAATCAAGGAAATCAGGCAAATCATACCCTTTACCAGAATGAGTTCATGTGTATCAATTCCCGAAAGGTGGAATAAATTAAGAGAGTAATGGTGATTAGAGCAGGCAACCCATAGCAAAGCGACTGTTCAGATCTGTTTTCACATCATTGAAAGCCATATATCACAAGTCAAATCATTTTGATGCTTAATTAAATATGTCTTTTTATCAGGATGAAGCGGATGAAGGGAGGAGAGGAGGGAGGCAACAGTTCCTCCGGCAACAGCTCACCAGAGGTTTGCAAGAAGGTGCGGACGCAGAATACTGAGGACTCTGGGGACTCTGAGGCAGGGGTGGCCAGTGGGTCCCTAGACATTGACTGGGCACGACTGCCTCAGGAACTCCTGCTACACATCTTTCAGTACCTTCCACTGCTGGATCGGGCTTACGCCTCTCAGGTGTGCCGCGGGTGGAACCAGGCTTTCCACATGCCAGAGCTGTGGCGGTGTTTTGAGTTTGAGCTTAACCAGCCAGCCAGCTCTTACCTGAAAGCCACACATCCAGACCTCATCAAACAGATCATAAAGAGGCACTCCAACCACCTGCAGTATGTCAGCTTCAAGGTAGGGGTGGGAAAGCTGTTTTGTCTATGTCAAAATTTGCTTAACACCATCTGTTAAAAATGTTGTTTTATGTTCCTCAAATGACATTGAGTCTTTGTTTGTACTTGCCAGGTGGACAGTAGTACAGAGTCTGCAGAGGCAGCATGTGACATTCTTTCACAGTTGGTGAATTGCTCACTGAAGACCTTGGGGCTCATCTCTACAGCCAGGCCCAGCTTCATGGAGGTTCCAAAGGTATAATTAACATAAACCTGAGGGCTTTGGGTCTTTATAGCATCCTGTTCTTCAGATTTACAAGGAAATTGGGATCTATTTAATTTTATAACATGTTGCTAATGCCTTTGCACAGATCTGTCCTTAAATCTGTGGCTAAGTGTGTTAATAATCAAATAAAGTCGAATTAATAGCAATGTTTTAGTATTCTCTCCCCATCTGAGGATGGGACTGAAAAGCTGAAGTCTTTGTTCACATACATAGCCAAGGATGTTATTACTTTCCAGGCTTCCGAAGGGCACAGGATGTTATTTTGTCTCTCTGACTGCAGTCTGAGATAAGATGACATACCACAGAAATACATAGCTCTTAACATGTAGAACACAGGCGATAGCAAGAAACCATGTTACATCCTGCCATGTTCAACACCAAAAGCGTGTAAACAAAAGGAAAAATGTCCAGAAGCTGCCAGGCTGAAGGGACCCAACACTGCAGAAGTGCTGTTCAAAATGCAGGAGGATTCTCCCTCTCTGCTACTCAATATTCATCACAGAATCAAAGCGCAAAGTGTCCTACGACTGCATTGGAATTTAGCTCAGTATTATGACACCACACTAGAGAGTCACGGAGCCTCCACGTCACTCACTCTGGAAGTCCGGACTGGAAACACTGGCGGACCCTTAGTGGAAAACGCAGACTGGTCTGCTAATTATCTCAGTTCAGCACAACTGTAGTGTAGTGTGTACTAAGATTAAACATTTTCCCGCTGTTCCCCTTACAAAGTAGAACGCAAAAACAAACAAAAAGGCAAAATGGCTGCAATCGTGCTGTTGAGCAGCATTAAAACACCGCAGTGAAAATTCTGTCACAACCAGATTCTTTCTATGAACTATTGAAAATTAAACTCTCAGAGGAAGCTATCGCCAGTTATGAAGTTCATCAGAAACCTGCAGAACCTTTTCATTCTTAAGAGTTATCATCTGTCACAACAGAGAGGCGACAGTGAAAGAGTTGCACCTGCTGTTTCTCATTTAACGTATAGAAGAATCCAGCAAGCACTTTATGTGTTCTAAATTTAAAAAATAGAATTACTTCATGAATCCTTTTTTAAATAGGTATTCAAACCATATCTTAGAAACAGCTTTTAGTTAAACCGATGTGTTGATGTATTACATTACTTTAATTTACCATTCCATATATAAATTAAGCTATGGACATTCAAAGCTGAGACCTGCCATCCTGGTTGCCACTTCAGAAAGTCTTTTGAACACATTTTAATTCATTCTATCATCTTTGTCCTTCCACAGTCTCATTTCATCTCAGCTCTGACTGTAGTGTTCGTCAACTCCAAATCATTGTCTTCACTGAAGATTGATGACACGCCAGTGGATGATCCATCTCTGAAGGTGCTGGTGGCCAATAACAGTGACACCCTGAAGCTGCTGAAGATGAGCAGCTGCCCTCACGTCTCCCCAGCAGGTACAGTAGACGGAAAGACTCTAGAACTCGTACAGTATTTAAGCGAAGAGGAAACAGCCTAGTCATGGTTTTTTCCTTTCTTTTGTTTTGATTGTGGTTGTGGGGTACTATTCAAAACAAGATATTGCCAAGCCATGCCAATTTTTGCCTTTTCAGTCAATTGTTTTTGATTTCCTTTTTTGTGTCATGAGGCAGTAATTGTTTCCATTCACTGGCTTATTTAGGGCGTGTAATTTTCTTGTCTGCCCTCATACAGTGTTGTTATTTTATGTAGTGGACCGCCAGACATTGCATGATAGATTTTGAATGCACTGTTATATGATTTTCCTGTTTCTCCTTTCTTGCATGCATTTTCCTGAAACTGTTTCAACCGTTAGCTATGATAATGATTCAACTGCAACTTTTCTGGCAATTACAGTTGACTTTCAATTTCTTAGGAGCAATTTTGTTTTCCCCAGTAGGCTATCGTGTTTTCAGGATTTTTAAATCGATTTTAGAAAATGAAAGACTGGATTTTATGATTAGTTGGACTTTAAAAAGAAATCTGTCCATGTTCGCAGGGATCCTGTGTGTGGCAGACCAGTGTCATGGGCTGAGAGAGCTAGCACTGAACTACCACCTCCTGAGCGATGAACTCCTGCTGGCCCTCTCCTCTGAGAAACACGTCCACCTGGAACACCTGCGGATCGATGTGGTGAGCGAGAACCCTGGCCAGCACTTCCACACCATCAAGAAGAGCAGCTGGGATGCCATGGTGCGACACTCGCCCAAGTTCAACCTGGTTATGTACTTCTTTCTCTATGAGGACGAGTTTGGCCCTTTCTTCAATGACGAGATCCCCGTCACACACCTCTACTTTGGTCGATCTGTCAGTAAAGAGGTGTTGGGCCGCGTTGGCCTCCACTGCCCTCGTCTGGTGGAGCTGGTGGTGTGTGCCAACGGCCTGCGTCCTCTGGACGAGGAGCTGATTCGCATCGCAAAGCACTGCAACCAGCTGTCAGCCATAGGCCTGGGCGAGTGCGAGGTTTCCTGTAGCGCATTTGTGGAGTTTGTCAAGATGTGTGGCCGGAGGCTCTCCCAGCTCTCCATCATGGAGGAGGTTCTGATCCCAGATCACAAATACAGCCTGGATGAGATCCACTGGGAGGTTTCAAAGCACCTGGGCCGAGTCTGGTTCCCAGACATGATGCCGACCTGGTAAAGTGAAGCCAAAGGGGCACACGGAGTTCGGTCTGTCAAGTTTCAGGCGTGGAACCACCATGTTTGCTTTGAAAAGCCTTTAAATGCTCAGCTGTAGTGGATTGTGTGGTGCCAACATGGGGGGCATAAACTTGCTGAACTCCTGTGTGCATTGCAGAGCAGGGATGTAATGTGGCACCTGACACACCTGCTACACAATGTTAACATGTCATGCAAACACCACAGAAATCTCTGCCTGTTCTCTTCAAACTGGACTGTGGGTTCCCGCTTTGCCTATTCCTGAGATTGAACTCGCCGAGGCCAGCTTCTTCATATATTTAACAATCGGCTCACAGACCAGCGCAGGTGGAAATATTTGACTGAAAAGCAATGTTTTTATAGCTGCTTATAGAGTTAGACAGATATTGTAGCCTGGTAATGATGATCTATATTATGATGAGAGGTGTGTGTGCGATTGTGTGTATGTTTGTGTGTATACACGTATGCAAATGTGAGTGTGTGTTTAAATGCTTTTTAACATTTTGGAGTAATTTGGGACGATTAGATGCACAGTTGCATGTTGTTACACTACCACTTGGCCTACTTAAATCCAGTTTGAGATAGCAGCTCTGCACTCTGTAACAAAATACGACATTGGAAGTTTCCAAACCGCTGCAATGTTATTTGTATATAGTATGTGACAGAAGATGTTTTGTCAGGTATAGTCAAAGGGGGGGAGATTCACTTCAATTGAGTGGCTGGGTCCTCCACCTAATTTTAAACTAATTTAAACACAAAGAGCAGCAGTAGAGTTGACGTCATGTTGCTTTTCCTCCTCGCCAGAGCTCAGTCAAGCATCAAAAACATAAAACCGTGATTGTGGGAAATGTTCGAAGTTCGCCAGGAGAGAACCAGAAATGTGTATATAGGTCTCTATCTTTGTGATGTGAACTTGTACAGTGTTGATTAACGTCATAGATTTTTATTTTCTCCAAGTCATGCAGATATTTTTCTTTCCTGCATCATGCATTAATTGGCTTGACAATGTACTATCTCAGTCTTTTTGTATAAAAAAGGTTTGTGTACAGTCACAGATCCTTAGCACCTTAGATGAAAACCAAATGACAGTCAGGATGAACTTTGTTCTTCTGCCCTCATGAAAGCAAGTAAACAATCTTTATAATAATCCTCTGCTCTGTTGAATCAGATACTGAGGACAGTATATTGAAGTAATAAAGCTATAATTATTGATTAAAAAAAGAGAAATAACTATGTAAAAAAAAAGTGTATATATATCTATATATCTATATCTATATATATATATATCTATATATATATATATATGCACACACTACACTACATCATATATATGTATATATACTTATATTTATATATATATATATATACATATATATATATATATATATATACATATATATACATATATATGTATATATATATATGTATATATATATATATGTATATATATGTATATATATGTATATATATGTATATGTATATATATGTATATATATGTATATGTATATATATGTATATATATGTATATGTATATATATGTATATATATGTATATATATGTGTATATATATATATGTATGTATATATATATATATGTGTATATATATATGTGTATATATATATATGTATATATATATATATGTATATATATATATATGTATATATGTATGTATATAAATATATATATATATATGTATGTATATGTGTATATATATAAATATATTAATGTATATGATGTAGTGATCTGAATTTGGAGGAAGATATTGCAAAGTATCCAACCTTCATGATCAGAAAGCTTAATAATAAATCTATAGGCCAGTCTCTGCGGCTGTTGGCTTACAATGCACGTCGGGAGCACAAAACTTTGTGTCCCTCAGGTGCAATAAATTATATTTTCTAAATAGGTTTCATTTGTATCTTCTGCTTTTTGCCTGTTCAAGCTCTAAACCCAATCGTGAATATCTGCCCTCCTATTAGCCCTCGTTTGCTCTGTATTGTGTCACCACATCACACATAAACAGGAAAGGAAGCAATATTCATCTTGTCATTACAAACACATCTTTGCAGAAACCGCTCGCCCTCCTGTTCAGCACATCCATTCATGTCAGCCGAGAGAGATTTGGCAAGTCAGACGAGTGAAACAAACGTTTTTCCTTTAAGAAGGAAGTCAAATGCATCTGTATATAAAACGCTGTGTGTTTGATCATTATGAATAGAAATGTACTTATTTCTTTATTTCGCCCTCTGTCAGGGTTTGAAGTTTCCTTAACGGACGGCTCGTGTCTTTTATACAACCAGAGTGCGAGTTATCCTTTACTAGATGGATCTTTTTCATACTGTAGTGACTAAAGAAGATGAGCTGTGTAATTTATTGATATGAACACTGCTTTTGTAATGAATTTGTGTTTTTCAGTTATGCAAAAGAAGCAATCACTATAACCAGCAAGCAGACCAGCAGCAAGATAAGGGTCTTTGGTTTTGACGCTTCCACCTCGGTCACTATGGGTTTGTTGCGTGCAGGGGGTCCAAAAGTTTTCAGTCCACTACTCCAATCATTAGTCAATGCACAGGATAGATTTTACCAAGTATTTTTAACCAAAAACAAAGAACATAATGAAGTTATAATACATCTCCTCAAATATGGGGGAAATGAATTTTTTATTTAATTCATTTTTAAATTCATTTTTATGCAAAATCATGATCAGACCCTTTGACCTTTTTTAACTGTGTTTAAGACATATATTGACAAAATGTGTCTTTTCACAAGTTATCGTTTGTGGAAAAACTTTTGGACAATCTTGCATGCCAACAGGATCTGTAGATAACTCGGACCTGAATCCTTTTATTCATGTTGTATTGAGACATTTCATTTAGACTTAAACTGTCATACTGCAGGAAGTGCAAACGCTTCTTCTGATTGGACTGAACTAACATAGTCTATCGATGGTCTTGGTCTCGGTCTCTTATCACTGAAGTGGAGTCCTGTGCTGATAGTCTGTGCTCATGTACATTAGCATCTCAGTGGTACAGTAACATATCTCCTGATTATTTTTCACAATTTTTGCAGTGCATTAAACAGTTGCTGTGGCCGCAGCTCTAAAGTGAAGGTTGTGTCTCAGTACTGGTTTTAATCATTTTCCTGTTGTCTTTATTGGAAGATTCAGCTGGATGATTTAAAGGTGTTTCAGTGAAATGCAGCTGTTTTAACCTTGTTTGTTCAGAGAGTCCTCCAGTAAGTTTTATTAGGAGTTAACTGGTGGTGACAATACTGTCCTTTAGTTTTGCTTCTGTATGGCAAATGCTTTGTCTACTCTGCTTTACTGGTCACCTGTCTTGAAATTAAGATTATTGTTTTAGACTTGTGATCTTATACAGGTAATAAAAAATTGTGAATGTACTCTTTGCATCGTTCATTATTTTCCAAACACTGCAGTCATTAGTGTGAACGCTTGAAGTCAATAATGTCAGCCTGAATTCAAAGCATTAGGGCTGGACCTGATGTTGGTCGTTTCTTTGCACTGTATTTTGTGATGCATACTGTTGTGGTCAAGTTTACACCCACTTTAAAATAAGATGCAAACCATGGCAGTCTCGACTTCCTGAGACTTTCTACACCTCTGATTCTTCTGTGATGGACTGAGTGGGACACAACCTACTTTATTACAAAAAACATTCAAAAAGTTTGGTTGAATAATGAATTTATTAAAGGTAAAGTTTATAGGTTTTCAAAGCTGTGTGTTTTCAGCCTGAACTACCTCATTTGACTCAGAGATCTGCCCAAAACTTGACTTTTCCACATGACAAACAGCATGTGTACTTACTGTGTTAGTGTGTCCCTGGCTGCAAATGTGACCATGCTGACCGATTTATCATTATGGTCCCATCGAAATGAACAGACAATCACAGCCACACATTCCACAGGTAGACAACAAGGTTAGTCAACTGCTGTCATTCGTTAGCCTATTTAATCCCTCTCTACACTCTCTTTGTCTCTCTCATTCGTGTTCTTAATCTCACAGACAGGTTGGTTGTATTTGAATGAGTAATGCTGAGTCAGTGTAATTATGACTCAGACTGTAAGAAAACAGAAACCAGCCTAATGGTTTCCATGTTGCTACTCAGCAGCTCAACTATAACAAACAGACAGCAAACAGTTGGAAACAAATCGCTGAAAACAAACATACATGTATAGAAAAAATGAAAATATATTTCACAAGTGTGAGTAGAACTGAACATTTTCTGCGACTTTCTCACTAACACGCACAAGCGCGCGTCAGTATATGTCAAAGACATAGAATGATGACTCAGCAGAGGTCATTTGAGGGCTGCAGACATTACGATGTCTCACTTTCCACTTGGACGAAAAAGCTAAGTCTTGGAGAATTAAAGTGCTGGAAGGCATTTCTGGAAAACTGATCTTGTTGAAAAACTATTGGATCCCTGGATTACTGTAGAAAAACGTGGAGCTTGAAGATGGCCCTCAGTAGATCACTGAACACAGACAAACAGCTGCAAACAGTTTCACAATAATCGTGCAGCTGAGACCACTTTCACATTTATTTAATCATTTTACTTATGACCAATTCATCCAGTCACCCCTTTCAGTGTGGGATGGGCCAAATGTTGGCTGAACTATTTACAGGCTATAGCCACGGGCTGTCTGATGGATACAGACTCTAATTGATCACATCCCTCGTCAACAAAAAGAGCAGAGAGCACCCAAAATGACCTCCATTTTGTTAGAAAGTCTGACGTTCAAATGCAGGAATTTACCAACAAAGGCAAGGGAGAAGACTACCAGTTAAAAAACATGGATGTAAACAATGCACAGTCGGAAACATTTTTAAAGATAGCATCCTAAGCGTTTTATAAGGCAGGGAATGCATTTAATACGTTTGACACGCCTCAAGGATGATCACATAGCATTCTGGGGAGGAACACTACATGTAAACAGAACTTTGTTTACAAGAAGTCCACACAGGGCAAACTATCCGCTGATGAAGAGCATGTGATGTGACTGAAAGCTCCAGAATCTGTACTAAATGGACCTTGTGATGAGTGTTTTCTCAGCTGCTGTTTCCAGGGTATAGAAGGAAATTCTGCCCCTGATAATAATTGTGATAAATCGATTATTTTATCATTCAAGCATTCAGAACATGAAGATTCACTTCCTTTTACATCTTTTTTTTTTATTACGATTTTATTTATGTTTTTTTCTTTGGCTTTTGGGACAATCCTTTAATCACAAAACAAAACGGATTCAATATTAATGAAAAAAAATATTTGCAGGCCTTGATGAAAACACTGTAATGAAAGTTTGATGTTAGGGCAAAGGCACCTCTTCATATGTAATCTGTATGTATGGAGGCTTCATCGGCAGATGCCAGTACTCAAAGTTGTAGTAGAGGTAGAAGCTCTTGTCCAGCACCACCTGTTTGTACGCCTCCAACAGACTGAAGGCAAAGTCTTTAAACGACTGGTGCGGTCTGAACGGGTGGTAAAATTTACGGATGTCCGTCGCCAGATTCTTCAGGGCGGGCTGTCCAAATATGGCGCTGTCGTTGCCAAGGTAGGTGGGTTCGCCGCTGAACAGGTAGATCTTGGTGTAGTTCGTCTGACTTCTGCTGGACAGTTTGGCTCCCAGCTCCGTCAGCTTCCTGTATGTGCGGTGGACAAACTGGGAGCAGTCGTAAGACTCGAACCACACCGTGGCGTTAGGGCTGGGGTCGGAGCGAACTGTCCATGTCTCGTAGTAGATCCCAGTCTGGTTGTCGTCCTGGACCCACTGGGCCATGTCATTAAACTGGCTCCCTGAAGAAAGAAAGAAAAACAACTCAGTGCCAGAAACTGCAAGTGGAAATCCAACAAAGGAAGGGTGGAAATGTTTTTTTCTGGCTGGGATTGAACAAACCACAATACTGCCGTGTGGAGACAAAGAGTCGATAAAAATAGTCGAGTGCAGCTCATTGATGTGTTTTTAATACTTTAAAGGACGACAACGGGATGTATGACAGAACTATAACAGACCGAAGCTACACAGGAAACACTTCCCATCTGTAATATCACAAGCCAAGATGACAGAGCACAAGTTCCAAAACAAATCCGCTCATACTGTATTGATACTTTCAGTTGACCTGTATGAGTAAACATACCTAGCTATACCTATAAAGTCTTACCTGTGATCTCCCCCACTTTCTCCAAGGTGCCATTTTGCGACCAGTGTAAGTCATCGATGCCCTCGAAGAAGCAGGCAGCGCCCTGGTTGCACCAGAAAGGTGCGTCCTCCTCGGGCCTGAGGTGAGGGAAGGTGCAGTTGCCCAGCTGAAACAGCTCATACCACTCCATGGTGTAGTTGGCGCCCGTCTCTGCACTGCTGAACCCAATGGCGTCGTGCATGATGTGCTGTGAACCAAACGCAGACATAATATCTAATCTCAGGCTTGTGTTTACAAGGGAAAGACGTCGGCTTCGTGCTTTTTCAGCTGCCATCACAGAAGGCGGAACCACTTTGGGCATGTCAAATAAGTTATATTCTGATTAAATGCTTTGGGGCATGTAGATGGATCTCTTTATTTAGCATCTATTTAAACAGTTAAGTCTGAATCTCTAATCAGATTGATTAAATCCAGTGTTTTCAGTCCTGGTCCTGGTGGCCCCCCTGTCCTGTATGTTTTAGAAGTGCTCCTGCTCCAACACACATGACTCAAATGAATGGGTCGTCACAGGCCTCAGCAGAGCTTTATGACAAGCTGGTCACTGGCACCAGGTGTACTGGAGCCGGGAAACATGTAAAAAAAAAAAACCTGCAGAGGCCACCGGGACCAGGTGATATAATCTCAGAAATGCTGTAACCGCAGCCTCAGTGTGTGGACATGCAGAGGGTTGTACAGCTGTGACGCTATAAATACAGGCGCAAGTTGCACTTCCGCATTAACAGCCGTACTATATTTAATCACACATGTTTGTCAGATACAACCTGCAGCAGCAAAGTAGTACCGTCATCTTAATCTCAGAATTATAAACACAAAGACTCTCTGTGCTAATGATGGCTGCTTTACTCCTTAAAGAGCACATGTAGTTTTGAAGATTTGATCCCATTATTTTAAGTGACAAAAACTTTAGTGAGCACAGGACGAAATACTCAGTTATGATTGTTTGTTAAACCCATTTAACATAAAAGTAACAATGTATTTCATCAAAACAGCCAAAAAAGTTTTTAAAAAGTGTAATATTTTTGTCATTTTATCCTGAAGTACAACACACACAAAGCCGGTATAATTCAGACGTTATCAGTCAACACAGATTATATATTGAACAACAGAATTAACTCTTCTTTTTTAAAAACATTTCTGCAGTCTGGCAGCCGTCACCCTGACATGTCATGTAGAGAGAATTATCAGCAACACGTTTTGACTGATTAAAAGAGCGGGCAAGTATTTTGATGATTGTATTTAAGGAAATACGTCCTGCTTCTTAAATGTGAGGATTTGCTGTTTTTCTTTCATTCATGTAGTTCAGTTCTGACAGTGAATCACTCTGGCGGCCTCACTGCATCAGGAGATAAATGTACTTACGAATTTCCCCATCAAATCTCCATACTTGAATTCCCACACAGGCGTTTGCAGTCGATAAACCGAGATGACGTCGCTGTCTCTCAGGTAGGGAATCCGTCCGTCTCGGTCTCCAGTGGGACAGAACGGGAAGAGAGCTTGACAGTAAGAGTCCACGTCAGGGCGACGATCGAACCGCCTGCGGGTGACATGAGGGGTGCAGACAGCACCGGGGAGAGTTTACACCACTGCACCCACTTTTTTGTTACAAATTTAAACAGTCCCAGCATAGTGTTGTTTTTTTTTAATTTATTATTACAGATCAGACTAATAAAATATTTGATCCTTTGGTTTCATAAATATTGAACATAAAACAGACTGTGGGGATGCAGGAATCCCACACACCCACAACAGAAATTGATTGTTTTCCTTCTTTATTTTGTAGACCAGGAAATGTTGATGGTTGTGTCATGTGATGTGTCTGCCTTTAGTGAAGACTGCTTTGTGACAATCAATCATGACCGTCATTTCATCAGAGGTCACAATCAATACCTACAGCTGTGATCTCAGTTCTTCCCTGGTGCTGAACAAATCACTTGTATGAAATCCATAATTAGATAACTAGAAAAGTAGATTTGCAAAGTTCCCTGAGTCATGTGAACGCACCGGCCATAACTTTGTAAACTGTCCTCAGATCAGCTAAAGATCCTCTGCTGGTTAAAGTGACAGCACGCAGGTTGTGTCTGATTAACAGTTCAGGGAAGTTGAAGCATTTGTATCACTTTGATGATTTGGAGGAAAGAAGAAGGAAGAACAGATTTAAACAAACGTAAAAACGTTTTAAGACTTAGAGTGAGGACGGGAACATTCTCAGGAGAGACTCTCCTGCAGTCCTCTCTCTTCTCACATGACTGTAAGTCACAGAGCAGACTCAGCATGGAGAGAAGTTGGGTGGCTGTCTGTCTTCATACCTGTAGGGAACGGGCCACTGCTGCGGTCCGTAACTCCTGACCTGAGCCACGACGTGAAGAAACAGGAGCAGGTTTAAACCCTGAGCAGCCTCCCTGTGAGTCATGCTGGAGCCTCAGACACAGACGACAGAGCAACAGACGGGACAGACAGAGGGACACACTCCCGCGAGCCTTCCTTCTCTGCACTTCCTCATTACTGGTCACGTGGTTTTTGTTGACGAGAAGAGATCACATGACGAGAGTTGTTCGTGTGAAAGTGACATCGAACCAACTAAGGAAATAAGTGCGTAGATAGGCAAATAATAAATGATATGTAAATGATGGTAAATGAACGAATACATAAATGTGTCGATTAAAAAAGATAAAGATAATAGATACATAAGGAAATCAACAATAACAGGAAGAAATATACCTTTTTTTCAGCCACATTTTCATTTTGTTTAATTGTATTTTTTTTTATTGTCTATTTTAGCTGTATTTATTTATTTATTTATTTATTTATTTATTTATTTATTCATTTATGCATTTGTCACTTTTGGGCTTCGATGCTCGAGAATAAACTGACAAAATAGATTAAATAGATGACTTAATATATGAATAAAAAGAAAGAAAGAAAAATCATATCAGATTGATATTTTTGAAAAATATGTACATTCATCTTATGTTATCTAATGTTTTGTATATTAATGATTATACATATTACATTATTTGATTAATTTACTGAGTTAAGTGAATTGGCTGACAGTCTATATGATCTTGTCAGTGTACACCTCATTTTTTAAATTTTAAATAAAACATTTGCTAAATAGATGGATAACTTATTTAACAGATTTAAGTATATCAATTGTAACTGAAATTTAAAGAATTTAAACCAATTTAACTGTTTTTGCAAATCAAATTCACCTGTAATGTGTTAAGTTACCGGTGACTTATATTTTACTGAATACATTAGTAACGCCAGCAGGCCCCACCGCAGTGCGCAGGTTTACACACAAGATGGCGCTGAAGCGGCGAGGAGCCTGAATCAAAGCGCCGCTGACGCAGAAGAAGAAGACGACGTCCTCCCCGCTGACAGTCCGCCATGCTCACCCTGCTGCAGCACAGCGGACGTAGCCTGCTGACTTCCAGGACACTCCAGACAGTCAGACTCGGTTACTACTCCACACACATGGGGAAGCGCGTGGCTGTGGTGTTGGCGGGCTGCGGAGTTTATGACGGCAGTGAGATCCACGAGGCCTCCGCTGTTCTGGTGCACCTGAGCAGAGGAGGTGCGAGTGTAAGTCCGCACACAGCTTTGGTCTGCAGGTGCTCTGTGTGTTTGTGTGTTTGTAGGGGTGTGTGTGAGAGATACACCCCAGAAGCTCATGATCAGTAAGTTAGCTCGTAATGTGATCTGATATATATAAAACTATAGGAGGCAACTGTGTTATAAGTACGTATAAGTAAGTTTTGGGAACTTGAGAAGTTCCTTCCACATTGCTTGACTCTGATTCTTATCAGTGTAGTCACATACATTGTGAACTGCTGTAAGCCCCTTAAAGGACGAGTTCACAACAAGAGTCACCTGCACACCTGCACCACCTGTACATTTTGAGGGTTATCTGCAGTTCAACAATCCACAGTCCTTGTTAGTTGAAATCAACTTAAATTTAGCTTAAGATAATAAGCAGCTTCAGCAGTCTGAGTGCGACAAATCCAGTGGGGGGATTTCAGTTTGAAATTCCCTGAAGTGTTACCGTCCCTCACGCTGTACCCTCTGCCACAGCAGAGCAAAGAAACTTTCCAGCAAAACTAAAGTTGGAGTTTATAGACTTATTTCAAGGATTCCCTTAAAAGAGATTCTATCCCGTCATAACAGATGCCTGGGTCTCACACGTGTTGTTTTCTATACCTGGACTGTGTAAGTCCATAAGTGTTGAATAAAGCATATAATGTGTGCATGAAGCAGAGAATTAGGTGATTTATCAGTTAAACAATGTTGTAAAGTAATTGAAAACAATGTTGGTGATTATTTCTGTCATTTTTTGATGAAGCGCATGTATTTAAACATTCTCTGGTTACAGCTGTCCAATAAAAAAAACCTGGAAACTTTTGTCCAGTGTCATATCACTGTAAATATCACTGTAAAGTGAATATTTGTGAAATTAAACGTTCTGATAAAACAAGCAATAAGGTAAAGTCATGTTGGATTTCAGGATCTTATGATGGCCATTTCACATATCATTAGTCATCGCCTTCTTCTTTATCGTCTGCAGGTCAACATGTTTGCCCCCAACATTGACCAGATGCACGTGGTGAACCACCTGAAGGGAGAGCCGTCTGAGGAGAAGAGAAACGTGCTGGTGGAAAGTGCTCGACTGGCTCGCGGAAACATTCAGGATCTGTCTAAACTCAGTGTCAAAGACCACGACGCTGTTATATTCCCAGGTTTGGACTCAACAGCACCGTAGCCATTTAACCACTGAGGGTCCTGACCAAAAAAAATGTGTCCCCTTGATCCACCTAGAAGAGCTTGAACAACTTAAACTTCATTATTAAAGTTACGCTTTTTCCTTGTGATCATTGAATAAATGCTTCTTATTTTTCTTGTCTTGTAGGCGGTTTTGGGGCAGCGAAGAACCTCTGTACGTGGGCCGTGCAGGGGAAGGACTGCTCTGTTAATGACGAGGTGAAGGCCGCCCTGCAGGCGTTCCACGGCGAGGGCAAACCCATCGGCCTCTGCTGCATCTCACCTGTTCTGGCTGCCAAGGTGTTTCCCGGCTGTGAGGTCACTGTCGGCGTCGAGAAGGACGACAAGTGAGTCAAATCGAGCGCTACAGATATGAGTTTACAGGTCTTTCGGAGTACTTCTGCATTTGTAAAAGCAGTTGTAGAAAGCGTTTTGGAGCTGAACAAAATCTGGTGAATTGCATCAAGTGATCAAGTGAGTCCGTATCAGTTTGGTCTGAAGACTACAAGTTTGGAAAAAGTTCTATGTAGATGCACCTCGTCTCTGATTGAGTCTAAGGGCTCCAGGCTACATTAGCCACTACCTTCATAGTGCAAACCCATATCTCTGTGATTGAGATTTTCACATATCTACGGTTTATCATCTTTATGTTACAATGAATTATTAATGTCACTGCTCTCTACTTTTTGTGTATGTGACAAATCTCTTCAAGCAGCGAAACATTACATGGTGCCTTTTTTTTTTTCTTTTCCTCTCAGGTACCCCGACACTACCGGCACCGCAGACGCCATCAACCAGCTGGGCTGCAAGCACGTAAGTAAGAGCGTCGGCGAGAGCCACGTGGACGAGAAGAACAAGCTGGTCACCACCTCGGCCTTCATGTGCAACGCTCCGATACACGAGATATTTGACGGAATCGGAGCGATGGTGAAGGACGTGCTGAAGCTCGCTTGATTCCGCTGACACTCGACGGACGGTGGAAACAGAAAGAAAAGAACGAGGGGCTGGCGCTTCAGTGAGCTTGACCGTAGCTGCCCGCTGAACTAAATGATGTGACAGTAACTGTTTGATAAAAAGCACTTCCAGATATACATGTTTGTAGTAGAAATGTGCACCATATGGTTTGATTTATTTAGCATTAATATCCGCTTAGCACAATCTTACTGGATTATTTCCTGATGCAGTGGATCAGTGGCAATGTTGATCACATTTTAGAATAACAACAGCAGGTATGGTATTGTACGAAAAAAAAGTGCAATAAAAAGTCAAATTTCACTCTTTCAGTCCACTTTATTGTCAATATAAAATATTTATATTGTGATATTTAATTCTTGTGAAAGTTTAAAACATGAAATGACTTCATACATATAAACACATTCTGTCCTTTGCCTTCATCGTTCACAGTATAGTCACAACATCCTTGAGCTGTAAAACTGCTTGTGTTCACTGCTCGTCATTCTCAGATACGAACTCAAGATGGAACTTTCTCCTACTCTCTCGATGTTTCCTATCACATCGATCACACCCTCCACTCCCTCTGTGCTCAGCACTGAGGAAGCGTTCACACTGAACTTCTCCACTAGGTCCTTCTGACTCAGTGGCTTCCTCCAGTGGCCATAAAAGGTATCGCATCTGGCCAGAAAGCGCTGCCCCTGTGTTTCCACCTCCACCTCACAGTACATCTTGTCAAAGCTGGGTGTGTTACCTTCAGGGGTCTCCACCCTGACTTTTGACAGCAGCTCCTTCAGAGCAGGCCTGTTAATCTGAGCCTCGGTGTAGGATGACACTGTCACTTTGTTGTCCAGCAGGGCAGCGCAGGCGTTGAACTGGAACGAGTGCCTGGCTTGGTGCTCTGTGGCAGGCGAGGGGCAGTCAACGTACTTGGATGGAGGAACTCGAAGCGTGACCTGTCTGATCTGGCCCAGGTCAAAGTCCCTGACTGTATTTTCGAGCTTTGTGCGGGCCGCCAGCGCTGCATCCACAACCCAGTGCATCCCCAGATGAGCAGGGATGCGTTTGAAGGCCACATCCTGATCCTCCAGAATCCACTTAAAGTCACCAGGAGCTAAATCTGCCATCGCTGAAGGGCTGTAGTCCTTATAGTAAACCCCAAGCCCACTGTCCAAATCCAGAATGGCCGGATTCCCCTCCAAGCCCATCTGAGCCAGCTGAGCGGCCTCCAGGCCTCTCCGAGCAGCATTTCCAATATGGAGAGGTTTGGTTTGTGTGGCAGCGTTGGCTAAAGGAGCTCCAGCTGAGGAGGCTGCGATAGCCAGAGCATGAGTACACTGTGCAGGAGACAGAGCCAGGAGCTTAGCTGAGGCTGCAGCACTGCCCATCACACCAACAACGCTGGGAGGGTGGAATCTGAGAGTGTCGGGCAAGAGGAGGAAAGATTACCAAAAACATTAGTATCTACTGGAGTTTAATAACAGGTTGTTTAAGGTTCTATTAAAGAGCTGAAATTATTATCCCTAACCCTATAAATAAATGACAAACCTTTACTGGCCCCAGTTTTTCAAAGATGAGTGTGTGTTTTTCTTTTTCTTAGCCTTATTTGATAATAGACTGAATATTGTTGGCTTTAGACAACAAAACAAGCAGTTTGAGGACATCACCTTGGGTCTGACAGAACTTGTGATTTCAGGTAGGATTACTGAGAATAACAATGACTTGAAGCTCTTAATATTTTCCGTCGGGATTTTGAGACATTTATCTTTCCATTTGTACTTGCATTGCTCAAAGTGCACGCAGCATAACAAAAATTACATTTAGAAAAACTTGAAAAACACCAGCCTGTCTTTTTTGGTATCATCCACAAACCATGATGTGAGTATTTTTTTTTTTTTAACGGAACTACTTACTATTGAAGAAACAGTTGACAGTGCAAAGTCAGAATGGAGACTTACTCTTGAAAGAGACGGTGCTGGATGAATGCTTTAAAGGCACAGTATGTAATTTTTGCAGCTCTCAATGAAAACAATAACAAAAGATAAAGTACCTCACTCAAAATTAGTCAAGGGATATTGGGATATGGGTGCATAAATGCATGTGCGTGGATAAGCCACAAAAGTCAAATGAAATAAGTTGCATTATTTTTGGGAGCCAATAACTTTCACAAAACACAAAATACAGTTTCAGTTCAGTTTTCAGTGTCACAGAATAAACAGTCAAGTTACACACTAAAATGCTCCGAACTGATTTTGATAATGGGATCCTTCATTGATGAACAACCACGATCTAGTCATTTGTGGACATTTTAATATGGAAATGTTACATATTATAATTTAATTTGTCAGTACTGTGAATACCACAGACTGTAATCCATTGACTAACTCCACCTCTAAAACCTCAGATAAAATCAAGACTATCTGCATGGCTGGGTACCACAAGAGGAAGGTGCTTCACTTTTTGTAATTTGGGTGAAACAGCCCTTTAACACTCAAACATTTCCAGACTACATTAATTTACAATTGGACACAAAATGTGCACATTATCCAGCACAGTCTGCTGCTGGTTCACATTATCTCACCTTTCAGGGATGTTGTAGGCCTCTCTGGAGAACCTCATGAGTCTGCCCTGCACCTCGATGCCAACGTTGAAGGCCAACAGCAGTTCCAGACCAGAGGGCCGGCTGGGCAGAGACTCGGCCAGGGCCAGCAGGGCCGGCAACACGGCTCCCGAGGGATGAGTCGCAGGGTGCCAAGTGTCGTCAAAATCCATGGAGTGAACCTGTTACCAAACAATGTGTGAGAACAGATAATCAGAGGTCCGAGCAGCGCTTTGTTGTCTTTATGGTTCCTATGTAATATGATGCATTTTTTGCCCCGAGCTTACCGCGACGCCATTGACGAATGCAGCGTAAGGAGGAGGAAGAGTTATCTCTGATTTACCCCAAACACTGCTCCTCCCCTCCGACGTAAACATCTGGAATCAGACACATCAATATGAGGATAAGTGTGCACCTCATTACGAACATAAGCCAATTATCACAAACGCAATTATGAACAAATAGCATGAGAGAGATTATATCAACTAATTGACTTATTGAAGAAATACAGGAAGCAGGCTAATAATGTAAACACGGATATTAACCAAAAAGAAATGCATAATAGTGGATCATACTTATTCTATTAGTAGCTAAGTACAGTTTCAGATCAGCACAGATGACTTCTGATGAGGCCAAAGAAATCTGGATTTGGTGATGATCACATATCAACACGGATAAAAAAAAATAGACAGAGTATATTCCACCACTCCAGTCCAGGATTCTACGTTACCTGGCTGTATGTGAGAACCTTGTTGAAGACAGCTGTCCTGGTCCCTAACAGACCAACACCCAGGTTGTCCAGCATCATCCTTTTGCTCCTGTTAATCACACCATCTGTCAGCTGAGTGGTGCGGAGGCCATGGATAGCAGCTCCAAAGCTCTCTGTAATACCCTGGAAAGGTGAAACAGGGCCAGTCAGTCTATAAAGACAGAGACAGCAGGCCTATATAACCAGGCTGAGGAGTTAAAGGGTTATTGGGGATTTGACTTTAAACTCAAAAATACTCTCCGAAAGGCATTGAAATGCAATCTAATATACTGAAAATAAATCATATTCAAGCATGAAAAGAAATCAGCGATACCTTGCGTAGCATTGTCGGAGCTCAGCAGTGTCTTCAAGAGGCAGAACACTGGGTTAGGTTCAGGAGCCTTTTTATAGGACATTTCACCATCTCCAGGCCTGTATTCCAAATTTCCATAGTGGCATAAAAACACCACAATGAGAAGTCATAAGTTTCACAATGACTGGACTTCGTCTTTCGCTTTCCCCTCTTTTGTTCATACTGGCAAATCTGCAAAATCTCTTGTTTAGACAGTGTTTTAATTGCACACGTTTGAGTTTGAGTAGCAGATGCACCTTCGGGTATTAAAGAAGTATAAAACAACCAGTGTTGGTTCTCTTTGATACAGAAATGTTATTAAAAAAGAATATATGTGTTATAAGGGAAACCACAGAATTAAATGATAAAAAGCATCACAGTGAACCCTTGCTGTTTTTTTGTTGGTCATTTCCATCCTGTGGGACTGTGAGCATGTATGTTATATAATGGTATGAGGGTCAAATCACTGACTCAGACAAAGCAATTATCTCCTTTCTTTCTTTCACAATCGGTTTCTTTTTGAGATGACAGACGATGGAAATTCTGCTCCCTCCCATGGGAAGTTTTGAACAGGGTGACACAAGTGTCAAACAACTCACTCGTGACAGCCGAACCACCGCAGGTTGGTGAGTTTGTACACTGAGAAGCGGAACAACGCTCTCGCTCTCATGGTTAACGACCTTTAATGACAGATGCCCCCGAACCACTCTGACAGATGTGGCAACAGCTGACTGACTGTCAGCATTACACTCGCGTACAATCCTACATACAAGCCTTCCGAGATTACAGATAGAGAAATAAAACGTATTTTGCTTTTTCAGATTTTTTCTTTAATTTATGTGCAGAAGCCTCAATAGATATTTGTCATGACGCCTCCTCTCCACTGATCTAAATATGGTTTTTTTTGTTATTTTCTTTATGTGTCAATCATTTTATTTTTCAACCATTTTTCCAATCATTGTTTTTCAGAATTTTAAAGTCACACATATGAGTCTCTGCTGCACAGTGACCTCTCAATCAAAACAAAACACAAAGCGTAAGCGTTATTTGATCATGGGAGTTCCTGTGCTCATTGCAAAACAAGCACCATGAGACCTACCTATCTACATTACTTCAAGCAGAAATGTCAGCGTGTTAATGTTTTGTAGTTTAATTCACCTTTGGTTCAGGCTTCACCTTAGTAGTGTTTCCCAACTTCCCTCCTCGCTCTTTAACATGCATCTCATGTTTCCCCAAGACGTTAGAGACTAAATGAAACTCCCCATGACATCGACTAACATTTAAGATTTCTCTGAGATTGTAGATTGTTTGAAATGTTTCGAATAATGTAAGAACAAAAAATAAATATAACACAGATCTAGTTGCTTAAGACATTTTAATGCAGATATGTTACATATAATATCTTGAACCTAATTTGTTATGTTGTGTTTGCTTCACAGCTTCAAGTCTGACTGGAGACCTTTGTGATGTGTCACTTCCATCAAAGTACAGTAATAAGACACAAACTGCAGATGCACGTCACCTCACTGGACGCACAGCGATTTACAAGGTAGTAGAGATGACGCATCGTTGTGTGTATGTTATATCTGAGTGTGTGTGTATCATTCATATCCACAACACTGTGTGGACACACATTTGATGGTCTGAGTGACATCACTGGAGGCAGTTTGGATTGAGATGCATATCACATGCAGCTTTCTCTGAAGCCACTAAATACTTTATACTGTTTTTTACCACATATGCTGCAGTACTCCCCAAGACCTGTAAAGATGCTTTAATGTGTGGAATTGGTCGAATTTCCCTTCTAGTTAGTTGGTCAGTTAGTTAGTTCAGGGAATGGATGTCATGCAGGAGTACAAAGTAGAAGCGCTCCATCCCTCCCATTGTACCTCAAACTGTGAGTACCAGTTTGATTTAAAGAGAGAGCCTTTGTTGCAGGGCCTCACTTCTTCAAAGGGCTCTGTCAGAGTTAAGACTCTCTCTCTCTCTCTCTCTCTCTCTCTCTCTCTCTCTCCGTGTGTGTGTGTGTGTGTGTGTGTGTGTGTGTGTGAGAGAGAGAGAGACATACAGAGTGTGTGGTAGATGGCTGCATTTCCATCACAGTTGCAATGGGTGTCACTCTTTCCATATTTTCCAACCATTTCCTGATTCAAATAGTCACTCTGTCCAGCTGGATGTTTTCTGGTGTGTGTGTGTGTGTGTGTGTGTAGCCCCATGGGCTATGTAAAAAAACATTTTTTTAATCACATTTGATTAATTAAATAATCATCAGGGGGTGGGCTACATTTACACTGATGACAGACGTGAGGAAAAAAAGAAAAGAAAATGACACATAATCGAACGTGGGTGCTTGCTTTAAGTGATGCTGGAGGAGAACATATGGATTTGCTCTCTCTTTCTCTCAACACACACACACACACACACACACACACACACACACACACACACACACACACACACACACACACACACACACACACACACAGAGAGAGAGAGAGCTTTACAGGGACAGTGTGTTTCAGGCAACAGACTCATGTTATAGTTGAATGTCGATTTAGCAGTCAAGCACCCCTACCTCCTCCCCCTACCATCACGCACGCGCACTCACGCACGTGGCGAGTCCAGGCTTCATAAACAAGCCGCTGCCACTTGGCTGCTCAGTGCTCTCACTGATCCCACATCAGTGCAGCGGCTCTCGGAGGAAGATGGCACTGGCCGACACAGAGCGCGGAGGGTCCAACTGCGGCGGCGACTCCTGCTCCCCGTTTTCAGAGATCATCGAGCTGAACGTCGGCGGACAGGTTTATGTGACCAGACACAAAACTCTCATCGCCGTCCCGGACTCGCTGCTGTGGAACATGTTCAGCAAGAAGTCACCCAAGGAGTTGGCGAGGGACAGCAAGGGGCGCTTCTTCTTGGACAGGGACGGCTTCTTGTTCCGCTACATCCTAGACTATCTCCGGGACCTGAACTTGGTGCTGCCGGACTACTTCCCCGAGAAGAGTCGACTGCAGAGGGAGGCGGACTTTTTCCAGCTGCGGGACCTCGCCAAACGCCTCAGCCCCCGCGTGAGTAAGGACAACTCCATCAGCGAGGAGATCAGCCAGAGCGACACGGAGGAAGGCGCGCTGCAGTGCGGCTCCTCCGGCGTCGTGGAGACTTTACGCACCATGTCGGTCAGCGGGGCCGTGCGCTCCCCGTCACTGGACTCCAGAAAGTCGGGCTACATCACGGTGGGGTACCGCGGCTCGTACACCATCGGGAGAGACATCCAGACCGACGCCAAATTCAGGAGAGTGGCGCGCATCACGGTCTGCGGGAAGACGTCTCTCGCCAAAGAAGTGTTCGGAGACACGCTGAACGAGAGCAGAGACCCGGACAGGCCGCCGGAGAGATACACGTCCCGGTACTACCTCAAGTATAATTTTCTAGAGCAGGCTTTTGACAAGCTGACAGAGGCGGGCTTCCACATGGTGGCCTGCAGCTCCACGGGCACCTGCGCCTACACCAGCAACGATCCCAACGAGGACAAAATATGGACAAGCTACACCGAGTATGTCTTCTGCCGGGAATAACAAACAAGCCAAACACGTCAAGTTGATGTAAATAGACATTTCATAATCTAGAAGGGAGGGGGAATGTCTTTAAACAGTGTTGCATTTGCTGTGTTGAATGGTTGCCAGTGGCCGGCAGTGACTGCAAAATGTTGACCCCATTATTCTAAGAAGTGTCCAAACGCCCCTGAACACATTCCACACCGTCAGGTGATGTTCAAACTGTGAGGAGCATCATCCAAAGTACCACTGCGGGGGAGACCCCCCCCCCAACAAGACGCCATCCCATAGCCGTGCATGTCAGTGTTCCAGTCACATCTGACTCAGTGCTGTGTGAGCCGAGCGGAGATCCGAGAGGAGACAAGCAGCAACCAGTATTCAGTGTCATTGTGACTTCTAGGCTTCACATGTTTGGGCCAGGTTTTTGTATTATCTATAATAGGTCCTTATGAGCAGTTCTATCACTGACATGATTGTAAGTGTATGTGCTTGCTTGGTAGCAGTTGTGTTTGTCAAACCTGTTCCGATGAAAATAAAGTCTCTCTATTATTCTCAGCCCCCTTTTGCCACTCATCCTATCACCTTCCTCACATCTGCACACAGCGAACAGAATGACAAAGTAGTGGCATTCGTCTGCCTGCAGCCTTTTAAACTTTACTCAGTGGGGAATCAAAGAGTCGGCCTCAAAGAGAGAGGCCCCGCCAGGGAAACCTCAGCCCATCGTGGCACTGAAAACTAAATCCTGTCACACTGTTTTGTTTTTTGTTTTTTTACCCAGGAGGAGCTGCACAGAAGTGAAATGTGAATGGCAGTAATGTGTCCATACTCCTCACTCATTTATTAAGTCCTGACCACGAACTTTTCTTGGCTCTGACTTAATCTACCGCTCCTGTGCACTGTCGTTTTAATGCATCCGGTCTATTTTCTATTCAGCATCGCTCCCTGTTATTAAACCACACGAGCAGAAAACCTCCACGTCTGGAAGTGGTTAGCATGTAAATATTGTCGGAGAACCGGCCTCCACACATCCAATTTGTCACACGAATCCAGCTGCACGCCGCGTGGATGCAAATAGTGCAGCTGTGCACACATGATGTCATTATCATTTCAAGTGTAAATAATGAAAGGGTCCAGCTGCACACAAATAGGAGGGTCCAGTCTGCCAGGGAGTCGGGATGAATGGAAAGCGGATTGGTGCACCTCTGCTGGGAGAGCAGAACCATTTGGCTGCATAGTGTACAACCAGCCAGCCCTGGATTAAAAGCACACATGAAAAAAAGGCCTCACATTCAGAGCCATTGGTGGGATTATAGCACATCAAGGGGCAGATTGACCAGAGGCAGTGATGTAACTGCTGCAGGGGTCCGGGGACATCCTCTCATAGGGAACATCTTCAGGTTTCATGTGCTAAACACACCAGGCTGGTTCAGTTTGGCTCCGAATGTGCTGATGGGTCAGGAACACTAAATATGTTTTGGACAGTGATCTGTTTGGGGATCACATACATGACTCAGAATACATTCAATAACAAGGCAATTATTTAGATCAAGGAGAATTTAGACAATCCACAATAACAACTGCAACGATGGCTGGATTCCATTTAGATGCTCCAGTTTCTCCGTCATGGTATTGTGCATGCTGGCTCTATGACACTGTCGTGGGAGACTTGGAAACAACAGAGCCATTGTGAATGACACTGTGCTTTTCTGTGTTTGGCGAGTCACAATATCCGGAGTGAAAAATGCCCAAAATACCCCCTGGTAAGCTATTCCAAATAAGCGAGCGTGGCTCCCTTTGAATAGGCTGCGCATTGAGATTACTTACACAAGTGACTTAAAAATGGACAAGGTACAAGTTTGACTGAGTCTGGACATAAAACCACTGTAAACTCAGGGTTGAGCCTCTTTGACAAGTTAATTTAAAAATAATACATCAGTACATAGAGAAGAATAAGAGCCACATAACTTAAAACATTATCCGAGAATTGGTATTTTTATCGTTAGGCACCCTTACAGTTTCAAACTGCAATTCGCTTATACACCCCTGTTGTAAATATGGACAGCTGTACGTGCGTGTATGTGTTACACATGATCTACAACTAGGTCATGATGGGGCGAGGTGCCCTCTAACCCTTAAAAGAATCTGCTGGGGGGTCCTTTGGAGAGCATCTTGTCCTTGATACGAGCTGCACTATGTTTTGCCCTGGGGTCAACAATTTTGCTAATACAGCCAAACATCAAGCAAGTGCAGGGCCAACAACGGCAGCCACAGTCAGCAGCAGTTAGCAGTTAGTTAGCACCGAAACTGATAATAGACAACTTTTTTGCTTCTACTTGTCATTCTGAAGTCAGTACTGATTGCACAGTGCAATTAAGTTAGAATATTACATAATGTGGTTGTAAGGCGTGATAAGCAGGAGTTTATACACTGAAACCTTCTGTTGATTGTGATTTCTTGGCACTAACCTCGTGTCAAGATCGAGCATTAGGGGAAGCACGCTTTATTAAGACCTAATTTAGCTCCAACATTTGTTTCAGTATTTCAGCAAAGGCTAAATTCACTGGTGGCGTTTTTGAGTGGGACGTGCAGACGAAACAGGCAAACTTGTGTCAATCCAAATGACAATGCAGGCTGACGCTGCATAATCCGGATGGATGACACACTGCGGCAGTAACTGAGATGAGTCCTCACAGTGATATCACCCTCGGTACTGTAGACTCAAATGTCTCCGAGACATTGTCACACGCCTTCACATATGTAAATCATTCTTTGTTGAATTCGAGGCTGCGCGTTCAACAGGCTGATCTTTTTGCTTTAAATAAATGTGTTAAATCCTCGAAAAGAGAGAATTATCAGAAGACGAGACAGTCAGCACAAGCACAAGCTGTCTCATAAAATATGTCCAAACAATCCCAACAATTGTGATGGATTACGTTTGTTATTGTGTTCAAGGGAATTAATACATGTAGTGATCTTGAGATTTGAATTTGAATAACCGCCGAGCCAAACTGGGGTCTGATCCAGTTCTCACCAGACTTTGATAATATTAAAATCTGAAAACAGGCCTGAGAGCTTCTAATAAATGTCTTTGATGTTTACACACGAGACAGTATTAAATTATTCTGTTGTTGTCGGCACCAGCTTCCATTGGACCGAGCGCAGGACTGGATCAGTCACTGGTCCATCACAGATGATCAACAATCACTGACTCACACCCACATTTACACACACAGTAAGGCACAAGCAGTGCATGTCTGTGGACTGTGGGAGGAAAACCCGTTTGAACATGTGCGCCGAGGCCTGTCACTCACCGCCGAACAAATTGTTCAAGCTGTTGCAGCGCACGCATTTGAAATCCCATTGTGCACTTAATAGAAATGAATACATTTGAGGCAGTTAAGGGAGAGAGGATTTCACACCTCCCTCGGGACGCTTGTTATCTATAATTTGAACAAAGTGATAAGAAATTCAAAATGAGAGTCTGCTTGGATTCAAGACTTTTTATAATTACTAACCTCCAGTGTCATTTCATTCATTTTTCATTCAGGCTATGCTTTAGTTGTCTGTTGTTTAGTCACAGATATTTAAAAGGCAATTATTTGCATACTAGTCACAATATCAGACTGTGAGTGTACTATTCTGACTGTGCCTGCATTATTTAATTGTCCTGTTTATGAGGAATAATAGAAAGAAAACAGCACAAGCAATATAATGCTATTGGTATTGAACTGCCAGTTGGGAAAATAAATAAAGGAGTGATGGGAATGTTATAAAGTGATACTGTCCTAACATGATGGAGTAACCTCAACATAAACAAATTACTGACAATTACCTAAACTTCCTGTGACTGTATTGCCTTTCAGCCGAAGGAAATGCAATAAATGGGTTGTCAGGTTTTTCACTGAGTGATTTGGGATTACAAAGAACAACGTGAGAACAGCAACACTGTTCGCTCCTGTCTCATATTCGTATCTCTATTTGTAATCTTTGGTCTTTCCTCTCCTCTCTGCGCGCATGCTCCACATCGAGCTCCCCGGCATGAACCTCAGCCGATCAGGACTGTTTGAATTCCATGCATGGGTTCAGGATGCGTTTCAGCTTCCTGAGTTATTTTAGATCAAAGTCGCTTTCATTAGCACATCGCAACAGTAACTCCAGACCAAAGGCTTCATTATTCTAATTACATTCTGAGTCAGAAATACATTTTGAACTTGACTTCACAACAGGGGATATGCATTAGACAGTGTTCATAAGGGGAAAGTTCCCGCAGTTGTGTGAAAGCGTAGCATGAGAGTATTTCATGGGGTAAAAAGGACTCAAAGTGTTAACAGAGCCTTGGAGCAGGAGGAAAATCCAGCAGCGACTGTGGGATTGAATGATCCATCAACAGTATTGTGTAATTTATAAAATACTCTCAGTTTTAATCACAATTAAATGAGTTGCACTGTGTTTTCTCGAATGAAAAGAAGCAAAGAATTTGAGACAGGATTTATTTTGTTCGTTTTGTTTTCAATGTGAGAACAGAAGAGAAACAAATCCAGGCAAACAGGAACACGCAGACATATTTCAATGGCAGCGGTACAATTTTAATTAACCTCCTCACACATTTTTATCAAACGCCTATTGTATTGTGAAGTACTATTGCAAGGACGAAGAATGGCACTTGGATCCCAATTTCCCTGTCACTGTGCTTAGATTATAAAAAATAATTAACAATTATGGAACCTACATATTTGAGGATTTTTACCAAAATAAAAACAACATACTTTTATTAACAAACTTAATTTTTGTTTGTTAGAAACAGCAAAAAATCTATACAAAGTCTAAACAAACAAAACGAATCCCCAGCACTTAACCAACTCGTCAAACACTGATGCCTTGAGAGACTCAAAAATCAACTTTTCTTTAAAGGCTGCTGATTCTGCCACCAGTTGCTGTGGCCTCAAAGGCAGCAGCAGCATAATATGCAGTCACCCACAACAATGGCCAATTATAGGTTAAAGATGAGGTTTAAGATATTTTTAACATAAACATAAAAACCAAACAATATTTTGCTATGTCATGACTGGAGTAATGGTGTCCCGAAGACAAACAAAGTCTTTGGTAGCTGGGCTGGCTGCACGTACGCATCAGTACATACGCTGGAGATCTCCTCTCTGTCCTCACTATCTATGTTTTCAGCATGACTGCCTGTTAAGAAACATTCGTTGTCGCTACGCACAGCTGCAGTAAGCTAAGTTTAGTGAAATAGGGTACTGAAAATGTCTGAAGTGACAAATAGTGAGTGTATTAACAGGATCTTAAGTTTTGTGACCCGTGTGTGTCAGATGCGTTGATCAATTTGGGTTTTTTTTGCAAGCTGTTCCTTGTTTATGTTGGTAGGAGATGCTGGTGCTCTCGTGCCATATCGATTGGCAGTGAATGTTGTGTATTTCACCCTTAATATAGTCCAATAAAAGGTCAGCTTGGTAAATCGGTCAGATGATGTGTGTGACTGTCAGGCTTGCTGCCTGAGTCGGATGAGAATGTGCAGCGGACACTGGACAGCTTAAGTTACAATTGCTTCTTAGTAACAGCAGAATGAAGAAAAGCTTGCATCCCAATGAAGGACGGAATGAACACTGAAGACCATGAACTCTGTGCTTGTTAAACAAGCGGCCGGTATAAAGATGAGGTGACAGCAGCAAGAACAACAAAAACATAAATCTATAATCAGAAATGATACTTTATTGATACTAATGGTTATTTATGTAGTCCAGAGAGACACTCCAGCCGTAGGAGGTCAAAGGGTCAGCAGGTGGAGCCACCATGTGTACATGTGGCTGCATTTGGATTTAAAATACAAATAAAAGAACAGAAACATAAATATTAGACAGGACGTGAGAAAGAAAAACACACATCCTGCTGAGCTTTAAGTGTGATGCCACTGCCATCAGAGCGACTGCTGATGTTGTTATAACACCAGTAACATCAGACTAAGCACAACACACATATGGCAAACGATGCAGCTGACAGAGCATTGTGCAGAAAAACAATTTTCATGAGCGTTTCTAATGTTGCTCTCTTTATTTAGACTCCTTTCATTTAAGGCTTCGGTGAGGCGATTGCGAAATGTCATTGTTTGTGATCGGCAGCATCCAGACTAATGTAATGTGTCCCGATCACCTGAGCTGAGATGCTGCTCTTTCCATTCATGTGTCCATTAAGCCTCCCACCTTCCATGCCACCCGAGTTCTTTTGAAAATTACAGCCATCAAAGACAGAATGCTCTTTCCCGTGTCTATAATAGCTGACTTATAAACCCGGGCCACCTGTCTCGCATGGAGGCCTTTTATTTGAATATGCTCCGCATTCCTCGGGTTATTGCAAATCAGATGTTCTTTTAAGCAAGCAAACAGTTTATCACCTGCTTGATGCTCTCACCAGTTTCAGTTTCTGCGTGGCTCAGCCTGATCGCACATTTCCTTCTTACTTTTACATTTGAGCCATTTATTAAAAAGCAATTTTGAAAAAAATAATCAGAAAGGTAATCTGAACTGAAGCTTTTGCTAAAATCTCTTTTTTCTTTTCTATTTTGTAAATAATGTCATATCATGTAGACCATAAAGTCAGAACAAGGTTTCCCTGTTCCAGCTGAATCTGGGAGGTTGCTACGCGTTGTATGAGTCACCCTGCGAGAGCAGAACTCGCCCCACAATGACAGGGTTACGTCTGCACGAATGTGGTCGAGTGGATTCATCCACATTAATTCATTGGGTTTGGTTTCTGTAGGCATCACTCTAATTTTAGTTTTTTTTCCAGAGAAGACGCCTTTCTGTGTATAGGAGGCAAAATTACAGGGTGAGGTAGCTTAGATAATAACTCTAGAGAGTATCGAATAAGATGCTGAGCTTAGAAATAGGTTTGATTAATGTATTGATGTATAACTCTGGAGAAAAGTGTAAAGCAGAATCAGATGTTCTTGGAAAAACACCTCTTTATGAACCTATACAGTACAATACAAGCTCATTATTGAGCCAGGGAAAAGGCAATCTATACTTAACAGGTTTCTTTTTCCCTTCAGAAAGCCCAGCTTAGTCTTTAACAGCTTCTCTCAAATGTACCTTTCACAATACCTTGGATCCAATTAAAGAGAAGCTCTAATTGTGTAACACATGGCAGGAATAATTGAAATGATAGGCTTGTACATTGAAGTTCACTCCATAAACAGCATTCACAGTTCAACAGGTAAGTGCACTCCAGGCTGAATGATGTGAACTTAAAAGGTAACCTCTGTATTTTTCAGCTTGGCCCGTATTTTCCCATGCTTTGTATCTAAGTGACTAATGGGGTAACAATTGTTAAAAGTCCTTTCGTACTGAGTGAGACTGCTGCAGCCGGCAGCAGTGGAACAGGCTGCAGTGTTATACCTTTGGGCAGTTTCCAAACCAATCAGCACAATAAATGTCCTTTTCTGCAAACCATGGATATGTTGAGAGTTCTTTATGTTACAATTAAAATTTTTCTTTGCTGCGCTTTTGCTCCAGTTAGGTTTAGGCAAAAACACACTTGGTTAGGGTTAAGAAAATATTATGTTTTAGCTTAAACCTACCTATTTATACTTGTTTTGATCACCACTAACACATTGCTGATGCATTTTGGTGAGTTTTTTATTTTATTTTTCAGTTTGAGTAATAATCCAGTCTGAATATGTGCAACCATAAAATGTCTGTTTCTGCAACTGGAGTCTGGAACTGGTGAGCCGCTGTTTCGGTTGAAACAAAAAGGCTCTTATCCTTTCACAAAAATGAAGCTCTGCAGGGATCCGTTCTGTGTCATTGTCAGACAATCAGAATGACAGTCTGAGCCTTTCACTGGCAAAAACAAGTACATAAAGTGGACATTATTTGATGCTGTGCGATTGCCCCCAGAGATTTCACTGCTGCCTGCCTCTTGGCTGCCAGCTGCAGCGGTTTGGTTAAATACCAGACCAGTTTTTAACGTTGACGGGGGCCACTTCATCACAAAACATGGGAAAATATGGTCCTGGCTGAAAAATACTGAAGATACCCTTCAACATGTCAACACTGACACTGTTCATAAACTTTTTGGCGCTGGTAGGTGGATTTTGTTAACTTTGGACAAATCCAGGATGGATGTATCCCTCTTACAAAAATGTCAAAACTATTCCTTTAAACCAAACTCAACTCAAACTTGGGATGCATTTTGTCAACAGTCCCTAAGCTACCACTTGATCCTTTCTGATCTCACACTTTTCAATGCCACAAATCTTTTTCAATAAAGGACATTAAAAAGTGATTGTATGCTGTAGAAGTTTCCATGAAAATACAAACAAGCAGGCACACACCAAAAAATTGCAAAACGCAATATGCGGCGGTTGACATAGATTCTCAAATTATTCTTTTGATATCGATTACAAATACCACCAAATTCTTTCAGAGCCGCTTCAACAGCACAACCCACTTTCAAAAGCTGGTTTGGTTTTTCATGAGGAGGAAGCACTCTGAAGCATGTTATTATTAAGTGATCAAGTTTTGTTTGAGTTTGCACATTTCTTCGGGGCAGAATGCTGAGAACAGACATTTCCTCAAAAGCCAACAGATTGAAACTGATTATTTGTGGTCTGAAATAAATGCAGCCTGGCAAAAAATGTCTTCTAAAATACTCTGATGACATTAATTGTATTTGCACATTAGAGGTCGACGGCACGACGAAAAGCACAAACACAACCCTGTCTACATCTGTAAGGAGAATATAGAAGCTCATAGTGCTTCCATTTTTCCGTGAATTTTCTTTTATGGAGAACCGCTGTGATCAGTGACCCCCTTCGCTAAATAAACTCAAACCACAGAGCCGCAATACAGTTGTCATTCACATCATGCATTGTTGAGTTACATCTAAAGCTAGCGAACAATCTGAGTCTGTCAGAAAGGACCAATTTGCTTCTCATATTTCTCCACAAACCTTTTTGCTCCTCTCTCTTTTATTTTCATTGAATGCCCATTCTCCCTTGTGCTTCTAAATTAAAAATGAAAACATAAAATATATATATCTGAAGGGAGCAAGGCTGCAGCAGTTAGGATCATCTTATTGATTTCCCTCTCTGAACTCTCTCTAACATCATCTAGAATTCGCATTAGTCAAGATTCAGAACAACAAGGCGCTGGCGCATGTTCTGCAAACCGTAATAGATAGAAACGAGGAAACATTAAGAGGATGTGAGTCTCAAGGCAGCAAATAACAGCAGCACTCTCAGACGCTGATACAACTTCTGAGACAGCTGCGGATTTGAGATAAAAAAAAAGGAATAAATGTCTGTATTTGTCATATTGTTTTTAAAGGAAGGAGTCGAGTAAAAAAACCCACAGCATTTCACAGGTGAACTCATCCAGCTCGCTTTGAGCTCTGCTGCATTGCTCATCTGCACACTGGCCGTCTGACAATCATCTATTTGTAGCGAGAGAATAAACAGCGGAGGAGCTGATAGAAGCCCCTACAGATATTACGCAACACACGCTAAATCAATATCAGCCGATAGGGACGCAAAAGCAGGTGCATTATGCTACTTTCGGGCAGTTTTCTTCCTTTAATTTCTGCACTTACGTTGAGGCAGATATCACACTTCTCTCTGAGGAGCTACATCAGGCGGACAGTCTGACAGACAGCCAGGAGATATCCATCACAGCCAGCATCAACAGAGGGAAATGTTGTCAGCTGCACAGAACTGAAGCACGAGCTGTGCAGGAAGTCTGTGTGTGATCACAGAGATGACTGTTCCCATGTTCAGAAACAAGCACAGTGAATGTACCGAACGTCGAACATCTGCTTGACTCTTCTCTAACAGATGTCCGCCTCCTCTGCAGGACTTGTTTACAGGTTAAAGCTTGATTAGATAACTGGGTCAAATAATTCTCCGTCACCGCAAACAACTTTTAACAGACACACACTAATGCGAGGGCATACGAAAGTGTCATCATGTTCCGGCAATTAACATTTATGACACGGCCTATATTGGTTACCATGGATATGCATGAAAAAAGAATATCCACTGCCTCAAGAATTTACTATAGACACGCATAAGCAAAAGTGCTAATACACCGACTCTTCATCGTTGCAGTTTCTGATACAGATGCAGAGAGACGAGTCCAAATCAAATGTTCTGCCACTGGAGCTCCAGCCTGGAGGCGAAGCTTAGGATGCATGTTCTGGCAAGCATCAGTGGAGTTATTTTGATGATGGAAAAGCATCATAGGAGAGACCAACTTTTGAAAATATATTTGGATGACATGTTACACATAACTGCGGCCAACATCCTGTAAAAGGCATGTGAGCATGCAGTTCCACCTCCAGTTTCCAAGTCATCATTCAGATATATCTCGTCTCTCAAAAATAATTCTGCAATCTCAGTGTCGAGGTAGAACTCGGTGAATGACCGGAATTGTGAAAACAGTAGATGAAAGTACTACTGCAATTATGCATAACGTGCCAAATGGCTGCACTGGATAATATTATCTTATGAACATGGGCACTGTAGTTTATTTTAAATTGAACCAATAAAAAAACATTTCCCCCAGATGTAAATACTCACCAGACCTCAAAATGTGTATTACTCCACAACTAAATATAATGTAGTTCCCAATTAAGGCACGTTTTACTCTTGTTTGAGTCGTAATTTGAGAATAAATACAGCTCCCGACTGTTTTAGGAAATTGCTGAACCCTTTCCAATAAAATGAAACGATACAGGGAAGCCAGCAAGATTTGATTTGCCTTTTCATTACAAAAATTCAAAGGATAGGGATAGTTGGATATTGACACTTTTAAATCTTCATTTCATAGTTTGAATTTCTGTAAGTTATATTATTATATTAAAAAAAAGGGAAAGTAATATGGAGTGAGCATTTCGGTAACTCTGTAACCTGCGGCTTTTTCCCAGAGAAACATTTGACTGCGCGTCAATCTTAGCCATTAGTGCAGAAGGCTCAGCAGTGTGCAGTCAAATAGCACTTGTGTATTGACTATGCGTCAATACTTTCTCCTGTTTACAAGAATTTCTTACTTAGAAATCCTCACAGTGCATCGAAAAAAGCAGCCTGGCCTTGTCAGATAGTTGCATGGCTGGTGGGGGGGAAAAGCCATTGAACTGCCTGACTAAGATGAAGTGCTGTTGAAACATTGATCACTACATCTAAATCCCTTCTTAAATCATCGCTAATGCACGGTTGTGTTTTCACCGGCGGCAAAAACTGTAGCGTCAGAACTTTAATCTCTGCTGAGAGCTCATTACTATGTGAGGTGGGAGCAGGTACTGTCGGAAGTCTCGCATGAGATGAGAATGCTGCAAGAAAAACACCTTTGTAGAAATAGCAGTACATTTTAGGCTGACTGTGATGTGGCAGCACCTCCTTCATCATTTCAGCTGGATCAAATTCAAGTGGTGGATTAGATGAAATGGTGGGAAGTGAAAAATTTAAGAGCACTGGGAAAAACGTTGCCAGTTTGGATTTCACTCTGTATTGAAAGCGAGCCAAATAAATTAATGAATTTAATTTATTCATGTGTTTATTGACTGTGTTTTGTAAGAGGTCTTTTTTTTCTTCGCTCACTGCATTTATTATCTCGTTCTAGGTTTTATGGCATGGTTAGATGACCCGTGAAGACGTTGCCTGGCTGTGAAGATTTGTTTCCCACCGATGCGCACAGATCACATCGTGGCTCATGACGACAGTGCGACAGGTGGTCTGAAGAGTTGCGCTCAGTACATTCCTTTTTCACCGCGAACCACTGATCATACTGAGACAGGTGACATTTAAACCTCACTGCAGTCGTTCAGTGAGATTTTTCTGGGAATGTAAAGGTCACATGGTGCCAGGGTGGCAGAAAATACCAACAGTATGCCAGCTGCTTGTTCTTTACAGGAAGGGATTGATAGCCTGACAAGGTGTTTTTTTGTTTTTTGTTCAATCCATGTTTAATTTATTCACTGTCAAACATCCTGCCAACAATAAAAATACATACCTTGGTTTATTTTCAAACTCCATCATCATAGGCAATGTTCAGTTCTCAATAAGGTTTCGGAGGAAAAATCCGAGGGGTGGAATTATTTCGACACAGAAAGCAAGTAGAACATCACGTATCTCTGCTACGTCTAGGCTAACATATATGCTAACAATATCAAAGTTAGCTTCTGTTAGCTTTAGCCTTCTGGGTAAACGTCTTTTGTGACTGTGACAAGAGTTTACAGTGTCGTTCAAAGCAAAAATAGATAGCTTTTCAATTGTCTCCCTCGTGTTTCTCTGTCGTATTGCGGTGTTGGTTGGCAAAGACTGTGTTAGCAACATGGCTACGACTAGAAGCCTAGCTTCCGTCCAAGCAAAAAAACTACTTAGAAATCAAAAATTGACCTAGAAAATGTGACGTAAAACTCTCAGTTGTTTTAATAACCAGGCAAGTTTTGTTACTTACGTATTTAGCAGTAAATAAAATGAACTGTATCAAGTCTCAGTAGTAACGGGGGAACAGACAGGGGGTTCGTTGTCGTTCCACTGTTACCTGGGTATAGCAGCTGCTGAAAAAATGCTTCCGCTTCTATTCTGGTTTCGTAACGGCAGACACACTGAAAAGGCTGGTGCTCGGTGAGTTTAGCTCCCAGTGTTTTTAAGCAAGCTAGCTTGCCTCATAGTCCTCGAGACTGTTGACTTCATGGTTGCATGAGGAAAATGCTAATCGTTGAGTGGGGAAAGTAGAGAAAGATGCAAGATTAGATGTCTGCACACACACTGGCAGACGATAAGTATTTTTTTTTTATCTTCCTTACGTGTACTCAATAATTTAGCTAACTGTATTGTTTTCTGCAAAATTTTATTATGACTCATCTTTTATTGATTTCATGATATGTAACCCTGCACACATGCAGCTTCACTTTAACAGGCAACAAGCCACAAAGGGTGGAAAGGACAAGCTCTCCTCTCTTTGCTGCTTCTTTAACTCCTACTGGGAACCAATTGTGTCTGTCATCCGCCACTGTTTTCAGGTCCATTAGGCTAATTATAATTTGCACCAATGAATTACTACTGAGCCCGACGTTGTTTTCGGGCTTATCTTGCTTCTGTTCTTGACTTTGTTGTTCTCCAAACACCCACGTCGGGCCTTGAAGAGTGTGATTCCCACTGTTAACTCTGATCAAAAGCACCAAACTGATGGGCAGAAAGATCCACTGACTGCTGGGAACAATCAGAGAAAAAACATCATTACGGTCCAGTGGGAGATATACAGACGTACTCATGTGGATTCAATAATAATCACTTAACATCATCAGCGTGCATGTAATCAGAGGAAGTGTAAGTATAGCTGGCTGGACAGCTTTTTTTTCTTTTTTTTTTTTTTATGTGTTTCACCAAGGAAACGGCTCCAATTAAAACCCTCCACTGTGAGGTCTGGAAACATTATTCAGAGCAGACATAGGCTATTTAAACTGGCAGATGTGCCGGCCCAGGGTGGAGTTAAAGGACCTGAGGAGGGATAAACATGAGGCAGGTACTGCATAAGGCGAAAGGAAGATTTATATGCTGGTTATTAAGTTAGTTATTTAAGTTAGTTAGTTAGTTCAGTTTGACCTGCTGATCAGCGCAGTCAATAGTAGCAGAGGCAGCGACAGTGTTAACAGACAGCTCGTGGAGGCAAAACTTAACTTACGCCTGTAGTGCCTGCTTTTGACTTCTGTCAAAATCGTACTCCTCCGATACATATCTTAGTCACATCTGATCACTAATGTGCTGGGGGATGTGGACTGACAGTTGGAGAATGCATCCTGGCATTGCCGAGGTGCCCTTGAGCAAGGCATCGGCCCCTGACACTGCTCGTTGGGCGTCGTAGCATGTGTGGCAGCCCCTTCACTCATCTCCTCTACACTGCATGTGCATGTGTTTGTGTGTGTATGTGCACGCCTGTGTGTAATGTGAGTGGAAAAAAGAATTTCCCAATTTGGGATTATAATAGTATATGAAATTAAATTAAAGACACAGAATTCTTGATTCAGAATGAAGTACAATTTCTGATTGTACCATTATTTCCGATATCAAGAATTGACATCCACAAATCTGATAACAAATCATACATAAAATAAGGCCTTAATAAGGGTTAGGGTCTAGAGCGTGCCGGAGAATCACCAGGCTGTTCAATCTTCTTCAGTCAGCGTTGCCATATGTTCACACCAGAGGCTTAAAGTTATGGTACTTGTGGGCTATTTGTGGGGATGTAGCTGATGTGTGTAAGGAAGCATCCAAAAGTTCATCAGTCTGACCATTTATGTAACAGCCTTCTATTATTATTCAAAATTAAATTACAAGACGAGCACGACTGGACAGTGAGGGCCAGTGCTCGTAAATCATGTTATGATATCCTACACTAAGTATGACCGGCTGGTTGAGGTCAAATAAGACAAAGGATCTACATTTTGCTTTTCCTGATCATGTCAGGAAATTGAATAGAATGAGACAACAACCAAAACCAACAACTAATGTAAGCCTCCTAAAATGGTCAACTCTTACATTTTGGCAATTCGGCATTATTAATCACAAAAATTGAGAAATTATCACACAACTGCGATAATTATGGTACATCTGGCACCACCATCTTCAGTATCTGAATAAGATGATGCTAGACTAGCTGTCTGTACACCCCTGGTAACAAACAAAAATGCTAATAGCAAGTTCAGCATATAGGACCAGCATATATCAGCATATAGTCCTGAGCCTATAGGACCATTGATGGTCCTATAGACCATTGATGGTTCTATAGGCTCAGGAAACAGGGCTCAAGTTGTAGCCCACAGTATAATTCATTGAGTCAATGGCAACATTAAACTTCATGATTACAAACCCAGAGCATTATGGGAACTGAACTCGTTTTTTTCTTTGGACGGAGCTGTTTCCCCCCTTCTTCCTGTCTTTATGCTGAGCTGAACTAACTGTCTCCTGGCTGTAGTAACGTGGTTGGTGTGTAGGCATGAGAGTGGTAACAATTCATTAATTAATCTAGGGTGTCCATTAACATCAGGCGAAGGGACTGCTGTTGAAAACTTTTGTTTGAATATTGATTAATGTACACTGTCCTTCATTTCAAAAGTGAAGAAGGGGTGTGTGCCAGCCAAACCCACTTTGATGCCCAGCACTCAGTGGTCGGCCTCCTTTGCTGTTGCTTCTTTCTCGCGCTGGAATCCTGATGTATCTCCTGGAGGAATAGCTGTCCTCACTACAAGGTACTGTCAGCGCCTTGGCACTGTTTAATTGCTGACACAGCAGAGAGGAGACAGTTGGTGACTCAACCTAAATTAATATGCACTTCTAACAGACCGGCCCATGAGATGTGCGGTTCTACCCTTACAATTAATGCTTGTTTGGATTGGTGAGGAAGTCAATTGAATTTACAGGGACCTAATTACCGGCCTCAGTTTCCTAAGACAATTCTCTCAGAGTGTTGTAAGCGATCATGTTGTTTCATTTCCTTTTTTTCATATGACCATACTAAGGTCATATTGCTGCCTTAAAATATTGGCGTGATGGCAAAATCTAGTAAGCATTTCATGGCTCAGAATTGGTTCAGCAGTCCTGCTCATGGCTTTTTCTCTTTTTAAAAAGGTGGTGAACCTGTAAGTCATCTTACAAAACTCCACACATTTCTCAAGCCTGCGTGTTATGGAAGGGAAAATGCTTTCTACTCTTTTTGAACATGTCTCCCAGGATCTCCTTTGGTAGTTAGAAGGAATCATTTAAGCTGAAAAAAGTCTTGATCCTCTGCACGTTCAGCCATGAAATATTGATTAAAAAAACAACTGAGTGACGAGTCGCAGAGACGACTTTGAAATGCAGAGGTGGGTGAATTCATTACGGTGAGTCATCCAGGGCCGAATCCTGCTGCAGCGCCATGATTATCAGCAATGTGCAATGATATCATGTGTTCTCCAGGAGGCCTCATCATTGGACCGTGATAGGACGTTAATGCTGATTTAGATTACAGGTATAATAAGAGCTGACTGGTGCTTGGCTGTTGGCTTGGCTCCCTCTCCTGTAATGCTATTGGGGAACAAGAACAATTATGTAAAAGAAATTATGTAATGACATAATGTGCCAGCAAATGAGGAAGGCAATTGACACTCTCATCAGCGCCTAAGAGCATTTATAATAAAATTGGGCAATATTCACATACATACTGAATATTATAGATGGGTTTTCCTGCTTTAAACAAGATTGATCACGATATTGATATACTTTTTGAAAATGAAAGAAGAAAATATTTTGCCGGTAAAACTATATTAGAGATATTCCAAATGGGGGTAAAAGACGGTCTATTCTCTCCCGCATTGTATTTCCTCATTGTCACTCTTCCCAGAGAGCAGATGTGTCCGTACACTCACAACCCAGCTGTGCTCTGATCTCAAAGGGTAGAAGACGAGCACGGCAGCAGGTTTTCCTGTCAGCCTCCCGCCAGCCTCATACAGAACTGAGGTAAGCAAGCGTCCTCTCACTGGGTGGATCCTCCGCCTCTTCCTGCTCACTTAGCCAGCTAATCTGTCCCTACCTGGGCAGCCATTGACCCGATGCAAGACATTCAGTAGGCACCATAAGGCCAGATGGGAGAACATATTAGTGGTATTGATTACTGATTAGAATGTAGAAGGTTTGTCAGGAAGACCGAGGGTGGTGTTTTGGAGGAAATGCAGCCTACAGCAGCTGTGTTCCAGCTGGTGAATCAGCAGCTTTATTATGGCCTACAGTTAAAAAAAAGAAAAGAAAAAAAGAAAAAAAAGAATCAAGGCTCAAATCAGAGTTAAATCTGTCTCTATAGTAGAGGTCAACAGCTGCCACTCAGTCAGGAAACCAGGCTGGCTGGGAGAGATTACTAAAGGGCACAGAGGGATTAATGAGGAGAAAAAGAGATGTGAGATGAAAGAACACAGAAACACAACAATACACCAGATCCATCTTTAATGTTCATCATTTTAATGAGGAAATGTATTATTAACATTTGGTGTAGTAACTGTGAATCTAACATACACATAACAAAAACAGCTTTTAGTGTTTTAAAGGAGTAGTTTGACATTTAAAAAAAAAAGCTTTCTTGCAAGAGATCAATGAGAGCAACAATTCCACGTGTATCTGTGCATTTGATATAGGCTACAAGTGGTTAGATTAGCTTAGCATAAAGTCTGGGAAATGGTAACAAAATCAGACTCACTAAGCTCACTAATTAATACTTTTACCTTGCCTGTTTATTTGTATACTATAAATACTACATTGCGTTCAGACTTGAATACAAAACAATTCCCGATGCATGACGTTAAACTTTGAAGCTTCCAGTGTATGGCATCCTCAATGATCTATGTTACTGCACACGGCTACTTTTACATCACTTAAATTCCCCTTTTATTCAGAGATATATTCCAATAATCAGGCTACAGCTGTTTACAAAATAAGAGCTGCATCTTTTCAATACATAAACATCACAAAAATCTACAATGATATAGTTTTCACATGGCAGCTTTAGGATGAGGCATCTATTGACTCTGCTGCACACACCTCTCTCAGAGTTTGACGGCAAAGTTGACAGCGCCTCCTCAGATCTGGGCTGATTAGCTGGGCTTGTGTGAGCCTAATGTCCGCCCTTCAATTCAAAGCATGGCAGCAACGTTGCAAGGTAATTTTATCAACAATCAACAATCAACAATCAACATAAGCAGCAGTCTCTCGATTATGCTCTGTCTCTGCACCGATGCAGAATCCTCCGCGTACACATCACGATGCATCTCGTAAACGAGACATTTCCACGCCTCTAATGATTATGTGCTATGTGCTGTGACTATTTCTTGGCAGGGGTCAGTGAATTCCTAGATCAACTGGTCTTTACAAAGCCAGGTCAAGACCATCTTTAAAAATGGATTCTACTACTACTCTACTATGGCTCTATCCCAGCAGGAGCATGTGTCACTATGAAACATTTGTTATGAAAGTGGCGTGGCTCCTTTAGGGAATAGGGCACTGCTGAATGTGTGTGTCTAATGAGTGCGTGGTGGAGGGAGAGAGAGAGCGTGTGTGACGGTGAATACAAGTGAAGCAAAAAAAAATTGTTCATTTAGCAGTAAATATACAGTGCGTTAAACACACATTTGTGTAGTTTGTCGGGGACCAAAAACTGCAGCCTCTCAAGACAAAGTAGCTGAATCTCCCACGTGTTGTTTCAAAACTGCTGGAAAAGTTTACGATCTCCCATTGCCTTATTCATTTGTAGCTAATCATACCTGATTTGCTGCAACATTGTGAAGGATCAAAGAAAAAGAAAAGGCAATTTCAAAGACACTGAGACAAGAATGATAGAGCTGTATGACCACAACAAAATGCTGACTGCCAAGCGGTCCAATGTAATACCAGACTACCTAAAAAAAACAGTTATGTGAGTCAGTGAGTTCTGGGAAACATGATTATTTATTGTAAATTCGGCAAATGTAAAACCTTAGTTACCGTAAGTTAAATTAAGTGCAAACTCTGTTGGTGCAGCTGGCCCCTGGAGTCTTGTTGTCACTGTGAGATTGTCGGACAACCAGCAAAGTATTACATAATTCACTATTTATTTAATTTGATTTATCATTCACGAAATGATTTGTTTTGACACTTTTATACAGATAAGAAAGCAAGATCTCTCATGTTAATTCGTGAGTTTTAGAAGTGAGCTGTTCTAGATGTGGAAGGAGTCAGACGAGCTGTTTCCCTATTTTTCCCTTCTTTATGCTTTCCTAAGCTAAACAGAGAATGTTAAATGTACAGATATGACAGGTGAATCAATTTCAGGAGGCAAACAAGCATATTTCCAAAAATGTTGAATTCCTTTACTAAACCAAAAGTTACTCAGACTGAAGCAGAAAAATACTTGTGATAAATGAATACAAGTTTTGGTGTTTAGTCTTGCTTGATGGAAATATGATTCAAGTTACTTCCACCAGTGAGAACGTTGGAAGTAGCCGGTATGATTCATGTGAAGCCATAGAGAGCCAAAGCCCTCGGAAATCAATCAGTGGTTTTATAGAAACGGGCTCAGTCTAACATCTTCAAGTGGCTTGCATTACAATGAGAACTGGGTGTTTATCAAAAACTGCCCAGCTTAGTGCTGTTGTTAATTAAGAAAAAGGGATTATTCTCCAAAATAATTTGAACGGAGCCACAGGAACGTCACACCACAAGACTCTAATATCACAAGAAGAATATTCAGTAGTGGCTGGGAGGTGTTTTTGGTTTGCTGATTGTCAGATAACAGAGATTGTGAGTATATCTGCAGTATGGTAACCCTGGCAACAACAAGGCCGCTATGATGACTACGAAGATGTGATGTGGTGAAAATTTGTTTTATAGCCCCATATATATATATATATATACGTTTAATGACATCAGAAAAGCAGGACCTTCAGGCCTGTGAGAGAAAAAACAAACAATCACATTTCATAATGAAAATGTGTCACTTATGAGACAAATCACGTCGTGTGTATGAGGTGCAATGCAGACGGGGAGGAAGGAAATCGAATACATGTATCAATACATCAATCATCACATTTCTGTACAGCGTTTCTGAAATGTGTGACGTTTTCATTAAATCTTTTTGCGCATTAGCCACATATTAATTTGTTCCAAATCCAAAATGCAGCCAGGGAAATGTGTTTTAATTATCCGAACTGTGCCTTTACAGAGACATCGGCTGATTAAATCAACAAATCATACAGATTTATAGAAATATATACAGAAATATGTCACAGAAACCCATTTGTATTGATCTCCACTCCAATTCCTATTTGTATAAGTGGGCAAGAGATAGACTGCGCAGCGCATGACTTTTTCTAAATATAGCCTGCCACCAGCACACTATGCTCAGTCTGAACTGTTAAGGAAGTGGAAGAAGTGAAATTTGTACCACAGAAAAGCAACTCCCGGACAGTAACTCCTCCATCGCTCCAGTGTTTTTCCTCAACAGGCTGGGCACATGTATGACGTGTGGTGCAGGGATGATACCCCTCCACTGAAACTCCTCCTCAGGACATGAAGTATCAGTTCAGGAGAGCATGAAATTGAGTTGAGAGACAAATGGAAGTAAGTGATGTTTTTTTCTGATAACCTAGAGCAAACACCCAGGCCATTAGCAAGTTAACAAGCCAAACACTCTAATAAGCTTTAGCCTTCCTCTTCGCTCTGTGTACGACTTTGGTTTAATGATGAACAGAGGTAATGGCTGGATTGCAAACAGACTAAGTTGCAGCCAGGAGGCAACTGGTGGTCACTTTGTTTCTCAACTGTGGAATTTGTGGTTTAGTCTGCAACAGGAAAGCACACTGAGGGAGCCAGGAAGAGAGGTTAATCAACATCTGCGGCAATGTTTAATTAAGACAACATAATTTCAGGGACGTGAAGCCATCTGAGAGTGTAGTCTGCATTATGCACAGCCAACCTTTAATTGAGAGAATAATGACACAAGGCATAAAATTAAACAGAGAGCACATGATTTACCTTTGCTCCTGAGGTGGAAAGTCTTTTATTTAGCTCTGTGTACACTGGAGCAGTGTGTGTTTATATTGAATTAACAGGGACATATGAGGAGAAGTCAGCGGAATGTAATGTCCTATCTCCACAGAGAGCCTTCAGACTGTGAATATGAATGATGAGCATTCATCCAAAACAAACAAATTGTCACACTGTGATTTAGGAGCGGAGGCTGTGGAGGAATCCCTTAGGGGCGCCCTGTTCCAGCTCCAGCTCCAGCTCCCGTTCCCCCCGGGTCTGCAGTCAAGTATGAAGAAGATAGCAGCTGGCGTATCAACGTCCCGTACGCCTGGGACCTCGGGGCAAAAGCCTCGGAATGATAAACTCGCCCATTTGCAACTTTAAAGTCAAAATTGAATTACTTCAAAATTTGCCAGTCCAAAATTTAAAAAACAAATTGTCAAGGCTTACATCAACCCCCATGGGTGCACATCACGCTGCTGATATCATGCGCTCTCCTTTCACAAAGAGGTCAATTCTTCAATATGTCAGTGACTGTCAGTACTATTTCTCCCCCAAAGTCCTTATCGACGTCCATTTTCAGTCTTTGTACGTACATGGCACAGGCACAAAGCCGTCTGCGGCTCTGCCGTCACGAAAACTGTTAATATCGATATATTCACAATAGCTCTGCTCCTCTGTTATAACACGAACAAAACAAGAGGCTTACAGTGCAGGAAATGATGGGTTCTGGAAAGCCATTCACCATACAGTAATTACAGCTCTGCGAGGGAGATAATGACGCTGAATGGACCACAAACAAAAGACTGGACTCACGGCTTCACGTTCTAGTGGTGCATTTCAGATGAAATATTGCCCGTTTGCAGCAGTGGGGACAATAAAGTCTCGACTGGCCCGCCGCCTTTTCAAGAATCCATTCAGTCAACAGTCTCACGTTTCTTCACAAAGACATAAAGTCAGGGCAACAAGAGGTAAAATCAGTAAGTCGGGAGACTGAGGATGAGGGAGGATCTGTGTCTTTTGTCTTCATTGTGGCATTTGGCAGTCATCAAAACCACTTTCTTTCAGTCATATAATGCCATGACCGAGTCAAAATTCACACAGCACTTATTACAGCACTTACTTTCTCTCCCTTTTGATTTCTTACAATCACAAGATCAGAAGAAAGCGTTTTCCATGCTCTTGCAAAGGGCAGTCGTTAAGAAGATGCTGCAGATAACCACAGGAAACAATAATTGCTATTTACAAGAACTTAATTTGACATGTTTCCTGTTTTGGTGGTTGGGTCTTCCCACAAGACAGGCAGCCAACGAGACAAGAAACAGTTATTTGCCCCAGTAGCGCAGCAACATGCTGTATATAACTTCAAAAGATAAGAACATGGGGGCCAGACCATACACTTGGAGAACATCAATATGTGCTACAAATGTCTGAGATAAAAGGGAAGATGCTTGACATCAGCCAGAGTCAGAAACCCCTGTTAGATACTCTGGTACACTGGCAAGGAGAACACACTTTAAACTGCCGTCTAAAAATGTCCACACATACCGGTATAGTGAAGACGACTCATGTGTGTCAGGCAGCAGAGTCACTGTCAGGCACATAAAGAGCCGCTTTGTGTAAGTGACGTCTGCAGCTCTGAAAAGATGCACTGACAAAAATATGCTTCAAACCGGTGTGTCATCAGTCTGGTCTTCACGCACCATCAAAGGAAACGTTCCACACAAACCAGAAGGATAAAAAATAGCACAAAAAAAAACTCCTCCGGATTCCGACACGGAACAAGTTAGTATTCGTGAAACAACTGTGTCACTCTGGTTTAAGAGCTTTTCGGGCCAGAGAAAGAAAGGAATACAATCTGAGCCATCGCCTGCTTCAACAGTAAATCCCCCCAAAAATCCCCCTATTTTGATGTCATCCTTTGTAGTGCATTATCTTCCACTGACCATAGCTGTAGGGATAATCCTAAGAAGCTAGTCTAACTGAGCTGTTGAAAAAAGGCTTCTGACTCATGATTGAGACTTTTCTTTTGTGGCGGAGTGGGCAGCAAATTCCATTTAATGTCCTTTCAGTATAGCTGTAAAAGAACAAAGAGGCACGCTGGTCGGGGAAGTTTGGTTTGTGCTTCATGTTAAATCTGCAATAACAATAACAAATGTGTTTTTCCTCAGCCACCTGGGGGCAGCAGACGCAAGTTGACACCGACGATGCGGTGACCAAGCAAAAGGGGTGTCACAATTGCCCAAATCCATTCTTTGATTTGACTTTCAATTTGAAATTGATAGTTGGGGTCTTCTGATGTGGGTCTGTACGAGATACGTAACCCTAGTCAGTGTATTACCTGGAGTAGATTACCATCAGCTGTATTTGTATAATAAAAAAAGGAGAGAACTACAGATCCTGCTTTTGATTTTGATGATTAAAATTGAATACTATTTTCCATTTAGCATTTTACTTATGACACCAATTTCTCATTTACACATCCAGCAGGTATGGAGCGAAATTATAAGTCCGTTATTCACTCTCTTTTAGCTCCATTTTTGGTCTCTACCAACCACTGAGGGAAATATTTGTCTCTTTTAGCTGCTAAATGCTCCACTATGTTAATCAGCTGTAGCAGCTGCCTGTATCTTCTGCTGTTCAGGGCTGAGCACCTTGTGTACAGTGGCTTTTTAAAACATTTTGCCTAAAAACTACTGCCTGCTGCTGCAAGGAAAACAACTGAGATGTGACAAGAGTGAATCAAAATCAGTCAACTTTTGGCCAACTATGGCTGCTTTAAAATACTGAAAGCATATTAAAAGTATTTCACAAAGCATATTCTCACTCTGTGCATCCATAGACAGTAGATCTTTGTCCATATTTTTATGTCAGTATGAAAGTAGTTTGTTCAGTCAGACCTGTAAAACATGACTTGCTGCATCACTGGGCCGTCAAAACCTGGAAAGTTGTCTGCTACACTGAACTGAACATCTGCAATTACATAATCAGCAAACTAGACTGTTCTCCCTAAAGTGGTTAGAGTTCCACAAAAACATCCCATTTGAGGCCAAATAAAAGCGAGGATTAGAACATGGCAGGTGAATCCACCAATGAAGTGCATTTAACAGCCTTTTTGGGGCAACTTGCCGCCAGCCATTCAAAATCCCTTAAAAGGTTGCAAAAAGTACATATCCTGAAAAGTATAACACATTCTGAAATAGCAGAGCAACATATACGCTTCAGTCTCTGCCGTGATTCATCCCCACGTGTTACATAATCATCAGAAACAAAGACCGTGAATGGTTTCGCTGTCAGTGTGTGTTAATCGGACTGTGCCAGCCTCAGGTTGGCTTTAGGCTATCCAGAGGATTACTGAGTGTCACATATAGCCTCTCAAAGAGGGTGAGAGACAGTGGAGCAAAGCTGGGTCCTGGCATTACTACATCCAGTGGTGAGTGATCAGCACTCATGCGCAGTCACAAACACTCTCCAGAGCTCTCCAAGGCATGTAGAGTGTGACACTGCTCTGCCAGGGAGGAATTTTACAGCTCTGCGTCTCTTTTTGTCTACGCTGCTCCTCTGCATAGCCACACACACACACACACACACACACTCTCTCTCTCTCTCTCTCTCTCTCTCTCTCTCTCTCTCTCTCTCTCTCTCACACACGCAGTAGAATTTTGTGTTTATTCTAACTTCTGCTTAAGTAAATGAAAACATGTTTGTGGGCTTGCAGGGCCTTTAAAGGGATAGTTTGACACATTTTAAAAAGGACCTTTATTTGCTTCCTTGCTTCACCTGTTCCCACTGCTCTCATCGGCTCAGTCCATTTTTCAGACTCAGGTTTCGTAGTTTCTTTGTTGCCATGTGTTTTTGCTTTTTAACCACCTGTACCTGCCCGCTTACATGCACCGGAATACACTAACCTTGAAACCGTGAAACCTATGCTGCATGTCTTCGAGCTTTTACATGTTCACTGCTGAGATGAATCCTGATTCATTGCTGCTGTGCATTGTCTGCATTCGGGTCGTTCCCCTGCTGCCTCACTCTCACCGCTCTAACAACACAGCAGCCGAGACTTTTCGTTTTAAGTTGCCAATGTTGATTTTGCAAACCTGAAATGAAAACTGTCAGTGGCAGATTGTATCAGCTGTAGAACCTGCTAGCTATCTAACTTGAACTCCATGAGTCTGTTGAAAACTCCATCTCCAGCTCAGTTTTCAATGTTTCCAGCTGATTCGAAAAAAAAAACCCTGCAAGCGGGTCTCATGTTCGCATTTGATGGTTACATACATATTACCACACTCACTCATCGCTGTGACAGAAAGACCGGGGCTGATAAAGAAGCAGCCTCGTTCTTTTGTTGAAGAGGAGTGCTAGATGGCCCCCGGTAAGCATAGGGTGTTATTCTGTTGTAACCTCAAACAGAAACACAACATGACATTTATAAATAATCAGCATAAATGCTCATTATAGAGTCGGAGTTTCGTGAAAAGCAGTATTATAGTTAGTGAGAGCATTCTCTTTTAAGATCTCTTTTAATCCTGGATGGCGCGTTAAATGTTATTCCACAATCTTGAAAAACCCAACGATCTACAAAATGTCCGTTTGTCCAACAGCTCGCTAGTCTGAAAAGAAATGGCCATTGTTACGAGGAAACGCACTCACCATCCTAGATATGTAACTTAACTGACACATACTTATTTAAACCCCGAACACCACGTGTCTATCATTGTTACCATTGTGACGAGGAAGGTACTTGACTTGTTACCACGATGAAAAAGTTCACCATCGTCCTTTCCTGAACGTAACTCCAGGGTGAGCGTGTATTTTAGGAGCAATAGGCCATCGGAACAGTCAGCTTTTGCTTTTGGGTTAGCAGGCTTTTCCACCAATGTCACATTTTTCAGACTTTTGTGGTTTGGAATCATGTGCCGTCGAAACAATATGCAGTCCCCCTTTAAATCCACTAAAATCTCTCACCTCTCTAATTTCTTACATTCTGACGCATTTTGTTGGTTTGCGCTGTAAAATGATTACCTGTATAGGTGTTATGTATCACTCTGGGGTCGAGAATGTGACGTCCAATAGACGCTGTTGGGGTTCATGACTGTGATTCCTTCTTTTGGTAGCGCCACTACCAAATACTTTCCAATGTGGCTGAGAGCTATGTCATGACATTTAAGTCGTAAAGGACAGTTCTGCCTCAGCTAATGTGAGAATGACGGTGGGCCGGATGTTGTGGGCGGCAGGTACAAAGAGGACCTCCATCATGCCACCCTGTCTGGTTTTGTGGTGCAGACGTCAAAACGATTCTCCTGACATCAAATGAAGGGCAGATCTGGGAGTGTGTCGCCCACTCTTTTAAGTTTTTCCTCTGATAAAATTCTAATTAACTTCAATCCTGGGTGACAAGTGAGGACAAGGGGTTGGGAGCAGAGGCGGAGGGGGTAATGGGGGTCTGTGATGAACCTCAGTATGACATCTATGTCAGTTTGTGGCTGACAAGTCTCGCGGTTCCCATCTGTGTACTTGTGCACCTTTACAAGACAAGCAGTGAGGCTGCTGCTGCGACTCATCAAGTATATTCTGCTGTGTTCGGTGTGAGTGAGTTGGGCTGTAAGTGACACGCAATCAAATGTATTGCCTCCGCTTCGGTCGCACATCTGTCGGGATAATGTCGGAACAGATGCGGCAGACTGTAAGGTGGTGTTGCTTTCATGAATGGGTAGAGCTATGGCATGCGAAAAGAAAAATGTGAGAGGAGCACACTCGCAGGAATGTGCATGAATTTTGACAGTATTCAGCCTCAGCCAATCATTGCTCTCCAGCGTTCATCGCCCTCCGCGTGAAACAGAGAAAAATAAACAGCAGATAAAGAGTGGGAAACGCTTAACGTAGAATCAGCATTCCAGCTCATGCTCGGCTATAAGACTGGAACAGGATGATATAATAAGAGGACAGAAAACGTGGCACCCTGGGCATAATGCAGTCTCAAGCATATCAGGGTGCCCCAGCTGCGACCATGCAGTCTTATCATTTCAGAGCCATTTAACACTTTCTACACTCCTTTGCTGTTCCAATGCATCTCGTCGCCAGTGATAAATTCCCCTCCTCAGCCATTAAGTAGAGGAAGGAAAATAAATCGGATTGCTCTTTAAGGTCATGGTGAGAAATCACAGATGTTCTTGTTCCTGATTGTAACATGGGCTGCATGGAGTCTTCTTGCATGCAAAGGAAGGAAGATAAAGAAAAGCTTTTTTTTTTTTTTTTTCTCTCCCTGCAGAGGCACTTCTGTCAGGAAGCACTGGAGAAAAATGCCTTCCTTTGTCAAAACTGTGGCGTTTGGATGAAACACAGGGGGACGGCACTGTTCACGATGAGTCATGTTTGATGATCATCTTTGGGGATCTAACCTGCTCTTTTCAATGCGTCATATTTACCTCCAGGCCTTCACTCATCAAATGGATCTAGTCACACACCTTTGCCCTTTTGTGAGTCGGCAGGGATTAGAGTCAGCATTCATAATGAGGACAAGTAGGGATCCAGGCTGATCATTTGCTCATTGAACAAAAGGTCACAGATCAATATCTCCTGTACAAGTTTGAAAAAGATGTTTGTGTCTGCGGATGAGAGGTGATTATCTGTTGATTATAAGCAATTGATAGCCACCGACCTGCGCCACCCATGAAGGAACTCTGAACCGGTAAGTACTTATTCTACATGATGGAAGCTTTTATCTGACATGTACTAGACCTCACAGGCAGTACAAAAAAAAGTTAAATAAACTAAATACATTTAATTGACTACTATGTATATGTATATGTGTGTGTCATAGTGCATAAACACGGCATTTAAGACTAATGTGGGATGATGAAAATTTCATGTCACCATTATCCTGTCAAACATAATTGTGACTCACGATATTATCCCGATAATCATCAAAATATTCTTAAAAAATTAAATAAAAAGCTTAAATTGAACTCATAAATAGTGGAAGCACTTTAACCTTACAGTTTGTTTTGAAAGTAAATATTTGTACTGTAATATTTGTATATGTACAGACACACATCTTATTTCTGTAAAAAAAAAAACAAAAAAACCTATCAATCCAAGAATCTAAAGTCAGTAATCATAAATCAAAAAGTCTTCTTGCATAAATCAAGGATACATATCCGTCCCTCTTTGCTTTGGAGGCTGTAGTATTTACACAAATCCAATTAACTTGTGTTGTTGTGGGGGACCGAATTGCAAGCCACCTGTTCAGCATAGCGATTGGCTCAGGCAATTCAAAATAAATCAGAAAAAGAATACAAGACCGTCAGCGTGCCTGAAAACTTTTTCAAATAATTCATCTGAATATTTTCATGTTTATCTCAATACCGATAATGAAAATTCACTTCATTTTTTTTTCTTTTATTACAATCCACAGTAAAATCTGTTAATGTCCCATCCCTCCCTTAGACCCCATGATATCATAATTAAAGGAAATGGAAATTGTTAAGTGTTAAGATTGGCTTTAGAATAAAATAAAGAATAAAAGCCTGGACTGGTAGAGTGCATAAAGTAGGCATACGGATGACTCCTTTTAATGGCCTTACAAGATTGGACATTTACTACAGTTAATACGCACACCATATTTCGCCCCACCTGTTAAAATTGTCACATTATCTCTAATAGCTGCAAATATCCTGTAATTAAAGTAACTAAAGCTCACTGTACATGAATACATTACAACAACTGCAAAGGTTGAATATTCACTGCCATGTGAAACGTCTATGAATGCTCGCACTTTCAGTCAATTATTAATTTTCCACACCTTTTTCAAGGCTAAACATTCTCTGCTAAGAATAAAACAACCGTGAATCTCACAGATTCATCTTGATCTTCAGAGAATTTACAGGTTTGCTTTAATCCCCGTGGTTAATTGAGCTTCATGACAGCGCCTCAAGACGAATGCATGGTGCTTGCAAGCCATAGCAACAGGTCTGGTGTGACAGCATCTGCAATTACATGACTAATTATAGCTGGCTGCAGGTGAACTGGCGCCTGATGGCAATGTGACAGGCGATGCTTCTAAGTGGCAAACAGCAGGAAGAGCTGCTCATCTAAGGTGTCTTCAAATGCAACAGCATCAAATAGTGTCGCAAATATCTGTTGAAAAATCAGTGAAAAATGTAACTTGATAAAGAAAGTAAAGATTCCCCCCGAGAGCTCTGAGCCAAGATTAATCTTCACCTTTAATTCATTTTATGAACTAAACCCCAAAATGTTACAACTATTCCATTAGGGAATAGCATTATGCTCGTACGGTACTGTGGCTAAATTCTTAGGAGGCAGCATCTATACATGTCTTAAAGTATGTCCTGTTAAATGTCATGCTTGGTAGTGCAGCAACAGCAGTCAACATCCAGCTGCAGTCTTCCTTTGGTATAAATCTTAGATCACAGTGCCCCCTTCTGGTGACATCAAGCTACACCTAACCTTTAAAAAAAAAAAAAAACTCCTCAAAACCCAAGTGATTTGTGAAAATGGAGCATGGTTATTGGACTCACTCTTGTGTGTTGATTGTGACTTTAAAAAAAAAAAAAAAACCTCATCCACATGGGCCTGACTGGAAAATCTCCAGAAAAAAAGAAAAAAGAGAAATCTTTCCTTCCAATAGAAGTGCATTAAAAAGCAGCTTACAGTGAATAGTGAGCGTTAGGCATGACTTTTTGATAGGAGGGCAGAGCAGGCATATCTAAGCTCTTCCATCTGTGTTCCATCTCTTTACAGGCCCTATTCTTCTGAGCAGCCAAGCATAATGTTTCTCTGTAAGCTCCAGCACACACACACACACACACACACACACCATTCGAATCTCCACGTCAAAGCCTTCCATAAAGGCTGGCTGTGGCCTTGGCTCTCGGAAGAAGAAGATGGGATACTTTATCCCGAAAGGTTTTATATTTCCCAGCCACTCGGCGCCATTCAGGCCGTGCTTGTTTTCTAAGCATAAGGATTAAAATCTCTCTCTCCCACAAGAGCGCCAAGAAAAATCTAAAAACAGAATCTAAGAATTCGAGAAGTCTCCCTCCAGGGTCTGTTTGTGCTTCACCTCAAGAATACAGCCAATTTATGCTCGGCCCGACTTATTTCCCTACACTGCCTCAAATTGAGGTTATTTCCATTTATGGGAAATGAGGACAGTTTCTTACCTGGCTGTTTGAATGCATTCGGGAGACGCGAACTGAGCAGTCAGGAGCGTCCCTGCTCGTATGAATATTCAATATACTGTATGTTTATGCAGATATGATATCATGAAAAAAGCCACAATGACAGAATACATTACGAAAAATAGCTTATCAAAGTGTAATCAAACGTAATGCATGCGCATTGAATGAAATATGCATGACAAATTGGCTTTGGAGAACACAGAGCAGGAAGGTCCTCTGAACCTTTGCACAAAAGCTCATTGAAATTCCTTTCATTATGACTGTGGCGCTACAGAGAAACAGACAGCGAGAGGGACGGACAGGGAAAGAGGAGTATAATGATTTCTGATTACAGAGGCAGGAAAAGCCTTGCATCATACACTGGAATATCATTATAAAGAATTACGCAATTTCACCGTGGCAAAAAAAGCACACAAAGACAACACGAGACGAGCATTTGAACATTTTTTATTTACAAATGTTACTGCTTGCCTCAATTCCATTCGATATGATATATTCTGCACACGGAAACCTGCTAGTGTGTGCGGTTCTCCGTCCATCAGTGAAAACTCCAAGTGCTATCCAAGCAGACGGTTTTAAATATACTTTGAAAGAATTCTATTAATCTGAATTATTACCTCCTGTTACAAACGAAAAAGGCACATAGACACGATAAGAGTAGCTCTGTCGACGGAACGTGTTAATACCACAAGCAGAAGAAGAAGCGTGAATAGGAGGAGACGATCCTGCAGGGTTCCCCTAAAACTCTCTAAAATGGCTCTCAGTGAAGGTCATTACAAAGATCTGCCTCGATGGTCTTATAGACAACTTAACGATTTGACTAGTATGGTGACTAAAACATTTAAAACCTCTGGTGCATGCAGAACCCTTACACTCTGTACATCTGTAATACTTAATATGATATAAACACATTAAAGGAGATAACTTCTTTGCAAGCTTGCCCTCTTAATCACACACTGGAAAAAACACAAATATAATTCTCATCAGCGGCTTCAATTCCAAACCAGGTGTTCCAACTTTTTTGCAGTGGCGTCACTGTTCACTTTCAATGTTCATGGGTTGTTGTCACAAGTAGTTTCTTCGTCAATCTGCTGCAGTATGGTCACGTCACATAGTGGTTGGCTGGCCGGCTGAAAGAAAACAAAACAGGCAATATTACACTTGAAGCCAGCAAACAACAACAACACAACATCAAGGACGATCTGGCTGATCATGCACTCACTTTTAAATCGCATGTAGCAGGAGTTACAGTACAGCTGTTTGTTTCGTATTCTGACTTCCGCCCCTGATTCCGATCCTCCGAGGTCGGACAGACAGTCGATACACTGAGGAGGTTTAAGAGAAGGAAGAGTTAAAGAGCTACTCAACTGGTTAAAACTAGACCAAGTCCAAAAGAGGAAGGAGGAGGACAGACAGAAGCCCCTTGATTGTGTGTGTAGGAGGAGAAAGATGAAGGTAAAGAGATTAAGAACCAAGACTGAGTGGGTGGATCACTGGTTCAGGTGAAGGGGAGCAAAAGAGGTGACCAGAGTTCCCGGACGGATCAACAACTTGAGTTAATCATCAATAAAGAAAAGGAAACAAAGTGAGGGGTGGATTTGCTTGGCTTGCCGGTTTTGGCACAGAAAATCTACTTTGCTCAGCAGCAACGGATCAGGACCTTCAGATTCACCAGGTTAGTAGTAAAAAGAGACTGAAGTGATCAGGTTAGTTTTCAAGGATCGGCCGAGGTGTGCCGATGACGTGCTTCCCCTGCCACAGGAGCTCAGCTCTCACCTTAAAACAGCTCAAATGATAACAGAGCCCAAGGGACTCGATGATCATGGCTGCTCCCTTTCCCAGCGGGCTGTCACAGAACGTACAGATTTTCTTGCCACTCACTGACCTGGATTATAGAATATACAGCTGTGATTGGAGAATCAGGCACACACATGCATGTACGACACATGCATGCAATGCACACACACAACACATCTTCACACTGGTATACAGCAGGGTTAAACTGATAAATCATTTGCTTGCTACAGTAACAAATCTGGCCAATATTGGCCTTTTGTCAAATATTAATTTTGGATGAGGGCCAATGACGTCCTCTGCTAATATGGGACAGGAGCTCCTCTGTGATTGCAGCTCAACCAAATCATCCTGCGAAACATTTATTATTTAGCATTTTTAATTCAATTGTTGAGTCAGCTGAAATCATTTCTCTACTAATGTTTCCTAATTAAACTTTTTTGGGACAAGCTTAAAGTAAAACTTTTTTTTTTATTATCATCAACTTATTCTTATCATAATGCTGACATGGAAACAATTCAGCCAAAAATATTGGGTCGTGTTAGCTCAAGTCTTGAAGGGAGAATTCAACCCTAATGAATAATACATAGTTCTCCTCTTGCCTGTCGTAAGTGAGTTGCAGAGTTTTGGAGATATCCATAGACCTTAAGAGACATCAGCATCCTCTCTATAAATGAAACTAGATGGTACTCAGCTAGTGCAAAAACTCAGCAGCAAACAGCAACGTCTCTTTCTAGAAATCAGGACCTGGTTACTCAAGATAATCACCAGACTTTGTTGTAAGCAGCTTCATATAGGAACTATTTTCTTTCTACCAAACTACACCTGGCAACTGTATCATCACGCAGAGGGAAGGATGCATCTTCTCATGTAAGAGGTTTGCTAACTAAGCTAGCTAGCGTTACAGCTGAGCCGAGGAGGACACCATTAATGTTTCCATCCTGCACTTTCATAATGGCTGTAGTTCAGTAGAAACAAAATATTTCCTGTATAAAATCTGATCATAACAAGCTCTGTGGACTGTCTTGAGTAACCAGGTCATAATTTTGGGAAAGAGACATTGCTGTTAATCTTTTTTAAAGTGTTTTTGTTGGCACTTTGAGCACAACAAGCTTAGAGCCATCTAGCTCTATTGTATTTGAGGGGAGGCAGACAACTTTAGGGCTGATATCTCCAAAACCTTCAGATCACATCAATATGATCTAGATGGATAAATAGCACAACAGGTAGGAAAAAAGATGTAATTTGGGATTTTGGGGTGAACTGTCCCTTTAAAATGTCGGCGTCAGTCTGACACTTGAACACAGAAAAACACGAGCTTGAAAAAATATTGTACGTGCACGTGAAATTAAACAGTGAATCTGTAAAAACAGACAGCAAAGACCAGAGTTTAACCTGTCAGGTCAACATAATGTCACAAAAAAACAATATCGTAAGAAAATCTTGTTGGAATACATTCAAATGCGCACTGGACTATGATGATAAATCCCAGTATACCAGTAAGATGTTAGAGGCAGCTGTAAAGCAAAGCAGCATTGTTGACTTTACCTGCTGCTCTGCTGAGGGGGGCCTGCCTCAGGCCTGGGCTCTGGAGAGGAGGTGGGTGATGGAGAAGACGGTGAGGGGGAAGGGGACTGCTGGGACCAAGGGGACGAGGGGGTTCCTGCCCCACCTCGGAGGGAGCCCATGGACTGGGAGGTAGGCAGAGTAGAGGAGGCGGGCCGCTGGTACCCCGCGCTGCCACCGTAAGTGCTGCCGGAGAGGGCAGAGTGAGGCCGGTTGTAGTTTGGGATATTAGAGTTACTCCTGGGTGTCCATGATGAGCGCCAGGGGTTGTAGGCGTCCAAGTTGTCAAGAGACTCCCCTCTGCAAAGCCAGCCCACGCCACACCCATGTTAGCTGGTTAGTAGAGGCATTTAAAATGTCTGGCTACCAACTGAACCCATGGCAATTGTTTTTATGTTAAGTAATCCAAACAAATTATCCAAGGCCAGAGAGCGGTAGCCAGACTCATGAGTGTTTTCACTTCAGCACACAACAGAACAGGATATTAGTAAGTGTAAATACCACCACCATCACACATCACAGATGGATTTTGTTCCTCTTGTAAAAGCTGTGTAGGCTCTACCTGCGCATGGGAGGCACCTCAGGCTCCTTGAAGGTGCTGGCGGAGTTCTGGCGGATCCAGCTACTGTCCGTCAGCAGCGGAGTCTTCTTCTTCATCTCGTTCAGGATCTGCTGCCGCTCTGCCTCTGCCTGCGTCGCGGGCGGCTGACCCTTCCTCTCAGCCACTCCACTGCCCGTCGCTGCACACAGAGGGGACAGATTAAGTTAAAATGATGCTGGAGGAAATGAAAAGTTTCTGGAAAGTCGAAAACTAGATAACCGGCGGAGAAAATTGGTAAAAAGGGTACAGAGAGGTCGAGACTGTGATGATGTTTTCCCAGGTCCTGTTTGATTAGACCAATATTTGGATTACAATTAAAATATAGAACGATTAATGTTGCAGTTAATTAGTTGATTGTTTTTGTTGTTGCAGTTGGCAGACTGACTGATTGACCACTTGAATCATCAGCTGTTAATCGAACAGCTTTCAGTTTTGGATTTGTCATTATTGACTGTGTTTTCAGATTGAACACAGAGGCGGAGGTTCACCACCTCTCTCTGGCTCTCTGTATCTCATGGCATTGAGGATGTTCCTCCTCTCCATCTCCAGCTCAGATGCAGCCCTCTGTCTCTGGGCCTCTATGTCACGCGCACTCCTCAGCTGCTCTTCCATCAGCCACTGAGCCATGCCCCCCGGCTGCACATGCACACCTACGGTGGAGTACAGCCCACATTCATGTGCAACAGCATTCGGACATGAAGTCATTTATGAATACATTCATCCAACCTGCTTCTTTTGTCGTTTAAGGTAAACTGCAATAGTGTTTAGCTTACAGTGAATCAAGAGTACAAACCTTTCCACTGAGGCTTTTCCTCTTCATCAAGCTGGGGAGATGATTTTGATTTCATCCTGTCAGACAACAGAAAATAAATGTTAGGGTCTGATTAAAAAAACAAACAAAACATACATGCAGTTACACTTTTGACAACGGCTATCAAGATACAATAGCAGTAAAGTATTCAAGTGTTCTGAAATGTCAAACACCACAGAGAAACGGTTATCAGGGAAAGAGCTGATTGCTGAAAAAACTCAAAGAAAATTCTGGTCTCGGCTGGAGATCTAACCCACTTGCCGGAGCACTTCCAATTTCACGTCACCCAATATAACGAGACGCTGTTTGAACAATTCAGTTTGAATGCAGCTGTCAAGAGGCAAGGCACAGAATACCTGAACAGTTTTTCCTTTTGGCGTGAAAACGTGTTGAAAATTTGACAAAATGAAAGCACGATTTATTGCTCCAAAGGCAGCACATGAATAAATAACAAGATAAATTATGTATGTAGTGTACTGCTACCTGCTGTATTTATATTCAGGTTTCATGTGTGACAAATTGTTCTAGAAGCTGGCGCTGGCAGTTGGCAGGATTAAATGCTTGTGAGACAGTGTTTTGTTTTGGCAGTTTTGGTGCATGAACAAATGCTGCTGCCAAGACACCTGCTGGAGCACAGAATTCTGTGAAAATGTGAAGGGGCTAACCTAAAAGCAACATTTCTTTAGTCCCCGTATTTAGCGTTTAAAAGCTTCTTATTGACATTTAAAGGTACAGTATATAAGAATTGGCCACATTTTGCATTCATACTGTACTTGGACAAGTATATAGAGTGACGTGTATAGTTGCTGGCAAATAAGAATTGAATAGAATGAATTCACACTTATCACACTTATTATTATTATTATTATTATTATTATTATTAATAATATTATTATTATTAATAAATTCCATCTGAAGTTTACTGTTTATAAATAAAATAAAGTTTATCATGTTTCTTTAAATTATCCTGCCTCCATTACAAATCTTCGTCTCAAATGTTTAATATCAACACAGAATATTGGCTGATAAATTGAAATTGGAATTTCGTATTACCTTATATCGGGACCATTATCATTTACGATTATTAGGGCTCTACTTATCAACAAGGAAAATCTTAACTGGGTAACTGACTGAACTTTATTGATTCCAGATTATAAATAACTTGTTCTGTAAATAGATCTTTTAATCTTGTGATCACAATCATCGATCTTTTAATGTCTTTAAATAAAAATAACTTTCAGTTACCCTTTTCAACTTCCTGGTTTAAGCAACAACCTCTTCCTGATTAAGCCCCGCCCATCCTACTTATGAATGCTAAACATAAAATATTTCCAACCGATTCAACACATTTTTCTGAAATAATATAATAATATAATAAATTGTTGCAGTCCATTGCTGCTCTGTATAACAAAATTGGGTATGAAGCAAACATTTATCATTTAAAAAGTAGGGGTTGTAAGAAGAGATTAGTTCAACACAGAAAGAAGCATTATCTTTAAAAGTGTGAGTGCAGTCGGGTTTGTTTAATCTCTCATACTAACCGATCGTCATAGGACAGATGAGGCTGGACATTGTCAAAGCCATACGAGCCACCAGCCCTTTGGTGTGTGTGGAGAGGTGGGGGGATGGTTACAACACAAAGTTAGATGACAAAGCACATGCAAACATATTAGTTGCATTTGTGTTAATGCACAAACAATAAAGCAGGTTATGTTTTACACTGAAATGTGTTACTGTCAACGTGATGGACAGATGAGGAAGAAGGGTGAGTAAAGTGTGAGGATAGCAGGAGGAGGAGCAGTGTCTCTACTGACCACGGCTGCTGCTCGAAGGTTCTCTCCCACTCTCTGCGCTGCTGCTCGAGGGCTTCCTGCCGCCTCCTTTCTTCCTCCCTCTCCTCCTCTCTCCTCCTCTGCTGTCTTAGCTCTTCCTCCACCCTCCTCTTCCTCTCCTCCTCCTCCTCCTCCCTCCTCTTCCTCTCCTCCTCCTCCTGCCTCTCTCTCCTCTGCCTCTCCTCCTGGAGACGCTGCAGCTCCCGCTCCTCCTCCTCCCTCCTCCTCCTCTCCTCCGCCTGCCTTTGGCGCTCCAGCTCCTCCTTCCTCTTTCTCTCTTCCTCTTCCCACGGAGGAGAGGCGGGCTGGTTGACTGGAGAGAGGGGTGAGTGTGGGCTGAAGCTGTGGCTGTTCACCTCCAGGCTCCCGGGCTGCCGCAGAGAAGGACGGAGAGATGATAAGAGGAAGCATTCAACACATGATAGTGTTAGGTAATCTGAGCCTCATTAACCTTCAGGAGGAACTGCGACAATAGTGGAGTAACTCGTGTCATCCCCTGAGGTGACAGCCAGCAATTGATTTGCAATTCCAATCAGTGGGGAGTTTTTTGTTGCAAAACTACGAGCTGGAAAAACTTTGGTCATTGCAGTAAGCACAGCCACACACTCTGTGTCTCACCGTGTGAACGTCCACACGATTAAATATTGTTCTGCTTTTCACTTTCACTTTTATGACAATCAAAACTCTTGCTGTTACCTCTTGTTGGTCATCGCTCGTGGTGATCTCCTCCTGAGCCTTCAGCCACTCCTCCTGCAGTTTCTCCTGGTCACGCTTATATTTCTCCTGCACGAGAAAAAGCAGACAGCGAGGTCAAAGGGCGTACAATCAGATGGCACGCATGCACACAGTCTCACACACACACACCTAAAAAAAACTAAACACATACAAAAACTCTGCACAGATCTACAGCGATGGTAAATTATATGACCAAATTATAGAGTGGGTGGGAAGAATAAGTAATGGGGTGCGAGAATGCCAAATGGAGGAAGAGACACCCAAAGACGACATAGATATTGCAGCTGTATCATTTTAAGATTATTCTAAGCTCGCCTAGAAGTTATCTAACCACCCTGAAAGTGGATAAACCTGTAGAAGAGAAGCTCGCCAAGGGCTGGAAGTCTCGCTGGCACATCGTAAAATCAGGCCGTGTATCCAACAGGGACTAAGACTGGAGGAGTAACGAGCCTTCCCAGCTACATCAGCGCTCTGCTTGGACACCTTTGATCTCAATCCAGAAATAAACCGTCAGAAAAATGTTTTGACAGGACTCTTCTACATTTAAGCCCAATACTCCACAGATGCTTTGCTTTCAGCTGTCAGAGCGCTTTGTAAAGTCTTTCGGTTTTGAGCCTATTAGGAGCTGCCTGCATTGATTGGGAGGTCTTCCTAGCCTGCCATTTCAAGCTCTGTGCCTCTGTGTCTCGTTGTGAGACGGGACGCACGACAGATTTCCATACGGGTATTTCAGATTAAATGGATTGTGAGGTTGCTTTGTTCGGTATTTTCGGTTGCTGTTTGTTAGCTACAGCTGTCAGCTACAGTGTGGATGGACTGCTACCCGCTGTACATATGGAGGACTCAAACTGCCCAAATGTAAAAATAAATAAATAATTAAATGTCTCATTAAATAAATACATTAATATGCAACTGAACTTACCAAAAATATTACTAAAAATACACTTAACCATTAATTAATATAAGTCTGATACAACAGCTCAAAAGCTATTCAGTGTTTGATCTGATTTAGAGAGGTGTTGATTCAACTTCTCGGAAACTTTGGTAGGTGTACTTCTTAGTGCTGCTAAATTGTGAATGTGTGAGGGATGTGTCTAATATTTTGTTAATATTGTGTATACTCAGTAAAAAAATAGAACATGGTCTTAGTCTTTGTCACATTAGAGGAACTTTTTTTATCATGAAATGCAAAGGAAATGAAAATTGACTGGGAAGTGGCGCATGATATAAAAACAAAAGCAAAAACTGAGAAAAAATATACATTTCTATTTTTATTCTAATCGTTTGTTTTTATGGCTTTAATAGCATTCAATGGTTCTTTAACGCACCCACCTATTTTCGGTAATTTTCGCCTATTTAGCATACCCAAATGGAAAAGCTTATAACACAATAAATGCAAGTCCTAGATGGATGTATGATACTTCTTTTGAAAGCTGACACCCTCTAGTTTCTGAAAATGGGCTTATTTAGCATGTACCATACCCACAACCTAAATGACATCAGTTCAAACATGGCTCTAAAAATGTTTTTTTGTCTTCGAAAATAATAGGTCATATTTGAATAACAATAACTATGATGTGCTTTATGTAAGGCATATGGCAATATACCACATACCTTCTACATCTTGTCAACTACACCTGGCTGAAATTTTAGACTTCTAGGCCTAACCTTATGGGAGTTATGGAGTTTTTAGTCAGCAGTGCCACTGGCGTCCACAAACCTCTCCAAAATGTCTCCAAATGGCCAAATTGTGCCAAATGCTTTTACTCACTTTTGTGACACTGGAAACATTACTGAAGCATTTTGGTGACTATAAAACCTTTCTTCATGATTCAAAACATAATTTTTTCACACATTCATTTGATGGGTGGTTGGAGGGGTTTCCACACGCTTCTAGGTTGCCATATTGAGATATTGTCATGTGACAAGACACTACAGAATAGTAACCATTATACAAAAATGACAGACTATACTGAACTGAATTTCAAACAAGGATTTTATTATCTTTCAATATACTATTACTGTATGTACAACTGTGCCAATATCAACAAAATATGAACAATGAATGAACTATATACAAAACAAAAGAGAATATGAACTACATATGAACAATATACAAAAACTCTAACATGTGTATAAAAGTAATAAGTAGTGGAAATGTATAAGAAAACTTGTCTCCAAAAATGATGTACATACAACTGTACTGTAAATATAAACATAAAAAGTGCGCTGTGATGCGCAGTGGACATTTTGGGCCATTCTACATTCCATTTTGTGTGTGCCACTCATTGAAACAGTCCCTTGTGGCAACAAAACACAAGGGAACATCACACGTTGAACAGCCAACTGGTGTCTTTTTGTGGCAGAGTGTGCAGAGCCGTCTGCCGACACTGACTGCATCCCGCTTAGTCACTTTTTGTCCCTCTGTGAAATAATGCAGCTTGTGGGATGCTGCTGGGTTTGGGGGTGCAGAGATACCTGAGGTGGATGGCTGGGATGTTGATGCGGATCCTTGGTCCACAAGCTCCTCAATACGGGCCTGACGAAACTCTTTCTGCGTCACTGACCCCCTCTGACACTGCTGGTACAGGTACTGGTGGATGCAGGAGAGGATCGTTGGCACTTCTGCCGACCGCCTTCAGCAGGAGAGAGGGCTGAGCGTCTGACTGTCTCACTTTGAGGCTCCCAACCCACGTCACTGCCTTTAGACTGTGACCTACAAAACACAATGCAATGCACAAATGTCACCAAATATAATGAAAAAATATATAAATGCAATTCAATGGAGTGTTGTTTACATAGGAAACAAATAAACACATATATATGATATTACATGTTACACAAAATCGTCAGGAAAATAGCTGTACATAAACAGAATAATTGAATTGGGGGAATATTCCCAGTGTCTGGTCAGTGAAGATCTAGTTCAATTTGCTTACAAGCTTGATAAAAAATCTAAATAAAAGGGAATCAGAGGCTCAAAATAAATTACATTATAGAATAGAATTACAAGGATTACATAACTTTAGTTGAGTAACTAGCTAGCTAGCTAGCAAGCTAGGCTTAGCTAGGCTAATTAGGCCCTGGGGCGCTAACCATTTAGCATCATTTATGAAATTCTAATGTATACTGTACTGTTCACTGTAAGCATAAAACCCTCCACCCACTAACTTTCAATCAAATTTCACTCATGGCTAAATAAATAAATCAAACATCATCAAAGATAGCGTTACTCACCGATCTAAGATGGAGTCCAGGCCCTGAGCAAACATCTCCTCTCTCTGAGTCGTACACACTGTCTTCACTTTCATCAGATGATGCCATGATCAATTCCAGGGCTTCTTCCCGGACATATTTAGCTTTCTTTGTGGCTTTCGCCATTGTAAACTGTGAAAATGGCCGTACACTAAAAGTTTAAATGTCCGCTGCGTCCCTTTACCGTGCGCCCCCTGCGTAATGTGAGCTCGTAAGCTCGAAGACGCAGCAAAATATCTCGGCTGCTACGTAACTGACCAGGGCATGCCTACCCTCGTTGGAAAGGTAAAATGATTGGCTAGAAGCCTGAATGATTGACATGTCGATAGCCAATACGCTGTCCCTATACTAAGGCAGCGAAAAACAGTAAACAAAGCCTATTGGTCCTTCAAACAGGGAGCGCTCAATCTACTTCACGGGCTGTGCTGGGGTGAAAACTGAACAGAAAAAGATGGGGACACTTTTATTTTGTAGCCAGCAAAGTGATGAAAACAAGCATACCCAACAACACCATACAGGAACTAGAGTAATTCCGATAGCGGCCGGGAAAGTATGGATTGTATTCGCCGAACAAAGTTGGTAGACGGTAAACAAATGGACTTTACAGGACGACATTCACAAGCTGGAGTAATTTTATGAAAAACCATTTTGATGCTTTTGATCAGTGGATTCTTACGGACAACTGGAATATACATAATTGAGGAATGGACACATATTACGGCTGTAGGGCTGCGACAAAGGTAGGGAGACGTCGTGTGTTTATTGCATCTCACGTTTACCATGCTGGTAAATATCAATGATTTATGGTTTGGTGCTCTTGATTTTTGCAAAATCAACTGGATGAATGAATAGCGGAGATTCTACCCTTTCTAACGACGTATAGTATGTCCGTATTGATGAAAGTTGAAGCGGGATACGTCACTGCGTAGTGTAGACATACAGTCACTTTTCTGCAATCAAAAACTACAGAGACACTGTACACTGAATGTGACACTTCTTTAAGACAATTTTATCAAAGACAGAACCTTTGTGAAAGTCCAATTTATTGCAGCATTGATTAATGTACCTAATAAACTCGGTGTACATTGTGACATCACTTTTATGCGACGGTGCCGCTATGTACCTGTAGGAGGCGCTCCTGTTCCTTCTGCCATTTCTCTTGTCTTCTGCGCTCCTCTTCTGGATCCCAAGACCAACGGCTGGAAGACGGAGTGATTGCAGGAACAGGTATCTGCAGACAGAGGCGATACGCATGCAGTACATGTATGTAAAGTCAATCTAGTTGATGCCACTCAGGAATCAGCAAGTGTCTACTGTGTTTCCAAACACCTCTACCTGCAAGTGATGGTGGTTATGAAGTAAAGCTTTATAATTCAAATATGCCTCTGAACATTTTGGGAGAGTCTGTATTGACACATTATTCTTGTAATATCTAGCAACTGCATCACATCAGCTGTCCTGACTCACTTTGTGGTACTGTCGAGTCACGTCAATGTGAGTAACAATTAACAATCTGGACAATGTGCAACACAATTTATTCTTAAACCACTAGTATTTTATTTTACTTTTTTTTTTCAAAGATAAATCAATGGGTCTGGGCTTGTAAGAGTAAAAGCGAGAGAGACAAAAAGTGTCTTTTGTGTTTGCCAACACTACTCACATTTGGCATTGCAGACTCTGATCCTCCTTGAAAAGAAAAGAAAATCATACAGTCAATATTTGCGGCATGCAGAGGCAGAGCTGAGAATCAACCTCGAGGCCATGTACCATAGAAACAAAGCTGACACGCTTATTAAAGTTTCAATTTGATTTTTAACTGAAGTACCAAAATCATCATCGACAATGACATTTAAAACCACAACAATACTTGAGGTTTTCAACAGGCCTCGAGAGACAAAGGTCAAATTTCACCCACTCGGACTTATTGATTCTCTCAATTCGAAATCACCCACTTGTTGACATTTACATTGGATGCCAGCCCTGGGTAGGAAAATCAATAATCTGATTGTGAGGACAAGATCAGACAAACTGAAAGCAAAAACACACATTTCAGCAGCATGCACACGAGTACAGCACAGTCAGTCTGAAAGGCTAACGTACGGTTCAATAAATGCATGCCAAGAGTGCACGAGGAGGCTTTTAACTTCATGCGCAGCAAAGTGCAGAGTGTAACCATGTGTTAAACCATTCACAAAATACCACAAACACAACATTCAGAGATTTGTGTTTGTGGTTGGTACGCTCTTGGAGTGTTGACATGCTGTCCAGACTATGTTTTTTCAAAATGTTTAGTCATCTCTTCAAAAATAATAAGTTGCGACATTTTCAAATTTCCCCAAAATATCTCCCCGTGGTTTACAAAGCATGTCAGCATCCCAGGCTGTACCAATTTGAGGTGAGGAGGTCACTGCACACTCAACCCTGTTTACCACAGAGGTAGACCAGCGCACTGACACTGGACCTTGAGCCACCTGAAGGAGGGAAGTGGGCACAGCACAAGAGTTAAGCTCTGACACCAGACAAGACTGTCAAAAAAAAGCTCCAAACCAGAGCCATGGAGGAATTCGAATCCTGACAGCTCATGATCAATTGATAATAAGGAACCCGTCAATTAAACATGAGGCTGTGACTGACAGGAAACATGCAAAAGTCCATTGGGAAATTTAAGGAATTCAGCGAGACAAAAGCACAGAGAACCCAGCCACCAGATTACACAGATGTCTTCATCACTATCAGCCATTAAGCCCAAGTCGGTCAGCACTTTTTTTTTTTTACCTGTTTCAAAAAACTCTGACCTCCGTTTTAAGTTTTTCAAAGATATGGGTTCTGACTCTACATGAGAGATGGAAAACAGGATATAGTGAGGCACAGTACAGGAGAGAAACAAGTTTCACTCGGGGGATATATTACCATATATTAATAAGACATGAATAATACATACAGTATATAACACTTAAAGGCAAAGTTCAATTCAAAATGTTTTTTTTCCTCTTACCTGTAGCTGTATTTTTGGCAGAGTTTTGGAGATATCAGCCAGAGAGATGTCTGCCTTCTCTTGAATATAATGGAACTAGATGGCACGTGGCTTGTGGTGCTCAAAGTGCCAAAAAAATAAATTTGAAAATTAATGTCCCAGTTACTCAAGATAATCCACAAACCTTGTTGTGAACAGTTTCTTGTGGGAACTTTTTTTCTTTCTCCCAAACTTCACCCTCTCACCACACGAGCATCTGCTTATGGACGAGAGGCCTGTGCTCGTCACAGATGCGGGTGCTCGAGAAGTAAACAGTTAGCTTAGATAGCTAGCCTCTTCTACCATGAGTGGATGCATGCTTACTCCTGCGCAGCGATCCGGAAATAGTCTCTACATGAAACTGCTCACAGTAAGCTCGTAGATTATCTTGAGAAACCAGATTCAAAGAATTCTTTTTTCAAGAGTGCCATCTAGTTTCATCATAGAAGAGAGAAGGCAAACTTCTCTACAGCCTGTAGTGAAATAGCATTTCAGGTAAGAGGAAAAATGTGTGTTTTTGATCTTGGGGTAGCTGTCCCTTTAAGATATCTCATAATCATATGTCTCAGTGTGGTTTTGTTACATCATTCTGTTACATAACAAAGTAAATGTCATCAGTATTATCCACAGTGGTCGAGTGTTTGCAAAAAGTTTCTTCCAAAACTAAGTCAACAGAATGACACCCCCTACTGGTGCGCTCAGTACAGAAATAGTCCTCGGGATCAATTTCATAACCTTTCTGATTGTGAGCCCTGCTCTTTACCTTTGTTCCTCCTGGTCACCAGCTCCTCAGGGAAACCTCCATTAACTCTGTTTGAAGCCATGTCCTGCAGGGAGACACGGCAGGGCGCGCGCTCATTAAAGAGGCACTCGACTGGGAACAAAACAAGACTAAAACTTGATCACACCTGAGTCGACCGGGGTGATTCTGGGTCACTTACGACAACTGGGTGTGCGGAGGCCTCTTTGGATGGCAGCACTTCCCTGGAATGGCGTGAGGTGAAATCCAGGCTGGAGCTGACAGTGTTTGTGTCAGGGGAACCTAGAAGTATCGGATGATCCGTACTGGTCAGATTGATGGTCTTATGGCTTTTAAATGGCAGGGAAGGTTGATCTCTGTCCCAGTCTGCATGCAGACAATGCAACAGCAAAAATGCGTGTTTGCACATTAAAAAAACATGTTTTTTTCTGTGCCAGCATGTGTGAAGTGGTTGTTCTGTAAATGTGACACCCAACATCCAACAAAGAATGCCTATTTACTGTACATGAAGGCCACTATAAAGCAGGGGACAAGGTTGCTGTGATGGTTTTGTTATAGAGAGCAGCAGGGGAAACAGAGAAACCACCTTCCCCAGCCATGCAGCCTATTAAAGCTTTCATAAACACACACACACACACACACACACACACAGTGTTTTTAACAGGCTCACAACCACTAAACTATTTTGAAAATTACTGTGTGTTAGTTCAAGGGAGCTACTCTGGGGGGGGCTTATTATTTTTGTAAGGGGACACTGATGTGGTTGGAATAAGTAAGCCTTTTATACTAACACTGTGAAAACAGCACACTCAGAGGACAGTGGACCTGAGCTGGGTTAGTTCTCCACAAGGAAAACACCACATGGATATAGAGAAGAGTGCTGATGAGAGAGAAAAGGCAGCAGAAACAACCAGTAGAAATAAAAGGGGGAAAAACAGGACAAGAAAAACACACACTGGAAAAAAAAAAGAAAAAAAAAAAGAAAATCCAGCGAGGTCAACACAATAACAGTCTTCCTGTGCCAGATGGGAAAAAAGTTACACCGGCTGTCATGAGATCATTCATGGATGATTTCACAATAGTTTACGGACCAATTTGAAGTGTCAAAACTGTTTAGCAACGCAAGCAGCATAAGCAGTCCTGTCAGTCCAGGAATGCAACCATTAAAGTGGTTCAATTCATCGCCCGCTCACACACTCACACGCACACACACACACACACACACACACACACACACACACACACACACACACACACACACACACACACACACACACACACACACACACACACACAGCATACAGATGACTCACTGTTCTTGCCATGACGGCGTATATCCATGACCAGGCTGCCCTCCTGCAGAGCCTCCTCCATGCAGGACTTCCAGTCCGTGTAGCTCATTTCTGCCACCTGCTGCCTGTTCACCGTCAGCACCTCGTCTCCGGCCTGCAGCTGGCACATCTCGGCCTGACTGCCTGTAACCACAGAGATGGAAGTGTCATTGGCAGTAGAGGATGTACATAGTTGTACTACTGTAGTGACTATCACAAGGTCTTGAAGTCAAAAGAGCCATTATTCTTGCATTTAATCATGAATAAGTGGCTGTGTTAGTCATTTCACTGAAGCTGAATTTCCAGAAGAAATTGTTGTGATATGAGAATTTATACTGTGAGACTCAAATGACAGTTTTCATTCTCAACAGTAGAATCTTACACACATAATGTTCATTGTTAAATAGTTCAACACGGGAGTAGAATCACCAAACTTTCCATGCTTTTAGGTTTGTTGAGGCATCAAGTTATTACAACCTAATAACTGTTTTAATGCTGAGAAGATAAAAACTGCAACAAAGCCCTTGATGTAACACATACAATGGTTTCATAATTTAACAGTTATGTTTTGTTTAATTGCTCTTAATGGATTTACCCCAAAAATTCTACATCCTTTTAAGATCAGTGCATTTGTTGGTTAACGTGTTCCTGTGGCTCGTTGTTCTGTATTGCTGCATGTGTGGATAATGTGGTTACTAACAGTAGCTCATTCATGCTCTGTTGCTTTGCACTGCTTTGCATGTCTGCTGAACAGTGGATGAGGTCATTGTACTGTTGCATCTGCGTTTTGCCTCTTCTTGCTTGTTTGCTGTGCTGTACTCTTATGCTTTATGCTCATATTGTTGCTTTTGTTCTCAACGTGGCATGATACTGTCTTATCTGTGGTTTTATTACAAAACTGTCACTTCAATGTTTTTTTTAAATATTTTGCCAAAGGACTGCCGTTGAAAATGTGCCAGCTGGCTAATGGGAGCACACTTACAAATGTTGACTAGTGTGCGTCCTTTTTAATAAAAGAATTCACGTAACACACTGGTTGATTTGACAAGACTGACATGTTGCAAACAAAGTTATGCCGAAGTAAGAAGGTGCAACGAGAGTGACAAAGCTAGGGTTCATGTTTAAATGTAGGCTCTGTGTGTGACTGAAACGTTCCTAAATTCTAAGAGAAGTACGATGGTGGGAAAATCTCAGTAGAAAGAGAGGCTCAGGCCCAGCAGATCTGACCCACATAGATGCTGCCCTACATACAGTAGGTCTGGCGGTGCCACTGCAATGGACTCGAAACCCTGCTGACACTTAACCAGCGGTGCATGGTTGTAAAATATAACACAGCCAGCGCACTGGTTTCCAATATTACCACCGTTGTGAATACATCAGCCAGCTTTAATGAAATTGAGACCAATTGATGTTTTTCCACTGGGAAGGTTGGTGTTGCCAATTTGGCTGACCGGCATGCATTATACTGGAGGGTGAATAAAGCTCTACCCATAATCCCTTGGTTTGAAGGTATTCCTCTCATTTGTCTCTGTTGTTACCTGGCTGTACGGATTTGACGCGAGCTCCTGTTGAGTCCCAGTTTGCCTGGAAGCCAAAGTCTCTGCTGCTGTTGGGCTTCTGGTTCAGGCTGACCCGCATCTCACAGTAGTTCTCCTGGAAACCAAACAACAACACAGGTGAGTAGAGATGAACAACGGCTTCAAGTGCAGAAATGTGGTCCTGACTTTCCATTACTCCAGAGATCAGCATATTGGGCTTGTGTGTCTGTGAGTACGCCAGCCTGCTTTGGCAAGAAGACCTTGTATCAATCATTTATGGCGGTGGATTCAATGCCAACCTGTTGCTATTGTTTAATTTCTGCAGTGAAGCAACCTTGAAAATAAGCAAAGGAAAAGAGGAAAAGAGGCTGAAGCTTAATTTAGATTTGACTCAATGACTCGTGGGTCCACTAATTATTTACCACAAAGCTGTAAGTATTAAATAAGAAAGTTGTAACACGTGGATTATTTTCCCATCAGTATACAAGCTGATCTGTTTTGTCAACAGTAGGTAACATGAGTACCTGGCTGGTTTCTTTGGCTGGAGCAGGACTGACTGGGGGTTCACTCTTGACCTGAGGAGGGACAGGTGAGACACTCTGAGTGGAGGTGATGCTCTTCGCTGTGGTCACGTCTTTATCCTCCTCCTCGTCTTCGCTGCTGTGGGTCGAGCTGGACTGAGCCTCGTCCTCAGAGGTCATGAACTGTTGGTAGCGGGTCGGCACGGAAGGCTTCTTAGAGACATCCACGTCACCGTTGACACGCTTGTGAGAGTCGTCCATCTGTTCAGGATGAATTCAGATTTTTAGAAAGTTAGGTAGTGTTAGTCAAATGATGAGCTGTCGATCACAAAATAATGAATCTGTAAAAGAGCTTAAAACAGAGAGAAATCAGCTGATGAATGTGTTGTCGACTCTTTCAGTTAGCGCGAATGTCTTTTAAGAGTCCACAATCTTCACTTAAAAGTCACTTACTGATCTGATTAAACATAATTTATATTTACTGTAAGAGTAATGAGTGTGAGGGAGGCTTAAAATAGCAGCTCTAGCAGTCAACTTAGCATTATAAAAACTCTAGCCTCATCCATTATTCACACGGTAATCAGATCAGACTCTTGGCTAACACTGATGCACTCAAAACAAATGGCACATTACATGACTAACAAGGCAAAGATTCCTTACTGCCAAGCAAACACTGTCTCCTCCTGTCCATGCCCTCTCTGCTACACTGCTAGTTTGTATTTAGTTGTGGAATTATCTAGTACTCACTGGCAAAACTCGGGGAAGTGAGCTAATGCGGGACGGCTGGGTCCCGAAGGGCCTCGGCGTGACAACTGAGGTTAGACGTGCGCTATCCGATCTCTGGTAGCTCCTGGGGAGGGAGGCGGAAACCCGAGACACCGCGGGAGGCTTGGGTTCCATTGAGCTGAGCTGTGGTTGTTGTTTGTACAGAGAACCAGAGGAAGGGGCCTTCACCTCAGCCTCCACTTCAGCCTGTTTGCCCCACAATGGGCGCCTCGGTTTGGGCACTTCTTGTACAGAACTAGAAGAGGAGACGATAGTTATGGTCTTGACTTTGTTAGTGTCTTCTGAGACTGGCCTCCTCGGTAAAGGTGCAGCCTCTGGAGATTGGGATCTGTGGAAAGAGCTGTAGCTGGTGGGAGTGATGATGGTCGTGGCGTCGCTGCCTGCAGGACTGTCCAAAATGTCACCTCCCCGTGATGCGAGAGGGGACGAGGCCCTGCCTGTAGCGGGTGAAGCAGCAGGGGGTTGGTCTTCTTTAAGAAAAGGCTCAGGGGATTCAGACGAAGTGTAAGGAGTGTCAATAGTGTAGCTCCTGGCAGGAAGGGTTCGGGTACGTGGGGAAACGTCAGCTTTCTCAAACACGTCCTCGTCGTCATCCAGGTAAGAGAGAGATTTGAGGCGACTGCCAATGCTGTTGCTTCCTTTATTTTCTCTGTGGTACGGACAGAGGAGGAGAAGAGGGATGGGATATAGAGGTAAATAGGGAAAAGAAAAGTGGAGAGAGATGGGTAAAAATTAGAGACAAGGACGGAAAGGGGAGGCAATTTAGAGAGATGAAAGGAGACGGGAAATAAAGAGAAGAACACAGGTTGAAAAGAGGAGGGCAGAGAGAGGAGGGGGCAGGGTGTAAGCCATGGTTAGATTACACTTTCACACTGACTGAAGACACAATTACAGAGGCTCCGCATTCACTCCTGCACAAATAATCCTGCAGTTGCAAAACCTCTCATACACACCTTTTCTCTGTACCTTAGCAAAGGATCCCCCTCCGAGGGTAAATAAAAAAAAGGTGCAACAGAGGAACAAATTCAGTGCGTAAAAACCAGAGGACCAGAAAATAAAAAATTGTACGGCATTACATCTAACAATATCATGATACACAACCCTCAGTCAATCAAAAGCACCTGATCAGGTGTGTTTTCACTCACCTCTCCAATTGCATCTCCTTGAAGGTCTTGGACCTTCTGTTGCCGCTGTATGTGATCTGCTCTATCTTCTCCCTCTCCTCCTTCTTCTTCACTATATCAGAGTTGACACTCCTGCGCCGGTTCTTCCATTTGCTCAGGTCCTGCAGCAAAAGTAAGCCCGGATCACCTCATGCCCCATTTCTTAACAAATCATCTCAGATCGACAGATAAAAACAGGCTGGTATTTTCTGACTGGTTGTGTTGCATGGCTAACTGAACCGCTGAGAGGAGTCAAGTTGAGAAGGAGAGAGAAAGACACACAAAAAAGAAAGGGCTACATTTGAAGGTGTTCTATTTGTGTGCTTTAGGCTCCTCCCGGCTCACCTCCCCTGTGTATTGGGGACTGTGTGACCCAAATGCTGCTTTAAGACTCCATTATTTTGCCATGACACCATCAGACCGCTGACAGACGCGCTACTGTCATATGTATGTGGTTAACTTTTTATTAGTTATAATGTTTCTACCACAGAATTAACTCTTGTGATGGATCATGGGGGTGTTTAGAACTGGAGCCCTCTGAGAACTAGTTTCCAGGAATTACACAAATCCCGAAGTTAATATTATAAGGATTAAGTTATTCTTATTCTAGGCTCTCTGTCTTACATCATCTGCCTATTTACATCATAACACTATTTCACAATAATTATATTTTTCATATTAACAGTTTTGTTTCCTGTCAAACACTCTGATTTGGAAATGAGGACAGTCCATAGCCAGAGGGCAGTGCTGCGCCAGTCGGTGTCTGCCTCCGTCTCTGGCTTCTATCTAAACAGCTCTCTTTTCACCCCGTGGCCAAGGACTGTACAGCAACACCTGCTCTCCTGAGTGCTGCACAGATCAGCTGCTCACCTCTCACGTCTGTGTCGGGAACAAAACAGCCTCCTGCCAGAGTCGCTTGTCTTGATTCATTTAACAAGAATGGTGGGGAGCAAACAGGTAGCCTCCAGCGTTAGTGTGCGTTAGGTATACCGGTTATACTCACATCCTGCCACTTATCCTCTGTCTCCTTTATCTGCTCACGATACTTCTGCAGCTCTTCATGGCGAACCTGCCGCAGGACGCTGGAGTCGACCTGGATGTCGCTTGTTGATTTACTCCTATGGAAAAGAAATATTTTTTTTAAAGAGGACCCTGGGCATCAGCAGGGGCGGAGGGGGTGGGGGTTAGTTTGCTTATCCTGGCAGAAGTATGCATGCACCATCCCTTACCATCCTTTTAAATAAGCTGTAGAAAATAACAAACATGCAAAATTCAAACAGTCAAATTAAATTCCACCTTGTTCCATACAAATACTTGGCGCCGTTGCTGAAAATAAATTGCATAAGACCTTTAACCTGTATCCAAGTGTTAGTACAAACAGCACATGGGTAGACCATAGAAAACTGCGGAGTAATGTAATCTTGACAGGTTAGTAACATGTATCACAGCCCTCCCAGTCATGCAGAAGAACAAAGTTGCTCAAAAGCTCACAGCCTTTAGAAAAACGCACTCTTTTTTTTCACTTACCTGTTAAGATTTACTCGTGTCTCATATTCAGTCAGTATATCAGTGCTCAGTCATAACTCTCACTGGGACTTACTACAGGTTAGCAGGAGCACCCAGCGTATTGCTATTGTATGCGTCTTTTCACTTTGTGGCTTTGTCAATAGAGCTTTGTGGAGCAACTAAATCCCCCTCCCCTCCATCACCCTGAACTTGGCCCTGTGCCATACAATACTCTGTGTTGTGTGTCAGCATTTAGCAGCTCCAGGGTGAGAACAGCAGCACAAAAGCAGGGGGCAGCGAGGTACGACTATAAGAGGCCAGAGCGAATGCAAACGTGCCACATTCCTGGGAGCCCATATCAACTCACCCGTCCGTACTCTCTTGCGTTTGGTGCTGTCTAGGAAACCAGAGAGAACCACAGACAACACAGTCACATTTCTGCAGGAGGGCCTTTGACAGTGAGTCTGGTCAAGAGCTTGAAGCCAATAAATGACTCTGAGAGCAGTTGATCCCATGCTGATGGGCTTCAAATGTGTGTACAACCAGCTAAAACATGACTCTGCTGGTTTTCACCTCATACACATGATCCCTTTACCCCCATGCCAATGGAAAGCAGGGTGACGTTTCTTAATCCACAAAATTGTTCCATAAAGTTCGTAAGGCATAATGAAAGTCTCTGAAAGCACCAACATCCGAAATTGGCTGGAATAGACGTTTACACCCTCGATGCACACTTAAGCTTGTGCACCCACTTCAGAGCTAATGCTTTCAGCTTTGCAGCTACGCTGAAGATTTCAGCTTGAACAGGGTGTAGATAATATTGTTTCAAATCAATTTGGGATCTTGAGGCTTTTTACGTGAATGCTGCAATGTTATTTTTTGTGAAGCTCCAGAAATGTTTGGTGGACTAAAAAACTTTATATTTCTTCAGCATGGGGGAGCGTAGATAATTACATTTTTCTGCTGAACTGTTCCTTTAAGGTGTGTATATAGTAGGCTTACAGCACAGTATCACCTTTCCCTTCCCTGACATTTGGCTGGGGAGTTGTGCAGACATGCATCTTTCCCTAAACAATGCTGCCTTTCTGGGGACTCCAACATGATGTCACTGGAACCATGGCTTTACATATGGAAGTGAAGTAAATCCAGATGGCCTTGACTCAGGTTAAAAGGTTGCTTTGTCTGTGCTTGTGTGTGTCTGTTCTTGTGCAAACACAGTGCGGTACAGATTTGTGTCCAGGTTACTATGGAGTCCACATATTCTTTCAGAGCTGTGGGGAATTCCTATAGGCTTTCATGTTGGCTCCAAAGACAAGACCACGTTTAATTGTCCCGCTCCCGACTGTCAGGACGGTATGTTTGGATATTACTCAAGCTTGAATATCTCCACACTCTCATGCTGCTGCACTTTGAGCTTTACATGTCAGTGTGAAGTTCCCAGTGCTGAGGAAAACAACTTTGTACTGCGTATACAGTCAGATCCGTGTTACTGTAGGTGTTGGGTGAGGTCAACAAATGGCCATTTCAACGCATTCCATCACAAGGTCATGGAGTCTTATTTCCTTTATTAAGCTTGAATATTTTGACAATTCACAGGCAAACTCGGTCTGATAGGGCATCAAAACCAAAGATATAAGGCAGAATTCGGGTCTTTTTAACAGTGCTCGTGATGTACCAAACAAAGATTTGTTCAAAAATCACACTTCAAAAACACAGCAGCAGTGAGTTCAGTACAGTCTGCCCATCCACACAGCATTTATATACCATGTGTAAAGCAACCATATTTCCATCATGCAGAAAACCATAATCAGTGGCCATATACTGACAATATCATAGAATCTTTCATTACAGGCGTACATAACCACGTATTCAATGTTGAAGTAACAAACATTTCAAACAAGAGAAAGTTCAGGGCTGTTGCGGTTTTTCATCGCAGTTTGTGTCGAAATACTCACGACTGAGCCGGTGAATGCCGAAGGCACCTAGTAGTTTTCATAAAGAAGAGCTCAACTGTGATCTTTAGTCCAGCCATTCAAAATAAGCAGTCTAGACAACTTCGCCATCAGACAGACAATATTCCAAGACTGAAATGGCACTTAACGTTTTCACAGAAACAATAAAAACACAAAGGATTGCAGAAAAAGTCAACAAAGTCAGAAGAACACAACAGGCACTGTGACAGCAATCCGCTTTTACAACTTCAGAGCAGCCAGCCTCTCCACCAGAAGCCTCTTCTTATATCTCAGCCGACTGGCCTCCCTGATCGCCTGCATTCTCTGCAGGTCGCCTTCGCTGCAGGAAGAGGGCACTGAGGGCATCTGATTGGCTGATGGGCCTCTCAGTGAGCTCTGACTCTCCTCAGTGCAAACCCCAAATTTTCTAACAAGCATGTCATCTGTTTTAGGGTGTGTCTCCCTCTCAACCTGATTCTGTTTATTTGCTGCTGCCTCCTGGGTCAGAGGACATGGGGGGCACAGGAGTCTGGCCTTGAGATCGGGAGGCAGAGCCCACGGCTCTGGGATGGGCATGGGGGCATAGTTGTCAGGGGCTCCTGAGAGCGGCCGTTGTTGTTGAGCCTGCTGGGTTTTCTCCTTGCGATAAACCACATCGTCCTTCTCGATGTCAGGATAATCGTCCTCCTCAGTGCTGCCGTGGACGTGCCGTTGAGTGATGATGTTGAGTTGCGGCTCAGACGTGTAGAGACGGCGTCTGGCGGGCAGGTGAGACTTTATCATAGCCAAGTCTGTGTTAGACTGGAAGGCCAGGGTTCGCCTGGCAAACATGTCATCATTCTCCAAATCAGGAATTATGCTCTCATAGTCAAAGGGGTCTGGGGGCTCCCGGGGGTCTTGACGCCCCAGGAGGGGCCACCTCTCGCATTTGACCAGTTTGGGACCCGAGGCAGGGTCCACTGGGGCAAACACCAGAGGGGGGGTCTCTAACAGAGGGGGCTGTATCTTTGGGAGCTGTGGGAGAGTGTTTGCTTGGATATGGGGACTGCAGGGTGGGCAGAAGGAGAGAAAAGGACAGAGAGGAGATGAGTGCATGCATGTGAACAGGATCAAAGAGCAAGAAAAGGAGGAGGAAATATATGAAGCAGCCATTTGATTCAAACTAATGTTGATCAAATCTGGATTTTACAACCACTCGGTGTTACCAGTAAGCAAAGTTTTCACTTGGAAATGCTTTAATAAAATAGGATAATGCTGAGACACAGCCTATTTTCTTTTAAGGTCAGTGCTGGCAAACTGCTTTATAAAGCATGTTAGAGCAACCTTCAGCAGCTTGACAGTGTATTTTATCATTAGTATATTAGAAAGCATCAAAAATTCAGCCCCAACAGGAGCCAATCATATTTTTCCTATAAAATCCAGACGCTCTTCTAAAACATTCCTTCATTGTCACAATCATGCAGCTGTATCGACCTTTTCCCCACAACAAGGGTGGTGTGAGCCGAGGCCTCGTGTGTGTGGGAGTGAGAGGGGGAGGTGCCGGAGCGAGAGGGGGCAGAGGAGAGCCAAGGACTGATGTCACAGTCCGAATCATCTGAGGAAGAGCCCGACTTCTTATGGCTACGGCCGAGGAGAGCAGGGTGGAAGGAAGGACAGGGGACAGAAGAGCAGAGAGGGTGAAGGGGAAAGATAGGAGGCAGTGGTAGGGGAAGAGAGAAAGAAAGGTAAGTAGGAGAATCTATGCAGAAAGTGCAGTGAATAACAGAACATCAGATATTGAGACAATATGATATAATATGTGTGGTAGAAAAGTAAGAAGAGATTGTGCAAGAAGCAGGGAATATATTTTATCCATGATGTTGCTCTTGTGTGTATGTGTTTGAGTGATAATATGTCAATTATGTGTATTAAAGAAGTTCATATGAGGCTGGATGTTAACGCCCTCACACACCTGAAGCCTTGCATCTTCTTGTACCAGGGCCTCTTCTGAGAGCCCAGTTTGATCTTCTGTATGTGTACATCTTCCTCGGGGGTCCAGAACTTTGGTAAGAACTTGTCATGAGACTCGTTGCCAGCAGGCTGAGGTTTGATGCCCATCTTGCGTGCATAGAGATCATCCTGGATGGGGTCGGCGTAGCCCACCTCATCGTCCTCATCCTCAGAGTCGCCGTATATCTCCCTGAACAGGCTGTCGGTGGACACGACCCGGCGGTGGTCCACCCTCACAGAGCTGTGCTTGGAGGGCTGCATTTCGCTGTTGTTGATGCCGCTGCTGCTCGAGAGAGACAGCCAATCACACAGAGGATACTTCTCAGCAGCACAACAGCATGGCAGTCACGCAAAGAGGGCCGTAATACCTCGGGCACCTCAAATCAAATGGTGCGAGGATTAGCAGCCCAATGCAAGCTCAAAACCAAACTGGAAAGCTCAAACTCAAATCACTCCTTCAAGCTCATAAAATTCAGAAGGAGCAAATAAGGATGTGCTGCAGCTAAAATCTCAAACCAAACCAAACGGAAACCAACAAACTGAAGACTTGTTAGAGGCGGCATACTACAACCAAACATTTGCTCATGGTTATAATTAACCATGCAAACTGAGGGTAAGAGAAGCGCTCTACTTTGTTCTCATCAGGCAGGCACATCAAAGTCACACTGTTGCTTCATGTTCTCTGACCTGAGGAAGGTCACATTCTGTTGAGGGACAACACTGGGAGTCATAGTGACCTTAGGCCAGGGGCTCCCTCTGCCCCCAGGGGCCCTTCCCGCTGCCAGGGGACTCGCGGGCACGGCGAAGTTGGTGGGAGGAGCCGGGGAGGGGCTGTGGAAGCGTCTACTGGCCAGGTCGTCCAGAACAAGGTCTGGGTCCGGTCGATCTGCGTCCGAGTCACTGCCACTGTCATACTCGTAGGCCCACTGCAGGTCAGCCGTGGGGACAGTGGTCTGGGAGACCTGACTGTTCTCGTACCAGTCGGAGGAAAGCCTTGATTCACTGCGGTCGTCATTTCACAACAAAATTAAACACAACACCAGCGCACACCACCATCGACCAATCGCAGACAGCACAACGGGAGCACAAACACCGATAATGACAGGAGAGGAGACAAAGTAAACCAAGGACTTAGGTATGACCACTTCAAAATCACTTTGTTACATTGTACTGAAAATACATGTTAAGTACCCTCAGTCATATCAAAGTGTTAACTGCAGTGCGTATTCAAACAGTACCTTGTGAGTGTGCCTTCATCCTCTGAGTTTGAGGGGTTGGCCCAGCTCCGCCGGCTGTCCTCATTGCGTTCGGCCCGCTTCTTCCTCAGCGGAGCGGGTACATAGCCTGATGGTTTGTCTTTAGAGGGCAGGAACTGGTTATACTGGGCACTGGCCTTGGGTGTGATGGATACCGACCGGCGGTAACTGACATTGTCCTTGGTGTTGGCCATCCTGAAGCCAGAGTCTGCCTCAGTGTCGCTGCAACAACCTGGAGCGTAGGCAGAACGGGGAGAGGGGGGAAGACAAACAGGTGTGAGAGAGGAGAAGGCAGAAGTCTGATGTGGGTAATGAAGTGGAAAAAAAGGGCACAGGAGGTGAGAAAAGGGTGAGGGGGGTGTGTTGTGTGTTCTGACATGACTTTGAAGGAGTAACAGAGGGGTGCTGGGTGGGGAGCGGAGGCCTCCTCATTTACAAGACGGTGTGGACGGCTGTGGAATGTCTTCCTGCACTCTCTTACGGGGACACACACACACACACACACACACAACCAGACCAGCACTACCCTCCCTCACAGCATACTACACGTGTGTCTTGAAACCAGATCACAGACGGCTTTGGCACTGATATATAATGTCTCCTCTCTTGGACACACGGGTGACTTTTCACTGAAAGTATTCACTTTCAAAAGCCTGCCACTAGATGGCAACAGGTATTTGTTTTCACAAAGGGGAGGCAACTTTCTGGCTCTGATGCCATATATCTTTTCACAAATATTAAAAGTTCTGGATGGATGAATTTGATTATATGCTGCTGGGGTGTAAGAGGCCTATCTCAGATAACACCAGAAAAACAATCAGAAAAGTCAAAGAAAACATGCTTTAGAAGTGTAAAAAAGGAGCTCTTGTCAGACCTGATTATGAACTATGGATGTAAATTACATAACGTCTCCTACCCTCGCTGCCGCCTCTAAGAGTGGTGTCAGAAGAGATGCTGTGGGATCGAGAGCCCAAAGAGTCCAAACTGTCCAGGGAGTCGTCTCTCTTATGTCCGCCTCCTACTCCTCCTCCTCCTTCTCCTCTCAGCTGGTGGAGCTCCTCTCGCTCTGAGTACCAGCTATCACCAAAACCGCTGTCCCTGACGTTGCTGCCTTTCTGACTGGACGTTTCCTGCAGAGCCTTTCATATAGACACAAAAAACCACACACACACACAGTCAGATAATAGGGTGCAAATTACAACATTTAGCTCCACTGTGTGTGTGGTGCGTGAGAGATCTCCCAGGTAGAGTGAGAAGTCTGTACTGTCTAGCCTCTCATTCTTGCTGTCAACGTACACTCCTTTAATGTCTATAAGGGGTGATGCATGCTGTAATTTAAATGAAATAACCTCGATGTTTTCTATTCACAGTCATCTCTGTCATAACAAAAATAATCCCAGCACCCTGATGACTGTGTTTACTGTGTTAAGAGACAATGATATTGCGCATAAACACGTCAGCAAAACCCCGGAGCCGCTTTAACCAGCGTGGCTGCAGACAAGCAAAAACTTGTCCACCACTTTAAAAAGAAAATGATTTTCAGATCTGTAATCCGCTGAATCCTGCCAGACAATACAAGTCCACAAACTAAACCCAGCCTAACGCTGCTTGGATTATCGTAGCTAAATGTACAAGACGCGCAGTAACCAACTGCTATTACTGAAAATCCCTGTAGTCCGTTGAATTATAGAGGCGCTGAACACCGCCACCACCTATAAATCTGTTTGAAAGCAAAGTGCCAAATTCAACACTGGAACGAGTGGAGGCTTCTTCGGGAAAGGCAGCTATTTTCACACGCAAACCACGCGAAATTGTGTGTCTCGTTGTAAACAAGATTAAAATAGCTGAGTCGAGGGATCAGGTCATTTATGACTTAACGTAGCTTTGGTTTTAGTGGGCAGCAATCCGGGGCCCCTTGGCCTTTAACAGTCGTCCTTCCACACATAGTCTACATACCAGCGAGGATACAGAAATGTACTGGGCAGTGGCTGTAAAAGAGGATTTCATCCATGCTATTCCTGGTTTCCACAATAAAATGAAGCTTTTGTGGCATGGCAGCGCAGACTGCACAATAGCCACCTAGAGAGTTTTACCTTGTATAGTGCTGTGCCCAATAATCCCTCGAATGCCTTAAAATTCAGGTAAGGTCCGTCATAGTAACGGTCACACTGAGCTCTTCTACCCAGCCAGTAGACTGTGATCAACACCTGAGGAGAAGAAAACACAGAGTTTAATACACAAACCACACACGCCCATGTGCATAAATGACCAGACAGAACACATCACATTAAAGCTATGCCTTTACCCCTAACTGATGTTCTGTGCAGTGCTACTACAGCAGGTTATTGTTATGATAGTTGCAGCACTACAATGACACAAGGTGATATCAGCCTGGTGCCATGCTCTCTCTTGTTTTCCAGGCTCATCCAGAATACTCTGCTGCTGTTTGTGTGTGCATTAATAGGCAGCACAGGTAAAATGTGCTGCACCAGAGCACACAAACATCGCTACATCAACAATGCTGGTGCCCTATTATACATAACACTGCTCAAATTGACAAGTCAGCGCTTTGGTTTTATATCAAGTTTGAATGTTATTATTGTTGCGGTGTACAGCAGCCACATGATGAAACAAAATCTATGACTTACATGACATCTATTGGACAAACAACCTAACCCATAAGGGCAATTTAAATGTGTATCTCTTATTTTAATAACTTAATTGCTACTTTTGAAACTTAACGAGCCCTTAATATACATCTAAATGTAGTCTGGGAGTAACTCATTCATTTTGGGTTAAATGTTTAGTTTCTGCCTTTTAACATATTGGGACCTTGTTGGAATTGAGCATTGTCATTTTTTTTTACATGGAATCACGTGCATTCAGTGTATTTTGTAGATTCGTAAATAAATCAAATAAAAAATCTAAGAAATTGGCGTAGAGGCGTTTTGGTGTGCTGAAATGTACGTTATTGCAATGTCCTTGGTTTGTCTCTGGCGTGGACCCTTGTTGCTTGTTGTCATCCCCCATTTCACCCCCTTCAATCCTGTCACAACTACTTTGAGTCATCTTCATACAAAAGTGGTCAAAGGACAATTGTTTTTAAAGTGTCTGGACAGTTTGGTCAGAGACTATGTAGCTAATGCAAGTAACTAACATTAACTAACACAAGGCTGTTAGCTGCTGCAAAGCCAAGCTAGCCTATTCAAGGGACTAACATTATAACCGCTTGTTTACTTAATGTTTGCGTTACTTTCCAAACTCATCTGTGAACGTCAGCCAAAGTTTTAGCGGTCAGTGCATAAAATACTAACCATGTCATCAATACTCAGACGGACAATATGGAGACATAAAAGTAAGTATTCGGCTGTTCAGTACATTAACATGAAGCTGTTAGCTGGTGCTAAACCAAGCTAGCCTTGTCAAGGAGCTAACATTACTACTTATGTACATTTACCATTAGCATTACTGTACAACTCTACTGTGGACATCAGCTACAGTTGTAGCGGTCAGTAAAGCCATAAAAGTGCATATTCTTTTGCACAAAACATTAACATGAAACAGTTAGCCGGTGCAAAACCAAGCTAACCTTGTCAAGACGCTAATATTACCGCAGTTCTTAACATTGTTTTTTTACACACTGACCCCAACAACTAGATGACGTTCACAGACAAGTTGTAAAATAATGCTAAGAACAATGAATATGAATACTTAGTCGGAGAATGTGTTATGTGGATACATAAAATTAGTATTTTGTTGTTGAGTATATTAACATGAAGCTGTTAGCTGGTGCTAAACCAAGCTAGCCTTGACAAGGAGCTAACATTACAACCAGTGTGTTCCTAACGTTAGCTTTACTTTACAACTTATTTGTAAAAGTCCGCTATGGTTGGAATAAAGTTGGTGCTCTATTGAGCATTATCGATAAATATCGTGTAAAATATCTGTTGTAATCTGTAACAGTGTTGTCAGAAGTTTATTAACCTGTGGGAAAATGTCCTCACTGTGGTCTCCATTATTTGCATTTGCAAACATCTGTAAACAGACTTCAGCAGAGTTTCCCTTTAAGGGATCCTATTCTCCAGTGACACCTGAACAGGACTGTAACTGTAACTGACACTACATTTTGTTTTACGTTTTATTAGTGCTGAACAACAGGCCAACATCATCAGTTCTTAGAGAAAAGCTTGTGTTTTTCCACTCACATTTTTCAGCCTCCTGTTGGTCTCTTGATGCCTGTGAGAGAAAGAGCAGAAAACAGAGGGGTGTGTGTGAGAGAAGATGACAATAAAACGAACAGAGGGCATGCTTGTCGGGTCTCTGTGTTTGACGGTGAAAGAGCTGGAAAGTGAGAGCACAATCCAGACTACTGCCAGCCCTTCACTCACTCTCACACAACAATACAAAGGCTGGGAGAAAAACAAACACATTTCAGAGAAAGGGAAAAAAAAAAATCATTGCAAGCAAAAAAGTAAAGTGTTACCTGAGAGAGTGTCTATTTTTCCCAGTAATCACAAAATGGTGCAGCTGTAAAAACAGTTAGAGTTTAGGGACACAAAGGGTGGTTTGTGTCTGATTTTAAATAATGATAAAACTAATAGACGCTAATTCAACATCTCGGTACCAAACAAGGCTCCACTGTTGGCGCGACAAAGCCATACGCATGCTACCTGGGTCAAACTGAATTTCAGTCATATTTCTGGGGTTTGACAGTTGACCTTGCAGTCAGTAAATCACTTTCCCAGGAAAAAGTCAGTTTGTTCTTACTCCTGTGAAAAAGCTCACAAAGCTGCAAGCCTGGTGTTTCTTTTTTTCTTACGTACTGGACACTGTGTACCTTTCACCTCAGTGGACGGTGGTGTCTATTTAAAGTGGTCAATAAAAAGTGATAATCGGCTTCAGTACATACAGTAACCTTTGCGGTGACGCGGGAAGATATATAGTCTGCTTCACATACCCTGTGCATGAAACACATTCCTGCTATCATGTGGTAACACAATAGTCACACATGCCTCTCTGCCCGGGAGCGCTTGGATTTCTTAAAGCCCCTTCCTGCACTCAAGTAACCTATGCACCTGCGACGCCTGTACTGTACTGCGCTGACGCCTGAAATGACTTCCTGTCAGTCACACATGTTCAGGTTCATATAGGTTGCTTGATTCAAGGGGAGGAAACAAAGCGAGGGGGTAAAATTAAACATATCATTTCAGTTAGTTAAAAATCAGGGCCAATGGTTAGATGGGGACCGATCTAAGGCATAAGCAGTGATTGTACAATATATCATTGAGCAAGCATTAAACCGCTGGTTCCAAAACATTTCAGCGCCTGACTTCTTGCAAAGATACAGTGTGCCGTTGATGAGCTGTTGCCTCGAAACTTCTCAGATTGTTTTATTTGAGTAACTGTTTGAGGCAAAGATTCATCATCTGATATTTCACAAAAAACACAGATTAGTCCAAAAATGAGTCAGATCTGTGCAGCTCAACTTTGTTTTTCTTCTCTCTGACCACATTATTCATCGCATGACCAACCAGATTTATCTTGTGAGTCAATTGGAGCCACTGAACTAAACTACTGGCACAGTACATATAAAGTTGTAAAAAACAGTTGCCATGCCCAAATGCTACTTACATAATGAAGCATCAATATTAATCTATATTATCTATAGTAATCCATATTTACAGAATCCATTTTAGAGTGGAGGGAGTATTTATTACTTTCAATACCTGCAGGAACAAGTTTGTAAACGAATCATTCACTTTTAAATTTCATGCATATGTTTGCAAACAACTGCGTATTTACACATCCAGCAGTTGTGGAGCAACATAAACATTACTTTTGAGCTGTGTTTCTGCTCCTCTGGTTGCTGTAGGTCTAATATTCACTCTCTTATAGGTCTCTTTTTAGTCTTTATCAATTCCTGAGGGAAATATTTGTCAATTTAGCTGCTAAATGCCCCATTATGTTCACCAGTTGGCTGCCGACGACCGTTTGTTGCAGAGCAGGGAGGGTACACTGTGTTTTAAGAGCTTTTTTTGCTGAAAACAGCTGCTTGCTCTGAACAAATATGACATTATGACATCAGTAAGAGTGATCCAACACAGTGAATGAGCTGAAACTCACTATAGGCTCAGAAAAATACAACATTCACTTGTACTGGCACATGTTTACATTGCTGCACTGGTACTTTTACTTCAGTAAAGGATCTCAGTCCTTCTTCCACTGCTAACAGCATTTAACACGATGGAAAGCAGATCAACTTTCTCACCAGTATGCGTCATCTCACACCCGAGGCTTCCAGCATGCTAACTTGCCAACGGCGAAAACTTAAATGGACGTTTACCAATTGGGCATTCTGCAAATTTATAGGCCCAATAAAAGAGGCGGGTGAAAAAATGCCTTCTCTTGTGTGGCTTGGAACACAGTCACAAAGTCTAAGATTATAACAGTGCTAGTCAGGTCCAGAAAAAAAGGGAGCTGTGTACCAAAACTACAACCACACCGCTTCTCGTAATGCTCATTTATGGCTAGTGGTAATAGCTGAAAAGAGGGGGAGAAAAAGTATATAAGGGATATTTTCAGGGCTCCAGAGCCTGAGGACTGTGCTGCAGTCTGATAGAATCAGCTGAGCGTTCATATGACTGAGCACAATCATCAACACAACGTCACACATGAAAAAGACAGAGAGTACCGGCTAGGAATAGCTTCCGTGAAGCAGTATTACCAGTTAAAATAATCACACTGGGTTTTCTGTGTTTAATGTGCCGAGAAGGAGAGAGCCATTTGTGTTTGTGTATTCTGCACACATGCGAGCAGTGAAGGCAGTATTCTGAAGCCCACATTCTTGTTAAATATAACCAGAAATCCAATCCTTATCTTTTTTTTGCCTGTGAAGATGTGATAATCTTTTGTTACATCACCTAAGGTTTGTTTCCTATGTTACAAGAAAAATAGTTTCAGTGGAAGTCAGACAGTTCAGGGTCTTTAAAAGTGTCTCACCCCTCTCAGACAATACATTCATGCTAACTAGTGATCTGACAGGAAACCCTCGAGCTTGACAAATTAACAGCACCCTCTCATCACTCCCACCAGCGAGTTGTTTCAGCTTTAAGCTTCAACCTCTTCATTCCCACACAGGCTTCCACATCACCACTCTCCTGGAGTGTTGAGGTCAAAGCGTGAGAAACAACCAAGACAGCCTCCACCAGCTGCACTTTGTGCATGCTACACACTGCAATACAGGTACCTTATACCACACAACGGCTACATGATCAATCAATGACTCAAAAACTAATTCAAACCACGTTTTATATCACAACTTGATATGAAAACAGGTTTCTTACCAACATATTTTATTACTCTGAGTTTAATCAAGTCAAATTGTGACAGAGCTTTGCGCAAAACTAGGGCTGTCATGATAACGATATTCTAGCTGAGATGAAGAAGAAGATTAAGTGTCATACAAATAATTGCAATTAACCATTTAATAGTCTTTCTCTGTAGTAAGGTCTAGACAGCCAGGCTCCTTTTTCCCACTTTTTTTTTCTGACATTGGAGCCTTTTGCCGAGGTTGACAGCGGATGAAACCACATCCAATTAACGTTTGTTGCAACATTAAGCAAGTCTCCACTCGCATGCAGAAGTTATTATGCAAATATTAGAAGTTAAGTGCTCTAAGATAAACAGTTGGTGGTGTTGATGCTCCACGTGGCTGCGCAATGAGATGACATCTTTATAAGAGGAACAGTTTTTCACAGGTAAATGGAAAAAATGATAAATGATAAATGATCATGGTCAGCTCAAATAATTGCCATCGGGCAATAATTTAATAACTTTGACAGGCCTAGACAAAACATCAAAGTAATCTTATTTGACTTGAAGGAGTAGAAGAGTGTGTTCTGCCAATACAAGCCAGAGACAAAAAGAAACACATAACTGAAGGAACATAAGCCACCATTCAAATGTTAGAGAAATAAATTCTTAACCCGGGCCAAAGTCAATGATCTCTCCAATTCATTACATCGCTTCCCCGTGCTGTGACAAAAATGTATTTAGATCTCTGACAAGACAAAAATCTACCGGCTGAAGCTGCACATAGACACGAGACCAGATGTCTCAATCCAATGTGCAGCTGCCAACAACATCGAGGCAGCTTTGCTTCTCTGAGACAATGGCATCAAAAAGACAAACTACGCTAGCACCAAAGCCTTAAATTGATGGGTGTGCATGTGCGTTCAGAAGCATACCTGTGCGATGAAGATCACCTGTTCTGCAGCATTCAACAGCACCTGTTACATCCTTCACCTGTGTTCTTTCATTCCAATAAAATCACTTGAATTTAAAGACACACCCAGATGCCATCATGCATCAGGAGTGCTGAAAAATGCAAGGAAGGGTGTGAATAGAGGAATCAGCTGCGGGCGAGACAGTGTCGGGCATCATTGTGTCGTACTTATCAGAGACACTGCAGCCTCTGTGAGCCAGGGAACAGGGTGAGGCTGGCATTTCTCTCTCCAAGTCAACTGCGCAGCACAAATATAACCCTTGTGTTGGCCTTTTTACAGCTGGGGCCGTGTCCATGGTGTAGAAACTTTATTGGCCTTTCACCATCATCGCTCGTTTGGTTTCACAATCCGAGGCCACAGTTGACACAACACTGCAACTAGAAGTGACGGCAGTGCCATATATTAAACCATGAAACCAGAGCGTGAAGTGCCAGCTCAGTGAACCACACCCGAAGTACTAACAAGGGCACTTCGTTTGTCTTTGCCTTATGGACTTCACAGGAACTTGCCACAGCAAGTTTGGAACATACATAAACAGAAGCACATACTTGGCATGAGGTACGATATATGTTGGCGTTGAATAAATCCTGATAATGAGCTGTGTAGTCTGTCCAAATTTGTCTGGGAAACAACACATTCCTTCAGGTAGTTCAAACATTTGGTTTGATCTACAGCCAGGGATGGAATTGCATAATCCAAATCCTGCAATCACACCACACAGCCGCCACTCCTCTGTATCTATTGTTTGGAAAGGGTCACTAACATTCCTCAAAGGTCAATGCATTTTGATGTACATGCCGAACTCTTGCAGTTTCCTTTTTTGGGTTTGGACAGCAGTCAACCCTTGTCAATAATTTGCTTAACGAAACGGCGCCAACGGGTGAGACTTTGGACCTCTCTCAGCGGGGGATTTGTTTTGTCAGCTATAGGAGGTTACAGAGCAAAAGCTGGACTCAGACACACTTTGGTAAATGTCGTTACTTCAAAGCATTTGCCGTGGTTTGTTCTCTAAAGCATCTCAGCTCTAATTTGGATGTATCCAAATCAGACATGTTATCCCTCTAAAACATACTATGATATACACGAGGAGGGTAAATTTGAGGTTCAGTCACTTGATGAATAAGCACAAGGGTTCCTAAGCCTTTACAGCAAATCAGCTGATTTGCTGTTTCAGTATATAATGAGTGCACAATGTTGGCTCCACACACTCCGATTTTACCCCCTCTGAGCCAGATGTTTCAGCAGCTCTGTGACAAATGACACTTGTTAAAACATTCATAGTGGTCAAGTGTAAAATAATCAGATGACATTTAGTGTCATTAGGAAAAACCCGGCTTATTTCAGCGTTTTTCCTTTTATGTCGGCTTAGAGTTGTGGTCCGAGTCCAACTTTGACTCCATGCTGGTGAATTTCCACATGGCAGCTAAGGGGCTAGAGGAAGTGGCTGGAGTTAAAAAGAGCACTTTCAGATGCCATGACTCATCTGCAGCACTCCAATTCTCTCATTTCCTGGGCAGCTGTTGGTCTGACAGTGATATGGTCTTAAGTAGCCAGTGAACCGTAGGCAATGATGAATCATATTAGCTTTGGTCAGTGTTACACCTCTGACCAGACTTTAATATTATCATGTGGATGATGAGAAAATCTTCCAGAGTGCGTCACTCAGTAGCACACTGTCTTCTCTAATCAGCCTATTACAACATTTTATCGTGCTATTTGAAAGTTTTGTTATTAAATGTCCTTCCTCTTTATCAGGAAGCACAATTTCACAACACAGAGCAATACAGCAGTGTAGACTGCAGGTGGTGTGAAGGCAGAGACAACAGGAACTGCAAAGCTCAAAGGTCAAAAAAGAGAACCGATAATCTTTTATGGCTGCCGTGACAACGCAGATGAATATGAATTAAACTGCGCTCCGAGCACATGTTGCTTCAGCCAATATCTGACTCCGGATCCTTGCCAAAAGACAGATACTGGCCTTGCCAATAACTTTTATTAAAGAACAAACTATCAATGAGTAAACCCTGAGGTTTACTTTCCAGTGCATTATGGTTGAATCAGTACTTAAAATATCACTTTGGATCTGTAGCACATTTTATAGTTTTAAATTCAGATTATGGCTGCAACAAATCTTTTTTTTTTCATTGATTAATCCATTAACTGTTTGGTCATGTCAAAAAATGTTTTAAAAGCTGTTCATCACTATTTCCGAGTCCAAGGTGATACAGTTTCTTGAAATGTCTTGTCGGAAAATGTTTGTCATATTTGCTAGACAAATGACTAAATAGACTCATCGATTACCAAAATAGTTGACAACAAAATTTCTGTCGATGGACAAATCTATAAATCGACTAATTGCTGTAGTGGAGATAGACAGTTACAACAGCTAAAGTTACACTGTTAGCGTGTAACTTTCTCCATAAAATTAAACAACAGAAATGAAGATCAAACGACAATAAAACATCCAAAAAAACGAAAGTTGATTCCTCTATGTATTAGTTGAGCGTTTTTTCTAATTAAAACATGAGGCGGAAGGGAACATAGAGCGCCAACAGGATATCACCCACTCTGCTGCTGAAACAGACATCAGAGAAGCTGAGCAAAGCACCTGTCAGACTGGGTTTAAGGGAGTGGAGGTTGGACACACACATACACACACACCAGGGGAAAAGACAGCTGATGGACAACTTTCTCTCTCCCTCTCTCTGTGTGCTACACTCTCTGTGGCTCTCATTTGCCTAAAGGCTCTGATAAGCAACAGTGGAATAAAAGCTATTGGTTGTCGTTGTCGGCAGCCTTGTTTGGGATTATCTCCTCATCTTACTCTCTGTGTGCCATCTTTCTCTGTGCAAGTTAAAAATACTGCAGCTGGAGAACCATATAATTGTGCCCACAAACACAAATGCCTCAACATTTTTCCATCTCATATAAACTCGCAACCCAATGAAAATATGCTGCACTTAAAGGAGTGACTGTAAGAGACAGCTCGAAGAAGAAATTCCCTCGGTACAATTCATTCAGACTGACTAATGAACAAAGACTTCAGCTGGACCAGTCAGAGCAGCTGCAGGTTCATCTAAAAAAACTGAGAACCTGAAACTTGCAAGCATGTTTGAGGGGAGCAACAGCAGCAATCCAAAACTGTGAGAAGTATTTGTCTTTTCCTCCTGATTCTGAAGAGATTCCTTATGAGATACAGTGTCACCCAACCACCAACGGAAGTGCAAACCACACTCCAGCTTTCGCATGTGCACAAACACACACACAGGTGTACTCTGACGACCACATGGAAGGTGGCAATGTACTGGGAGGAGACAACACACTATTAAAAGCTCTTCCTCGGAGTACTGATACCATTCCAATCAATCCTGCCCGTCAAAGTGACCCCAGATCCTAAAAATAGGATAGCAAGCCCCCTCTGGCCAGAACCCCCGCACACAAGCTGACATGTTGTCAAAGAGCTGAGCCACAGTACATTCACTGAGATTTGATCGGGAGGAAAATAAAAACAGAATTTCAAAAATCCTGTGAATGCAGCCATGAATATGATATATATTTTTTAATAAAGTTCTGAATCGGTGTTCATAACATGCCAGCTTTTACTGCATACAAATGGGCGCCAATATTATGCGAAACGGTTATGCAATAAGTAAAATGTCTGATAACGTACAGTGCGTAAGGTCCATGTAAGAATTATCTCTACATTTATGACACTGACTCAGACATTAAAATGAATGACATCCCCGTATCTCTCAGCAGCGTATCTGCTGCTGTAAGGAAAGGGTGTGTCCCGATAAAAGGCAGGCAGATTTGTTTATTTAGAGTTCATATTTCTATGTGCGCAGTGGATCTGTCTCTGTATGTGTGTTTATGACGGCTGTGGTTTCGACACCATTGTCAACGTTACTGAAGAATGACAGGGTGGATCATGGGAAAATGGTCCTGGAGGTTGTGGCAACACTATGATAAAGAAAGACTTATCAAATCGCCTAAACTCAAGTATCTGCCACCGAGAGCCTTTCTACTTCAAGTTGAACCACCTGCAGAGACTGCTGCTGAAGCACTTTCGTTTGTGCTTGCACAGCAGTGCTGTACAGCCACACAGAGTGTCACAGTGGGTGGACTGTGCTCACTCCCTCCTGAAGACACACCTGTGTAAAAACTGAACAGGTTGTTCAACATACCGCAAACATCTTCTGCCCTGCACGCAACTGTCTGAAACTGAAAAATAATAAACACTTCTGCGGTGTCTTTCAAGCTTTGTCAGACGGAATGAGAAAAACAGTTATTTAATTGAGTTGTTTAACATGTAACTGACAGTAAACAAGTACTTTCATGTCTAACATTTTGACTGAGGTCATGATACGCTCAACCTGCACCAAGAGGAAATGAGCACATTCTTCTTGTCTGTATGGTTTCATCAGTTGTTCCCTCCATCATCTTTTAAAGAAACACATAAAGCTCTCCTCACACATGTGCTTACTAATACAAGAATACACACACACACACGCTGAAAATAGCGCTGACCTTTTTTTAAATGCAGCTTGATTCATGCCTCACATGAGGAGACACGCGGTCGGAAACACTGTAAAGTGTCAAAGTGATACTAAACGTTCATCCTTTCCGGGCACAGTAATGGGACCATAAAAGAAGCTGAGTATTCATTCTTTCATCCATTCAAGGAACAGTCAAAAAACAGTTGGAGGCTCCTCAACTCTGTGAATGGTAACAAAATGTCACAGTAGCACCAATCTTTCACAAAGCTCGCAAGATCAGAACTTACTTGACTGTAACTCTTGTAGATAAGTCCTGCAGATCTCCGGGGTGAAAGAGCTGCGCTTCCTTTAGTCCAAGCTTCCCGCAGGCCTTGAGGAAGACGTTAAGGTTGTCCTGGACAGAGAACAAAGCAGAAGATGAGGGCTGTCCACCTTCAGAGGCACAGAATAATCACTGAAGAATTCTCTGGCAGGGACACAGCCTACAACTCATTGCTTCCAAAGTTCATATCAGCAGAGAACAGAGACGGCCCGGGGAGGAGCGTGTGTGTAGCAAATAAGAAGCGACCCGGTGCAGGACACACACAAACACACACACGCTGGAGGAGGGGGGGAGGCTGCGTGACAGGAGCTGACTGACAGCAGCAAAACTACCTGTGGGCTGGGCTAGGGTGGGGACAAAGCCAAAACCAGGAAGGATGACATCAGAGCTGTGCACAAGTCAAACCCAACTGGCCATGCGAGTGCAAAAGTGACACACACGCACGCACACACACACACACTGGGAAACAACGACTGCCGCGTTCTCCTTCTCACACCCTGAAACTGTCCCCTCCCCTCCCTGCCAAGCCCTTTCCTCATGAATACCTGTGAAATGTGTGGGGCGGTGGAGTATTTTGGAGACACTGGGTTGCTATGAAACATGAGGTCGGGTGACAGAAACTGACAAATATTTTTCCCCGAGCAAAAAGACATGGGAGTGGAAGAACGGCTTCTCCTCCTAAACTATGTCAATCATTTTATATTGCATAAAGTGTGTGTACATGATTTTCACAGATGTGTGAGTGTAATCCAGGATAGAAAAAAAAGACATTTTGCTCTATAAATACACACACATTTCAAACAAATCTTCAACCACATGTACACCAATCCTTTCCGGGAGTTATGACTTTTCCAGTTGTAATCCCAAGTGTCTTGTTTGTAAGTCTGCACTTCCCATTGGGACAGTTCTGCTTAAGAGGGTTTCATGTAATGACACATGGTTTCAACATGGGCAGGAATAATTAAGGGGTAGCCTGTTCTATATTTAAATGGCAACATGCTTATTAGCAAATGTAAGGAGAGAGCTGACCTCTCTCAGCAGGAAGCCCTTGCTAACAGCTTAGTTTGTCCCTTAACGGCACATTGCTGGGTCCTAAAAGTCACTGTGTACCCCTGCAGGTCAAGGATCACCCCCACCCCAGGTGCTTGGGCCACTGTTTATGATATACACAACACAGAAGAGATATCTTTAGCTTTAGTCTTGGTAATAGGCATAATGTCATTTTCCTGATTGCTATAGTTTAGTACTGAGTAACTAAGTTAATTACACGGGTTTTGAATGGTAAGCTTTATCACATTGTTCTCGTGTACATTTTTCAGTGACACCTAATTTATTAGTTTGTGTGAACAGCATGTACAGTGAGAAACAACAAAAGATACATGACAGATTGCCTAGCTAGCCTCACCTCAACATGTTGGCCGACAAGATAGCATGAATGGAATTACAAGTAACGAACAAGTAAAGAGACTCCTAAGGATGTGATTGTTCTGTTTTTCTATGGAAAAGTCTACAAAATGACACACAAAAGCGTGAGTAAGAGTGTGCAACAATCTAATGACTAATAAATTGCAGTTTGTAACTATCTCTGATTAGAGGACTACCTTGTAGATAATAAAGAGTTACTAGAGAATAGAGAGATACTACATTAGTGAATCATTAGGTAATGATTAATTCATGTGTATCTGTGAATTGAAATATCAACTTTCCCCATAAGCTCTTTCAGATCAACTGTGAATCAGCCAGAGAGCCACAAAACCGTAACAACTCATTAATTACTCATTACCTAATACTTAGTTACTCTTTACATCTTCCCTCAAATATAGTGGTACGGCAGATTGAGGAATTACTAAGAGGTTACCTCATAATTAGCTTGCCATTACTTACTGTACCCTCACCCTGCATTACAGTAAAGTGATGCCATCAGTTACTAGACTGTTCTACTTATTCTAATACTTTCCTTTACACTCTTACTAATTATATCAACATACCAAAGACTGTCTATCAAACATTTAACTATGTTAATATTTGTTCAATATTAGCTGAAGTATTTGGTATTAAATATTGCGTTATATGGCGCTATATCGCTTAGGGCTAATGTACTGTATTATAAGTTGTTACAGTTTGGGGTATACAACTTGATAACAATATGTTAGCCTTACATGTCACATAGAAAAAGAATGGTGACCACAACACGGATATACTGAGCCGAATATTAAGTTGTTGAGCAATGAGCTGGTCAGTGCTCTCTGGTGGACAAACTATGCATCAGTGACATAAGACTTGGCATTTCTGTAAAGTCATTTCTTGTTGCTTATTGATCATCAATTACGCTGATATTTATCGGATACACTTGCCTAGGTGGTTTATCAGTCTAGTTCTAGTTATGTTTTTTAAATCCTGCAAGAATTCAGGCCATAAAGACAACTCTGTGTTATTGCTTTAATTTAGATGAGAACTTCTTTGGATCTCCCAAATCAAACCCCCATTCTTCCTCTTGTGAAGTAAATACTCACCTTAAGCCAATGTAATCAAGACCTATATAAAGGATAATTCATATCACTTATGTATGAATGTCATTTAACCTCAAGGAACATTATCAACACACTGGGAACCCCCCTAACAATCAGTCCCACAACATGCAGAGATAATGATGTTGAAGGAATGTTTCGCTGACTTGCGCCTGCACATAATCCTGCTAAATATGCTGTACCCATCCAGCAGCCTCTAATCCTCTCATGCAGACTTGAGGACCCTGATTTAAGCATTTCACACCAAGAAACGGAAAGATTTGACTCGTAATGTGTCTGATTTTTCGTCCCTGCCGGTCACACGTTGTGGTCACTCCGTTTCTCCCACTGCATTCTTTGTCTAAGAGGGCATACGCTACAATTACCCTCGGCTGACCCCCGGCAGCGCTTAAAACACCAAGCAAAGCTATGGTTAAGATATCAGGCTACACATTTTCAAGTCCTGTGACAATAAACTGAGAGGAGATGGAATACTTGAAACGTTGCCTCCACTGAAACTTGCCCGATAAAAGATGGTCCTGGACCAACAGTCAGATCCAGTCATAACATGCACCCCATACAACACAAACACAGTAACAAAACATGGTCAAATGCCTGTCATTGCACAGATGATTACACCGACATTTAGATGAGTAAAGACACCCTCAGGGGCCACTGGAACTGTCTGTTTATCTCCTCCCACTGCTACACCAACTCACCAAGGAGTTGGTGTATGCAGAAACATCCAGCACCATGTCAATTACAGTCTATTTACGGTGGGCAGAGTTCGATGGAGTCATCTTTAACTTTGTCCCTCTGGATTCAACCCAGTGGGCCTGAAATCCGAGCTCAAGTAGCTGACTGCCCCACCGCACAATTGTCGGCTTCCTGCCCAGCACCGGTATAAGCAGAACCAGCCCCGAACCAGAGTGCCATGACCCAAACCCACAGCTCACTGAGCTCTCAGCAACAGGCAGGGAAGTGTGCTGACATGGGAAACATTCCCTTGGACGTGAGTGGAGCCAGAGAATAGGCCCGGGTCTGGAGCCAATGTTGCTAAATATTCCACAAAACCAGAAATTTCCGTTTTTTTCCCCTCCTTCCCTCCCTGAGCTTTTTATTCTGCCAGAGCCGAAGCCTGGTATCGATTAGAGTGCTGAAATCTTTCAGATAGCAAAACAAGAGCGACAGTAAAGACCATAATTGTAGAAAATGTTCATATCTGAGTGTTAATAAGGCGTGTTTGCAAAGTCCCTTCCATTCAGCAGCGATTAAACTTATACTGTAACTATATTACAAACATACAACTTCCCAACATCACTCTTGTTCTCTGTCAACTCTATTTCTCTTCCACATGCCATTTAGGAAGATAAGATTACTAGAACAGCATTTCTTTCTAGTTTCTTCTTCTCTGACAAGATTCAGTGGCGATGGATAGCATGTATCCAATATCATGACTATGGGGTGACAAGTAGCTAAACATGTACATTACGGTGACAGTTCACCTTAAAATCAAATGTACATATTTTTCTCTTACCTGTAGTCCTATTTGTCAATCTAGATTGTTTTGGTGTGAGTTGCTGGGTTTCCTAAAAACATTGGCAGCCTTCGCTCCAATCTAAGCGAACTAGATAACACTTACCTTGTGGTGCACTTAACTTAACCGTGATGTCTCTTTTCAGGAGTCATGACTCGGTTAGTCAAGATAATCCACATACCTTGTGGTGAGCAGTTTCATGTAGGAACTAATTTCTCTCTGCAGAACTACACCGTATCCTTCATTGTTTTGGTTTTCAGTTTAGATGTTTCTGATTTCATTTTGTAGAATTCATCCTTAAATTCATCCTCTTTCTGTGCTCTTCCCATCCTTTTTTGGTGTAACCTGTGTTTTTGTTTGTTCACTAACCTTTGTGTCTTTAAGTCTTTCTTTTTCAGTGTTTTTTACATTCAGTGCCGTTGCAAGTACAAGCCTATCATCCACAAGTAAATGCACCCTTCTTTCTGCACAGGGAAACTGTTGAGTTTTTTAAAAATGTATTGTTTCCTTATATTCGAGAGCAGGCAGACATCTCTATGTCTGATATCCCCAAAACTCTCACCAAACCAATCTAGTTGGATAAACTGCACAAATCTGTGTTTTTGATTTTGGGGTAAACTGTCCCTTTAATGCTTGAACAATTTCACAAAGCTTTTAAACACTTAATTCCAACACTTAAGGAGCAGACTTGTAACTATTTATAGGGATTCCAGATAGAGGGCTGAGCAATCTTAACAACACTACTTGACTACTTTGGGGGGAAGAGTTATTCTCACAGCACAGTGAGAGTGAGTCATGTTTGTTTAGAGAGCTCTCTGCTCTCCTCCATGTGGCTGGCAGTAACCGATCGCCGCGGGCTGACCAGGAGCCTTTACATTTGCTGGAGAATTTATGATCAGGTGGTTTCAGGTTTGTTTCCAAGTCTCGGAAATACCACGCCAGTGCTACTGATGGAGGAGTTACTTTACCTCATTACCTCAGCAGGTGCCCCGCCAGTTATATCACCAACAGTCCAAAACAAAGGGAATGTTATTTATGTCATAACACACGTATGATGGTACAGTGTTTGTTACTGCAAATACTATGTTTACCATTTACGTCCAGCCTGAGAGCCAGTCTGTTTCTTCTACAACAAACTTGTCATTGTCTTGCCAAACATGTTGAGTGTTACTTAGCCCACCGACGTACACTCAGACTGGCCTGTGTTAGGGTTGGGGTTCTCTGTAATTCCTCCAGACAGCTGGACTCAATTACTCCCACAAGAGAGAGCTTTGTGAGGGATGGGTTTAAGGTAGGGTTTTCAACCCTCTACTTCCAGAGCACTTGTGTGCAGACACTCCCAAAACATTCATTTCAACTGGCCCAAAAGGCCTCTGCCATGAGATGCCTACATTTGAAGACGTTGCTGGGATTGAAAAGGTGAAAAGATGAAGACACACTAATGCAATAACAAATTATTACGTAAACCAAATGCTGCCCCCTCTGACCTCCTGTCACTCAATCAAAAATGTAATTATCATACCGGCACAAAGACTTTTTGTCTAGGACCATCTTGATTGAACGCAGCCTCAAGCATGGCAGACATCATATTTACAGTGCACTCAAATGCGGCCAGTGGCCTTTCAAGCAGCTCCCCGTTCACTGAGCTTATTAGTGTGGATGGATACGAGGAGCGACAAGTCACTGAGGCAAACACCTCTCTCTCGACGGCAGCCGAGCTTCAGACCTGTCGCCAGTCAGCTCGGCGGCTGCTGCTGCAACTCGCACTGCTTCCCTTCACATCTGATCACATTCCCTAGACTACAGAAACCGACCCTAACAAGAAACAAATAGCAGAGATAGTAACGAGTAGTAACTAGAGATAAACTTTGTATAAAGAAAGATAAGCTGCTGAGGCTATGTGTCAATATGTCTTTAAACCAAATGAACATGCAACATCATGTCTCACATTGAGGCTGAACAAAAAGAGACAGAGACTTACCAGTCCAGCGATAGGTGTGGGAAGCCTGTTAACCCTCCTGATGGTTCCAGGCTTGATCTTGTTGATCAGACTGTGAGCGAGAGAAAGAAAGAGAACATCAGGGAGAGGCAGGGGGCAAGTGAAAGCACTTGGTCATTGGCTAGACAGGCCGGGCTGGCGACGAGCGAACAAAAAGTGTTGCAAAGGCTCCGTGTTGTGTGTTTACGACTTTGTTTAATGGTGGCCACCTGGCTTCAGTTTAGTAAATGGCCAGTGCTGCACCCTGATGTAAACACACCAAATCCTATGGTCCTAAAACATGCCTCCTTCTACCGAAAACAACCCCAAACAAACTCGATTCACCACATATCTGAAAATGCTCAAAAACATAATGTTTTTTTGATAGATGGTGATATGTTTATGGTGTTATTCAAAGGCTTTTGAAAGCGAAAGAGGTAAAAAAAAATATATATATATATTATTACAAAGTAAATAAATTACTAATATACAGGTCTTCTATTATAATGAAAGTAATAATACCTCAGTGTTGAAATACTCCCTAAATTTACAGAGAAATTAGCTAAATAATATACATAACACATAAGATCAGAAAACAGTGACAAATGCATGTCAAAATTCTCTAGAACTCAAGCCAACACCACTGAATCTCTTACTCTGTCCATTCAAAAGTTCAAAACCTTAATTTCATTAATTTAGTGTAATGCAAGACAAGAAACAGCGGTCAAGTCTCAAGTCCTGAGCTGGAAAAGTCAAATATTTGGCATTTTGGCTTTAAAAAACTCAAATCATTTAAGATAGTATGCGCAGAATGGCTCTTTTCAAAATGTTATTTGGATTATAATGACTGATACACCAGTGAGTAAACAGTCTTTAATGAGCTAGCTGAAATGAAAAAAATGTTACAAGTTGGGTATAAATTGGGTTAATTCAGCGGTTATTTTTTCTCTAATGTGTCCCCACAGCCCTGTCAGATGAGCTCCAGTACCTCTCGACATCACCTGTAATACTCTGAATGTGTTCATTTGAACTGACTCTAAACTGAATCCTCTGCACCGCCACCACTTGGAGACATTTCCACCATGTATCCATTACTTTTAGCTCTTTTATGATTATTTCAAATTCTTTAATCAAACTATTTCCACTGCTTCTGATACTTTTAACTGTCCACTTCAGCTACTTTTACTACTTGAACAATAGTCTATCAACAACTTCTTTTACTTGACTATTTCAAATACATTAGACCACTGTTGTTGAATCCTGGTCCTGCGGCCCCCTGACCTGCATGTTCTAGATATTCACCTGCTCAAACACGGCTGATTCAAATGAATGGGTCGTCATCAGACGTCAGCAGAGCTTGATGATGAGCCGATCATTTGAATCAGGTGTCATGAAGCAGGGACACAATGTAAAACATGCAGGAAAGGGGGCCTCAGGACCAGGATGGGAGAACACTGCATTAACAACAGTAACGATTTCAAACTTTCAACAATCACTTTTAGCCATGTATGTAAACATTCAAGCATTACTATCAGATGTTATGGATACATTGCTGAAATACAGTAAGCAGATAATCATCTATCCACTTATCTGCTAGCTATGAAGTGTTGAGGTGTTACAGCTTACTGACAGTATGTGGTGATGGTAAGGGGACACAAATTAGTTGAGCATCTCTTCAACCTTTACAGTTAGCTCTTGGCAACTGTGAAGTTAGATGACTACCTGCAGGTACAAGCGGCCCTGGTTGGGTTTCATCGATTAAACATTTTCTATAAATTGGGACGAATGTTTGTATGTAAAATCTCAAACTGCAAATATTCCACAGACCCCTTGGAAATCATGGAAATGGAACTCATTAAGGTGACTGTTTTGCAGTGTGTGTCCTCAGCAAACCGATTGGGGGTGGATAGGGTGGGGTGTGAAAGATGTTGATAGGGTGACAATAGATTAACACGGCGACTGCAAAAGGCATTTGTGTCGAAGTTAGTCATTTAGCAGTGAAACAATGGAAAGCCGTAATGATTTGATCAGATAGGACACACCGCAAGCCAAGTAGAATACAAACATTCCTTTCCAAACAGTCGTGATAACCACAACACAATGGGAAAGGAGGCTTCTAGGTGAAAGCGATGTAATCGGTCTTCCTCTTCCTCATGCTGAGAAAACACTGACAGCTCTCTGAATGAGAGTGTCTCTGTTGTTTCTCGGGGAACGCGTAAACGGTGGAGTCAGGCTCAAATCAGCAGAAAGAGGGGCTTCTTCTTTGAACCCATGCCAATAGAGGTTTGGAAGATTCTGCATGGGCTGCTGGTAATTACAGCTTCCTGCTGATTCGTGCAAATCACATCAGTGTGTCCATCCGATCGGGACTGCCCACATATGCTTGTATATCACTCGCGCACACACATACACACGCCTGTGATCTGAGAAAAGCCACAACTCCACAACTCTTAGAGGAGCAGTGGGTGAATCAATGCAAAAGCCAATCCTGCGTGGATAAATGTGTTCCTCTAACTCATCAAAACTCTTGATGCGCTAATGAGAAAGCAGGGTGCCCTGGCTCTCCGATGTGGTTTGAGCTGGAGGCTTTCCATTCACTACACGGCTTCTCACAGCTTTCATTAGAGCGAGGATGGCACTCTGCCCGTCCGCAGATCTGTAACATCTGTCAGACAGACAACACAACTCCTCTTGAAATAGATCACAATTCATATTCTCAAACAAAAGCTCTGGAAATAACTACATAATACAGCCTCTATTGTGCTGCCTCCAAACACTGGCTCACTTCATGCAGCTGACAAACAAACAGTGACCCGGCAGGGGGTCCGCCTGGGAAATATCAGTAACACTTACGTGGGAGTGCAGACCTGGAGGAGAGCAGACGGCTTCCACATGAATGAGTGGCTTAAGAGAGGTGCCTGGGAAAGGCTGAGTACTTACTCACACAGCAGAACGCCATTCTCCAACGCCGATCGGAAGTCGTTGCTCCCAAATTTTTTCTTAGTTACTGCCTGGAAAAAAAAGGGATACAAAAACAGTGAGTGAGAGGGGTTGGGTGAGGAGAGGAGGCGTGGGTTTGTGTGTGTGTGTGTGTGTGTGTGTGTGTGTGTGTGTGTGTGTGTGTGTGTGTGTGTTTGTGGTTGGGCGGGGAGGCTGGAGAAGAAAGGTAGGATGTTGAGAACAGTAGCAGAGGAAGTCAGAGGTATTTCCTCCTGAGTTCCTTCAGTGTCCCTGGGACAGAGCTGAGAACAGATCTTCAGGTATTCCTCTCGGGTGGCTCCGCTATTCTCACTTTAATGCTAGAACCTGCTGATAAACGGGAGAGCTGTGTTGAAACTGTGCTGGAGACAGGCTGCCCAAGCCACAGGGCGATGGCAGCATCTGGAGCGCTGAGGGGAACACAGCGCTGTGTTACAGCCTCATGCCTTTCCCATGATCTCAAACCACCACTGCAGGAACACCAAGAGTCATTATGCAGGCGAACATCAACCGGCTGCATTACATGACGTGCAGCCTTTCACACTCGCACATGTACAGCACACACACAACCAAACAAAAACATTTAGTGGAGTCTTTCATATAGAAATCTGTATTTCCTCTGACAGTTGTACTGTTCTCTACTTTTTGTGTTTTCATGTAAAACTGCAACTTTTTTTATGAGTTCATGCTGACGGCCACTCCTTAGCAGAGCTTCCTGTTCCCCCGTCAATGACTTGACCAGTCAGTGCCTGAGCTGCCAAATGTAACACAAATGTTTACATAACAAAACACTTAGGGCGTAGACTTCTACCGGTTCTGCACAATCCTCTTTATTTTTTCTCATAGAAAGTGTTTAATCTGCATCTATAAGTTTATCAAAATACACGATGATGGACAACTACACACGGATGAATGCAATTCTTGAGCTGTAGTTAGTGCAGTACTTCAAAAGTAAATAGAGCCGTGTTCAAAAATGTCTTGCAATGTCTACAAAACCTGAGATATTTTTTTTTGAGATATCATGCTAAATGATCCTTTAACAGACAAACAAACAAACTCAGTAGAAAATCCTAACCCTTATTGACTGAGCTTATGACTACAATGACCACCACATTGTAATCATATTTCTTACAGAATTATCTTGATAATAGCTGCTGTGGGTGGATGTGAACTATCGTATTTTATGAGTTGATAATCGTGCCATTTTATCATTTTGGAGGCCGCAGTTGTGAATTGTGTTGCAATATGATGACAAGTTTTTCTAGTATTTTTTTCTGCCCCATTTATATCAATGAGGGTTGGCTTAGTAACAGTAATACATTTATGTATGATGCGGTAGAGCGCAACAGCACTGCAAACTACACTATCTAATGACTGTTGAATTCAACTGCATGAGTTTTGGCCGGGTGTATCTCCTAAACCGGCAACTGAGTGTAGGTCATGAAACATGAAACACTTAGCTCCACTAACCTCCACCACCTTTATCTTTTGGTATCTGTGCAATTCCAGCCGATACACAGAGCCGATAATATTGCTTTCATTGACAGCACTTACAAACTCCAATACAGAAAGTGGCTGTTTGTACCCTGGAAGTTGGTTTACGATTCACCAATAAACACTAGAAGAAGAAGAGAAGGAGAAGAAGAATATGTGATATTAAATCATCCACTTTGCTCTCTATGTCAGCCTTTCTTACCCCCTGGTGTGAATAAACTACATGTGGGGAACTTCTCCATATCATGCTTCCCAAAAAATCACAATAAAGTAATGTGTATGGTTTTAAGTCTGCGGGGAAATGTACATACTAAGTTACCAATAAGACAGATGTACATTTTGGTAAAACAGCTGCATTATCCAAAGTGACACACTCATGCACAATGAGGTAAACAAGTCAAATGGGTCTCAGCGACCAAACTGGTCAGAAGTGCGGTGACTCAAGGCTTTTGTCCCTTTTCCTTTAGAGGAGAAAGGGACTGACAATTACTGTCACAGCTAAGTACAGGCCGTCATTTCGAGGATGGCAGGGGAAACTGGAGCAATTGGACTGACCGGAGGATGCCATTATTACTTTCAAACAAAGCCGTGTTACACCTCAGACCACACCCTAGGTAACCCAAGGTGGCCAAAGCCTCAAATACCCACCATTCCAAGAGAATTAGACCACGTTGTAATACACAAGATTAAAGTCTTCACACAGCTCTTGGCTGCAGCCTTTCTGTGTTTGCACAAAGCGATCGAGCTTCTGTTGGGAAATACTTGTTTTGTTTACTAAACATACAGAGGTTTGGCCTCCTCCTCCTTCATTGACAAAAACACAATCATAACCAGACAGTGGCAACACACAAAACGAGAACACAGACACGCACACAGGAAGCTGGAGAAACAACACATAGCAAACAAACATCACAGTACAGCGTGTAATCAGCCAGGCGATGCAGCTGGCATATGAAATCCTGACCCCTACTGTTCTACAGTGTGTATGTGGGGGCAGCAGCTGGGATTCATGTACGAACAAACAATATAGGTGGAAACTGCTTCTGATCCTGTGTTGTGACTCATAGTTACTTGTTTTGGGTGCGTAGATCAGGTGCAGTACAGTCTATGGAAGGCTACAGCCAGGCATCGACCAGTCATGCTGAGATAAGAGGACTGCGAAAGGGATTATTTTGTGTCCTCCATATTACCAGTACCTTAATGTAAGGGCCAGTCACGTATGGTTTGAAACTGCAACCTGTATTCAAAAGCAGGGGCAACTGCAGTAAGTGTTGAAAGTTACAGCCCATTTGGCCAGCATGTGAACAGAATGACACGACTGTACGAGACATACGTCACGTAATGTAACGTTTTTCACACATTCAGCTCCGCCGGGCGAGATGATGATAACCTTCGTTCATAACACACCACTATCATAATTAAGTAGCTTTAGCAATTTTTCAGTTTAATTTAACATCTGATGAAATTATATATATATCAAAAATTTCAAATAGACCAAGAAAAGTCACAGAGGACATGACCTCAGCGCCCTTAATGGTAATGGCAGCTATGGGCCAAGAGGACCAGTTCAGTTCCCTGAATAAAATGTAGAGTTGCTCAAATAGTATCAGCAGTATCAGAAATTGCCTCCGATACAGCCTAAAATGCTTAAATTGATATCACTGAATACACGGGTATCAGTACTGATCACATACACCATCATTTATTTCTTGGAAATGTTACGCTGCTGGGAAGTAGCAGTACACCTGTACGCAATGTAACAGATTTAATGTAACTTTCCGCTGTGTTTGTGTGACAGAACCAGGTAACAGCTGGGCAAGACTGCTGCTTAGTGAGATACCACTGTACCAGATGGCATTTCAACATTTATAAGCAGGTTATCACTGGATATTTTTGAGGAGATATCACAAAAATGTTAAGCCGTGACAAAACCATACATTTTTTTACGAGATTTCAGGAGAGGTTTCAGTCGTGTCTGTGTTGACAGACCCAGGTAACAGCATGACAGCGGGGCAAAGTGGCTGCTAAGCAAGAGACCACTGTTTGAGATGACCTTTCAATACTTGTAAGTGTGAAACCACAGGATATAGTTTAAGAGGGCGTCGGGACAATTAACTGGATGTTGGGACAATTTTTGCTGTGTTTGTTGAGACACAACCAGGTAAGCCACATGATCTTTTCCTAACCAACTGTTTTTTGTACCTAAACAGACCACAATCACAGTGTTAAAGAAAAGTCAAATTGCACCATAAACAAGTTTCGACACTGTGGTTTGCAGAAATATACGCTGCCAACATTTATTCTGGCGATTGGGTTGGCTGGAAACAGCACAATAGTTTGAATTCCCTGCTTCTTTACTTAAGGCGTTTGTATCTTTGATGTTTTCCCCCCCGAGATCACACACTGTCTTATCAAAGTTACATCAGCCTAACGGAATGAATGGGATTTTCAAGATATTATCTCCTAGACCATGTGTGGAGGGTGGGACCCGCCCTGGCACTGAACCTGGCACTAAGCTGGCTGTAACAGAATAGTTTTCTCCTCTCTATCGTCATCATTAGAGGTATTAACTCCCCTTAGCTGCAGCCTGCTGTGCCCCCTCCCTCTCTCACTCTCTCTCTCTCTCCCCCTCTCCTGTTGAACCTGCCATGTGGGATAATAAGTCTAATCTGCAACAACATACTGCTACTCTGATTTAACAGGGAGATTTAAGGCAGGGGCAGAGATTTCAAAAACAGCTTGCCTTCCTGCAAACCCACCCTTGCTCGCTCCCCTCAAGAATGTGCTGCCGAACGTGTGGAAGAACCGAGTCTCATGACGGCTTTCCTCCCGCATTATAGACAGAAGTGTGGTCCTCGGAGTTCATTAAAGTATTCTCATATATGTGTGAAATGAATTGTTAGTATTGCAGTGAACCAAGGATAGTGTGGTCGAACCCAAATAATCAGAGGAATCCAGGAGTCTCTGTGTCCGTGACCACAGCCATTGTTTATTCATGCAGAGCACTGAGGCAAATCAGTGCGTGTGGATGCAGCCCCCCACCACTAATTGTTCCTAAAATTCTTTGTTCCGTCTGCAGAGGACAGGGGTATGGGTTATCACAGGGCAGCTGGGACATTATCCAAATATTTCAGGGATCAGACTCAAGAAAAATACACCACCGTGTAAGTCATTAGCCTCAACGGCGTCAACATATCAGAATAATAGAACTACATGGACGTGCGAATGCTAGTGAATGGCTTCTTGTGTGAGGTCCCGCTTCACATGAGTACATCTGAATGCCCACGTCCCAGTTTCTAATTGCTCAACAGTCAATCAAAACAGTCTATATCGCAGAATGGCGCTGCAGTTGAGTCATGATCAGTCCAGTCCCACAGCTGCTGGTCTGAAAAACAACACAGTGACATGAGTCACAGAAGGCAATTCACAAGTGTTGGCTCCAGGACCGCCATAGGTTACTTAATAACATGGAGAAAAAACAAACAAACAACTACAATGGCACTCTGTAGAGCGCATACTCTGCCAGGACCCAACAGTCTCATTTTGTGCCCACTCATACAGTATACCAGCCATCTAAAAAACCCCAATTTTTTTCAGCAAGATCCATTTATCATTCCCAGAGAAATACATGCAACGTAGAGAAAGTGAGAAAAAAATTCCTGGATCCATCCCTCCATATCCAGATCTATTCTATCCAGAGGTCTATTCTGGGCTGAGACTCATCCTCTATCCAAGTTTTGTGGACATCTGATGAGTAGTTTTTGTGTAATCTTGCTGACAAACCAACCGACCAACAAACGCACGCAGGTGAAAACATAACCTCCTTGGCAGAGGTGAATACAAACTTTGATCAACTTTGGTCAAATGCATTAAAGGGATTGGTTCACTCAAACCTGTTTTTCTAACTTTTGGTGTGTGACTATGAAGACCCTTTCTTTATATGAAGGTTTTAAGATATCTTGATACTATCTGAGTTGATCGCAGGACTCACAGTGTATGAAAATTAAATATTTTTTGCCTCGATCGTATTTACCCTGTGAGGCAGCTGGATTGGTGAGATCAAATGATCATGTGATGTCCCAGATGCATCTTGCCAGGCTTCAAGCTATGCTAATGAAGTTGATATATTCAGTATATTCAATTGAAAGAAGAGCAAAAAAAATGGCTTTCGTGATGGCAGAGATGTTTTAACACTTATCAGATGCTTCTGTGTAACAAACACATGGCTATCTAACTAGAGGGAAGTACCTATTTGTTTGTAATCTCTTTAAAAATATGCCATGTGTGAGTCAATGAAACAATTATTTGATCGACAGAAAATCATCGGGAAACTATTTTGATAACTGATGAATTTTTTCAAGCAAAGATGCCAAACCTTGTCTGGTTCCAGCCTCTCAATCATGCCGTCTTCCTCTGTTCTACGTCACTGTGAAATGAACATCATTGAGGTCTGGACCAAGTGAACGAAACTAACAATCTGAGGAGTTCACCTCAGGCTCTGGGATTCTAAAATAGGCATTTTCCACTTGTTTGCTGTGATTTATGGACAAAAACAATCAATCTATTTCGAGAAAATAATCAGGAGATTGATTGATGATGGAAATGACTGTTGACTGCAGCCCTTAATCCAAGCATGCACAACGTCAATCACCAAAAATGTGGCATTGTGTTGCATTGTTTCCCCAACAAAGTACATCAAATCTTAAAGGAGGTCGGAGTTGGGTCAGTGTTACATGACAGCGGCAACCGGATAAGTAACAAAACTTCAAATAATCCGCAGGATAAAGTTACCTTTGATTCCAGAGTGTGTGAGGAACACAATACAGGCGGCCGCGCACAATAACAGGCGAGTCAAATCAAAAGCCGAGCTGAAACCTGGCCTGCTGTGTTGTTACATGACCTCGCAGCCGACCAATGGCTGAAGAGAAAACCTGTTTTAAGAGGCATTCTAAGTATTCTGGGTTACACCTTCCTAAGTGGAAGCTCTCTGAGAAAACAAATTCTTGTTCATCACAACTTTAACAAAAGAGGAGACAGAAAAGAAACTGGCACCATGTGTCTGACTCTGTCTGCTCGTTATTTGTTAACAAAACAAACCATGTTTGCCAAATCATCATCTGTGAAACCAGAAGAAGCTCTGAAACAGACTTAATGAGCACTTGTTAGATAACTTACTGCAGACCAACTCTGTAACGATTCTTAACAGACTGTTTGTGTTACAGATGGGCGGCCATACGCACCATCTCCTGACCTGTGAGTCGCACACACACTTGCCGCTCGCTCTCGATCGTCACAACAGTCACACTTGCAGCCTCTCTATTGAATTAACAAGGACCTCTGTTATTCCAGCAGGCCCTCTGGTTGTAGGACGCGGCGCCCTGTGCTGACAGCTGGCCAGCTCTGAGGGGGCTATGTTCACAGCCATGGCAGCTAATGCAGGAATGCGTCCGTGTGACGGGCTCCAGACCATTTAGTCTAGTTTTTAAGAATACCACCAACCTTGCCATGCACACATAGCCTCTGTTTAAAGTCCTGTGAAGCCAAGCAGCTTGTTAATCATTCAGTGGCACAATCCAATCGCCACCTTCTCTTTGAAGGGAAACTGTTCGCCCCGCGCCAGAGCTTGGTCTCTGATTGCTGTTGTTTTCCACCCATGCCAAACCTCTCACACCTACCCAGTTAAAGTAACACTCCCCCTTACTGTACCTTCACCTTTTCAGCTTGTTCAGGTTCCTGCTCACCCCCCTCCCTAATCCTCCTGCCCCTGCCTCAAATTGTGCACCCCCACCCCCACTGCACCCCACGAGCCGGGGCCACTACAATGGGCCAGTGTGCGAGTGTGAGAGACACTGATGTCACATCACAAGCATTCAGATTCACCCCTCACGAAATTAGAACAATATTGGTTTAGTTACAACCGTGCAGCAGCTCCACAGGAGGAGAATTTGCAGGGCGAGGAAAACATAATTTTTAGCCGCTTGTAACAAGAAAAAGCAGGAATGAGAGTCTGGCTGGAGGAGGGACGGAAACTTCAGATAATCTAACATTTTGGAAATAAAAAGTGGCTGTTAGTATTTGTCTTGCATTCTATTCCACAGCAAAGGAATCTGAAATCTCTGATTTTTTTCCCACAAATTGTCAGTCACATTAAAGTATGACTGCTTTTTTTAGTTTTGCATTCACTTCAAGTTCAATATTCTGCGTACGGCTACGAGTATTCTATTTCACATTGTGTGTAATAAACTGGGTGGAAACCACAATCCCATTACATGTTATTAACCCCGGTTGATCTCTGCTTACAATGTGTGTGGCGTACCAGAGCTTGGATCAGCCGTAGTTTGAGCTATTCTGACTTACTCTGCTGATTTTCACACCGCATGTGCAACATCAAAAAAACTGATGAGCAGGTCTGGGCAAGTTCTGATGAAGGAGGCACTCAGCAAATAATAATAATGAAGGGGCTCACATCTATAGAAGACAGAGGCTGTTGCTGATGCTTGAGTCCTTTAATAGACATATTCTACCTTAAAGGTGAGGTCAGGGGCTACACATGGCTCCATGCATCAGCTGGTCCAGGTTACTATTAGCTGAAACCTGAAGCAACCTATTAGAAAACTCATCTTACACCTTTAAAGGCTCGAGCCAGTCCTTCTTCAACTCAGAGAAGCCAGATCCACATGAAAACACCACTTTATTCTGGCGATCACAAGCAGCTACCAACCTGAATCCACCTTACCTGTCATTTCCACGAGTTAAATCCTCGCAGTGACTGCAAAGAAGAGCGTTGAGAGAAGTTTCATAATGTTTCTTTTTCTTTTTTTACTCACCTCTATCCACCTCTGCGCCTCCGAGTAGGCTTCGTCACAGCTGACAGCGGACTGCTCACGCCACTCCATCACACGAACTTATTATCCGAGCTGCACCGGCGGGGCCAAATCGGTTCCTAATGGCCCGCGTTTAAAGAAACGTCCAATGACATAAAGTGTGTGTGTGTGTGTGTGTGTGGGCCAGTGCAAACAAACAGACACGGTGAACTCACTCACAAAAGAACAAGAACAAAGAAAGAAAAGAAAAAAAAACTGGTCATGCAGTCTAGAAGAACTTGTAATCACGCTCCTCATTCATGAAAAATGCGCCCTATTGTTCCTTTGCACCAGCTCATCACTGGAGTGAATACAAGGTGTAACAGTATCGCGCTGTCTTTGCATCACTTGCTGCTCTCTGCTCCCGCTGCTTACCTGCGCTTTCATCCGACACACCTGTGGGGTGAGTTTCTTTTCGCTATCTTCACGCGCCGCTCGAGTCGACGCTTCACCTACGCAGCGAGCTTCAAGGTAAAGTTTGAGGCACGGACAGACCGAGAGATCCTCTCTCCCTCGTCTTTAAGCGTTGTGAGCTGGAGGCTGTGGCAGGAGGGTTTCCAAAGCGGGGTCCGAGGACCACCCACGGGTCCCACCGAGTGGCTTCCAGGTGAACTTGAAAGCTGGAGTTCTCTGCTTTTTTATTTTTTTTTTCTCCACCTCCCTGGAAGGTTTGTGTTGGAGTTCTCACTGCTGCGCCTACAGTGATGTGCGCTGTTGTGTGTTTCTGCTCGGAACCAGGACAACATGACATTGTACTCACATTACAATTTCCCCAGGATGGAAAAGTATGAATATGAGGTCTTCAGACCACCGAGTGGCAAACATTAATGTCAGAAAGTTTGGAGTTACTTGAAGGAACTCATGCTGGCTGAACCAATCACATTCCTGCAGCGCCACTCAGCGGTGATAAGGGCGCACTGCACGGTCCGAAAAACAGCTGACATTTATCTGTCACTTAGAGAAAACTGTGACCATCCACCAAAATATAGCCTTATGCATTGCTATAGATCCAATTAAACCAATAGGATATAGAGTTGCTAAAGAATAAGTTCACCCGCCCCCCAAAAATAACAATCCATTCCTTATATAATCCTTAGTGCTGTATCGTGGGCAACTGGACTCAGTTTCTTGAAGACCTTGGATTGTCCTTACAGAGTCGTTAACGATACGTGCAAGCTCTGAAAACTGAAACACGTCAAGTCGCCTACGATACAGCACTTGCGATCACCATAGTGTGAAGGACTGAGATTTAAGTCCCCGTCTACATCAGTTGTTTCGGAGAATGCTGCAACACTGTTTTGCTGTGAAACTCCAGAAATACTTTGTGGGCTACCAAACTTTACCTGATTTTCCATCCAGCGATGAGTAGATAAGGTCTGAATTTAAATTTTTGGACTCACTGTTCCTTTAAAATAAGCACGACCTAACCTTAATGGGTTAACGGAACAGCGACTGTATCCACAGATGTAATATAAGGAGTCAGTCTGCATACTGAACACCTTTACTTTTAATACTTTAAAAGATAATTTGCTGACAACAATGGAATAAAATCTTGAAGACAGGCCTTTTCTTGTAATAGAACATTTTAGCTTCTAAAGGAGAGCACCTCAAGTGCAGCACACATGGTTGGCTTTGAATTCACATAATGGTGAAAACCTGATCAGTTAGTAAAAGTCAACCTTTTTTGTCAAATTTCATGAGGTCTGAGTCTGAGATTCAAACTCATATGTGGGGTGTTTGCAGCCACTGTAAATTGGATTCGATCAGAGATTACCATGAAAAAGGTTTACCACAGTGGTGGTGGCTGTGAAGAAACAGGGAGACAATGACTCAGCTGCCCATTTAGCATCTCCTCTCCCTCTTGGGGTTTCATTAACCAGCAATCAGACAAAAAAGTTTTGGTGAATGTTGCAGCTCCCGTCTGAGCGACATCCACTTCAGGCTTAATTAGAGACATTTCACAACGAGAACCATATTTCTGTTTATCTCTCTGTTGATTCTGAGACAAACATGTAAAAGGCAAACAAGTATCCATGTGCAGAATAATTGCAAAGAGATGCTCTGACTCTTGTTATAGGAGCCTCAGACGAAAAGCAGACTTTTCAATTTTATAGTCAGGCTTCAGTAGTCTGTGTTACACAAGAGGTTACGTTCCAGTTGTTTTTAGTATAAAGTTCCCTCTTTGGCCCATTGCCCTCCATTGCAGCTAGAAACACAGTTTGAGGAAATTTGTCTGAAAAAGACTACATTTGGGAGATATTCACTGAGCTGGATTCACTGGGATGATTACACCAAGAAGTCCCAGTTTAAATGTCCATATGGGAACCAACTTATTGTTTGTATCTTTTAAATATTAAGAAACCATGAAAAAACATTTTCTACACCAGTGTGCCAAAAATGTTTTAAAATTCTCATCAGCAGGCCTGATAAAGTTGTATACATCTAACAATAAACCTGTCAAAGTCTCATTTACACAAAGCTAAAACAGATGAAATGTTCAACTAAGATGTTTGTGTTTCAGAATAATCCAAAGAGAGTGTTTAATAAATTTGCCTTTTATTTGACAGAATTCGATTCTTCTTACAAAAATGTAGGCACCGTCCACACGGATGTACAGTCTGCACTTTTCATTTGGCCTCGCTTACAGGAGACATGTTTATTTTTTTTGAGAAGCTTTTCGTTACATTACACAACAGCATTAGGCCCGTCTGTTTTTTCAAAGCTCTGACTCAAATTAAAGCCTTGCAAAAAAATGTTTCTTCAGCTCGTTTTGACCACGATGTTAGACATATGATCAAAAACAAATCACTACATAGAGTATGTTTCATTGAACCCAGAGTAGGAAAGCGGTTGCGTTCCCTCAGTGACGTGGGAAATGTCAAATTTCTTTCTTGATTGACAGCCAAACTTGCCATGTGAACAAACTTTAGTGCAGTGGAGTTACAGATGCTTCAGCTGTGGGGAACACGTGGAAGATTTTGATCTTAACAAGAAACACTTTTAGTTGCACAGCAGCACTTTAATTCCCTTAGAATTTCATCCAACTTGTAGCAAGTGATGTACGACAACAAAGGAGCATTACTTTAGTATAATATCCCTGACATTTTATTATATTCCCCACATCACTTGCAGAAAATGATTATTTTCCAATGAAATCAGCACTTGCGAATGTTTGGCAGTCATATTTCCTTTGTCTCCTGGGGTCAAGGGGGATTTTCATCAGTATGAATCTTTGGAGAGGGCGATGAGGGTGAAACGAAGCTCCTGAGGGTCGCGAGCCATGAAGACCTTACACACGTTTACAGCATCCTGCAGGGCAATCGAACACATCAGGAAAATGATGAATTACACCTCAGCTTAGAAGATATTTTTATTTTTGTTTTGTTACTGTGATGTCTTACCTCGAAGAAAGTGTCTGCTGAAGTTTTTCCGTGGACGATGGGGAAAGGCTTGCGGCCATCTAGGGACAACAAATACAGTTTTCTTCAAATCACAGCTTAATGTGAAATCAGAGGTTTACCCTTAGCAATGTCACAAGTACTACGAAATATATTCTAAACATCAGCACACGTCAGAAAGTATGAACTCACCCAGTTCATATAACTGTCCTCCGACATTCACAAAAGCTATAAAATGCAGATTCACTTTCTCATCTAAACTTGGAGCCTGTAATAGACAAGACGCACAGAGTAAATTCTGTTGAGTTAAACAAATTATTTTAGATTGTAGAGTACAACACAAAACTGGTGGTGTTATCCTCAGACAACACAGATTATCTAAGACTCAATACCAACCTCAGTCTGTCCCTCCTGTGCACTGGATTCATGTGTGACACGTATACTCTGAGATAGAAAGAAGGAGAAGAAGCCATTCATTTGTATTGTAAACACTGGTCCCCAGTAACTTTTACTTCACAGCAATTTTAACAAGCTCTTACACTTATGAGATTTTTCATTCAACACATTATTATAACATTACTACCTGACAAGGACAACTACAGAGTTGTAACATAAAACTGTAAATGCTTGTTCATAGGAAACAGATGATTCTTCTTAACTGTGTCTTCCCTGCACAAGGAAAGTAGCCAATAAGATACTGGTGAGGGAGTTGTGACAATGATAAAGGTCTTGGGCCAAAAAATTGTTTTCATCTAATCCCACTGATTTCATCTAATCTCCCACTGATTACAATAATAGGTAGGTGTCCCGTGTGCACAAAGCCTTTGTGAAGAACCTGCCAAACACAAATAGCTATTGTAGTCCTTCACTCATGTGACCAACTCTGACCGCTTCATCAACACATATCTGAGCAAAGATGTTCTTTTCAGCATTTTCTAACCTCGTCTTTTTCCAGAAAGGTGGCCCTTTCCTCTGGGGTCATTTTAGAGGTTTGTTCAATAAACTTCTTCAGAGCAGAGTCAGACTCTGCGGACAGAAAGGACAACACACAGTAAACCCTTGAAAAGTCTCTGCAAGCTTAGTTAAGTTTATCTAGGAAGGGACAGGACAAATGTATTTGGTTTTAGAGCTGAGTAATACAATGATACTGTAATAAACGATCTTATACTATACTGTATTCTGTATACAGCATACTGACATACTAATAACATAGTGTTGCAATGTTTATTCACAGAATTTACGCTTTGCAATCACAACCTTCTTATAAACATGGGAACCTTTCACATTTCAACCACTGCATATGAAATGGACCGATTGAGGACTCACCAAATTCCAGGTGTGCCTTGTTGTTTGCCACTGCATGAATTAATCCTATTGTTCCACAAGCGTTTCCAATAGTTTGCTTGATGAAGTAGACGTCAGGAGAGACCTCCTGTGGCTGACCCTTGAGTTTCTCTTCCTCCTCCTGCTTGAATGTCTCATACTGGACAGAAGTAGGAGAGGAGGATTTTTTGTTGGACATTGTTTCTTATGGCACGGACACGTGTCTGAACAACATGTACAGAATTCATCAGTAAAAACAGAACGTGAGACCTCCGTTATGGTTCATGAGCTTGCCGTTAAATCATCTTACATCAAATGTGTTGCAAAACAATAACAGTACCTTCTCTGTCACTGGGAAAAGTAGAAGCACGGCACACACTGGTCTTGGGACCATGTTGAGCAGCTCTGGATCCAGTCCATACACATCTCCAAATTGCCAGGTTTGCCTCATTCCCAAACAATTGACAAACTACACAAAAGCCCAGAATAAACATGCATGCATTCAAAGACATTAAGCAAACCTAGCATCACCTGGCGAACAAAGCTAAACTCAAAGTTGTTGTTGATGTTTAAGCTGTCTTCTGGATTAATGAGTTTAACACTTTCATGTTCATCTGACTGACCTGCTCTGTATTGACTCAAGGGTCGCAATGTGTTTAAATGAAATAATTGGAAATGTACCAATCGAACTCTATGTTTCCTCATGATTGGGGTCAGATGACATCATTCCTGTGAACTTGTGTGTGTCCTCTCGGGTGATATCCATCAGATGAACGGCCCTTGCATTTACACACTGAGGTTGTCTGAAGACATCCAACCTTTTGACATTCTTAAAATTGGCCAGTAATTAGTCTGGCAATTAATCTGTGACTGACATTTAATTTGTTTCATGTTTGAATCTCGAGAATTAACGCGAGACAATTTAAATCTAGACACACAGTTACATCATGCTGCTGCTGTAATGCTTATGTTGAGTTCCTAACGGGCCTGTTTGTGTTCATCGCACAGTCGTACTTGTGTCGTCTTTAATTCTACCGTCACACTGGATGTGGCGTCGCCGCTGGATAGGCCCTGCACCTCTGCAAGTCACTCTGCCGCTGATAACATAGGCCCATGTGGTATTCAGCAGAATCAGAAGAAAATACTTACCTTATTCATGACCTGAAATGACAAGACACAAATAAACACGTTATTCAAACTGCTGTTGGGTTTAGCAAAGCAGTCACACCGGCTCCAGCTTTTGTTCTCTCTGCTAGCTACAAGTTAGCTATCCCTCACATGCTTGCGAATGAATGACTTCGACCGACCACTTAGTTTAAATACAATTCATAACACATACTTCGGGATTTGACTCCAGGGGCAGCCAGCGTGGACAGTCCATTTTGACGTGCAGTCAATCACTATTTTCCTTTCAACCGAGAGCTGAAACTGATTCACCAAAATCTGCTTGACAGCTGGAAATCGCTTCCGCGTCTGGAGAGTGCACCTTAAAATGAACGCCATGCGTAGGGGTGCTCGCTTCTTCATAAACCATACACACACCACACTCAGTAGTTTAAGACATGTTGACAGACACATTACATATATTCCTCAGTTGACCAAAATAGTCACTCACCTATACAGTAGTCTCATGGTTCTTTGTCTGCAAAATTATAGATTTGTAAATGCAATGTCCTCACCACCAGCCGAGCAGTGGACCATTCCAGGGACCGTGGGCGTGTTTCAGTGATTCCCAGAGGTGACAGTTGTTCATTTCGTTTGGTATGTCAGTAGTGGTCGTGTTTCTAGTCTGTGTTATTTTGGAATTCATTTTGCAGCAGTAATACGATTTTTGAAAAAGCTTCCGCAAAATCTGCAACGGTTCCTAAAAAGCGTGGACCAGCCCACATATACTCGCCAGACGAGCGGGGGCGCTGTTGGTCTTTATTAACTTTTGGGGCTTTCACCCTTTACAAACTTGAAGATCAAAACGATGCACTAATCAATACAGGGCAAAATGTAGTTTGGGGTCTAAACACTTTTTCTGTAATATTTAGTTAAAATGAGTTTTTAGAGTGTTTAAGGCTGCGGTATCAATTATTCTAAATAAGACATTAATGAACAGTGGGTGGCGGTGTGCGTCTACGAGGGCTGCGAACCGCCCATAAATAAACACAAATAAGGAGAAGAAGAAGACAAGGCGCATTAAGTTAGGGTTACAGTACTGGGTTAAACTTAGGGGGTGTAGTCATATCTCCCCAGCAAGGTCCCTATTGCAAGAGATTGCAGGTAATAAATATGATATTTTTTTCACCAATATAAATCAGTGGGCTAGGAAGCTGGGCTTGAAACAAGAAGGGAACGTAGAGTACATAAGATGGCTACCTATGCCTTATTGGGTAATACCTGAGTTGAACATTGAGCTGGCATTTCTCCAGGAAAAAGATAAGAGGAAAGTGACTCCAAGAGTAGTGGAGTATCTTAATTCAATCAGTGAGAATAATTTAATTGTTTTTACAGACGGATCTAGAGATCCAGTTAGTGGGAGAGTCGGCTTTGGGGTGTATGTGGAGTAGAGTTTAGATCGGGCCCAAAATATCAAGCCCGACCCGACACGAGCCCGTGCACGTTGTGTCCGAGCCCGGCCCGGCCCGGCACATCAACTGTAATTATGAGCCCGAACCCGATTTAAACCCGACATTTTTTTAATACGTGGGTTGTTATAACTGACGTTCTCAAACTCCATGTTGCACTAAAACTACACAATCAGTGACGCCGGTAACGCGTTCCTCTAATCTGACCACTCTTTTCAGTAATGAGTAATTTAACGCGGTAATATTTCCAAACCAGAAATCAGATTAAAGTATTCAAGTCACTGTGCGTTTCTATTATTTTCGTCATTTTCCTTGTAAAAATATATATTTTGATTTCTTCTTGCGTCTCGAGGAGTGACGTGACGTGCGGGAGAAGTCACATTTTCAGCACGAGGACAACTCACATGTAACACCACGCAGCGACACGAGCAACATGGAGGGAGGAGAGAGATGCGCGTTTTCTAGCTGGAAACACAGTCATTATTTAGAGTTATTAAAACATACACACACACACACACACACACACACACACACACACACACACACACAAACACACACAAATGCTTGATCAAGGGCCCGGCCCGGCCCGGCCCGAGGAAAGTGACGGGAAATATCGGCCCGGCCCGGCCCACGGGCCGGGTCGGGTCAGGGTCGGGCTCGGGCTCGGGCAGAGAATCTAACCTCTAATGTGGAGCAGATTGGGCTGAAGATTGGACGACGTATTTCTAATGGAAGCTCTGTTTTCACCACTGAATTAATGGCAATTCTATGGGCACTATGGTGGATTGAGGAAGCTAGACCTAAAGAAGTCACTATCTGCTCTGACTCTGCAGCTGCCTTGGAAACTTTAAGAACGGGGCAATCCATAGCTCGCCCTGACATAGTGAATGATATTTTGAGTGTGGTTTTTAGAATTGGGGTTGCTTGCAACATTACTTTTTGCTGGGTACCAGGGCATGCTGGGGTTAGAGGGAATGAGCAGGTGGATCATATTCCAGAGGAAAGCTTAAGCAGAGAGGTAGATGTTCGTTTATCCATGGGGAGAGTGGAATTAAGGGAAAAAAATCAAAGACGGCTTAACAAAAGAATGGCAGAGAGGGTGGCAAAGGGAAGCCAGGGGTAGACACTTCTTCTCCATACAGCCTAAAGTTGGGAAAAAATGGATATGTAACGCTCTATCCCGTAGGGATTCAGTGAAACTCTGTAGATTGAGGCTGGGTCATTGTGGGTTAAATAACTCTTTGTGCATTATAGGAAAACATGTTTCTGGCTTGTGTGAATGTGGGATCCTTGAAACAGTAAGGCATGTTTTCCTCGAATGCGGAAAGTATAGGGAAGAGAGAAAGGTACTCTTTGTTAGATTGACAGGACTTGGAGTTGAGGCTTTCTCTGTTACATCTTTATTTGGACACAGTGAGAAACATGAATTGATATCCGATGCAGTTTTGCAGTTTCTACATGAAACAGGGCTATATGTGAGAATTTAGATCCAAATCCGACCTGTGGAGGGCAGTAATACGCTCAACAGCGTCAACACTGCCGAAATTCTACAAGAAGAAGAAGAAGAAGAAGAAGAAGACGACGAACTACGAACCGAAGAAGAAGAAGGCTAACGTTACACTCAGGATGAGGAGTTATTAGCCCATAAACTAGGTTAAATTGACACTCGTTGGCTGTGTGTGTGTTCTTGTTTTAAGAATACTACCGGTAATACATTAATTGGTCGCTAAAGGGATCTTAAAGGTCTAAAAACTAATCTACAACTACCACTGGGTACATCACTGCTACGGCTGTTGAAGCTGCAGCCTGGTTACCAGAGAAGATGCCAGCAGCGGAAGACTGTCATGGTGGGTCTCAGCTCGCTTTATGTGGCAGTACAGTGCTCCAGCAACGTTAGCTAGAATGTAACTAATGTTAGTTTCGGCTGGGCTTTCCACCATAGCACTGTAGCTAGCTGTATCACCCCTGTTATCCTAGCTCGGTAGCTAACTCTAGGTGTGCCGAAGACTGTCTTAACTTGCTTGGTATGTGTCTGAGCCAAATTACACCCCTAAACTCCAGCCAGACGTCCTCGGAGATGCTTAACCTGACCCGACCTTGCCCTAACCGCTCCCAGCTATCTCTCTCACACCACATTTTCTTTCCCATTAAAGTATGTTTGGAGCACTCTGAAAAGTACTTTTTCACTTATGCAGTAGTCCTCCCCAAGACCTGGTGGAAGTACACTGTTAGTACAAACACTACTATGTTCAAATGTGTTATCATTTTAGCTAAATTCCATATTCACAAGAGATAACTTGCCAGGGTTAAACCTCGCTTTAATATTTTTGGAAACAGGAACTCGACAGTACCTGCAAGTTTTCCTCCAACATTGCAAACTAACTACATGTATTCTATACCCTCAACAGCTGTTTTGTCATTTCATCCCTTTTCATTCTATAACTTTGTTTATTATTTTGTTTATGGGCTAACTTTTTCTTACTTTTTCTTTGATAATATCTCATTTCATATGTTGGCTCTGTTTATTAACATCCTCTGGCATCTTCATCCAGTCCTGTTCTGAGGATGTGTTAAACTTAGTCTGTTTACTGAATAAGGTTCAGAGAAAAAGTGACAATTGGTCTCTACTGATATTTCTTTAGGTCAAAGAAGACTGATGACATGTCACTGATACATGTACACTCATACTTGAAAGTGTTTTTGTCTCAAAATGAGAGCAAGGAGGTTTCATAATTACTGCGGTCATATTCACGTGACACAGTCACATGTGGGCATTGAGAAACCAGTAATGTGATCATAACACCAGGACGGGATGAAATAAAAAGTGAGAAATAAATCACCTCACTTTTGTGCTTCAGGTGTCAACAAAGTTGTGGATAACATCAGCAGACTTTCTCCAGATCTGTTGGCTGATGCAGTGAGTATTTTCTTTGTATGTGTACGTATCCCCATGCACGCCGAAAACATTAAACCTTCTTTAAAACTGCCCTCAGACAGACATTATAGAGCAGCAACCAAGACCATTTACAAAAAAACATTTATCATTATTATTATTATTATGAAGTGTTCAGCAAAGTACTTGATTAATATTTAGGGGGGTGATATGGAAAAAACGCCCGACATTACGTTGTTATTGGTGACAATATTGTTGTAATGTGTAATGTTGTGTGCTTACCACGTGCACAGAGTAAATTTCTTAAATGACAATTCTAACACACCTCTTCACACATCTTTTAAGATTTGACACAGCGAGAAGTTATTGTGAAGTAAGCCCCTCTGTGTGTTTAACAACTGGATGTTAAATACGACATAATGGTGTTCATTGTATGGCTATTAGCAGCCGCACTATGCACAAGCTGCACAGGATGTGGTGTTGTTGCCATAGAGTTTATTCTGTAGTTGTGATAACTAATCGTACAATCTCCACAGTGTCAGCACATTCTGACCTATCTTCAAGGGCAGACTAGAGGAGTAGATTCAGCTGAAATTTCTGATGTGAGTCAATATTTCCTTAGACTATTTTTTTAACTGATAGTAACCCATCTTCACCAGTTCCTCTTTTTTTATGACTTGTTTTGTTTTTCTTGTCTGGACAGAGTGTTCAGAGAGCTGGAGTCAGACTTGACAATGAGGCTCTACAGAATGTTATCAGATTTCTCTTGTTAACTTTCAGGTACCTTTCCTTCTTATTTTTTTCTCAGAGTATGATCTATTGAACATGGATTACTGGTATATACTAATGTATCTGCAAGTTGATGCCAAGCGTGCACAGTTTTTTATCCTGGATTATGGACCTGGCAATTAGTAATTATACAAAAAGCACATTGTTGTACTGTAGGATTTGACAGTTGACATCTGTATCACCAGGTCAGCTGGGCAGAGCAACAGCTCTGCAGACGACCTTGTGTCAAAGCTAGAAGAAGGCAGCAACAAGTGGCCCAAAGCTTCCCTTCAGGTGTTGCACAGGTTGTGGAGTGAACACGGTGCTTCAGTCCATGCTCAGCAGAAACTCCAGTCCACGCTCAGCATCAGCCAGGTACGCCCAAATGTCATGCATTCGAGCAGTCTCACGCATTTTCAGATATGTTTTCAATTACCTGACCACAGACTTTGTCGTGTACTTGTTGATTTGCTGTATCTCTCTAGTTAGTGGACATGCAGTGGAAGCTCGGCATGACAGTGAGCTCCGACATCTGCCGATCTCTCAACTCACCGTATGTATCTCTGCTGCTGAAGGTCGTAGAGCCCTCTGGACAGATTTGTCAGAAGTCTTTTGAGCTGACTGTTCCACAGTTCCAGGTCAGCATGTGTTGATGTGAATGTAGTCTTGTTGGTGTAAGTTATTATTGGTTCAGACAATTTTAGCCTGTTTTTGTTTTTGTCTTGTTGTATGCTGTTTTTGTTTTTGTGGTATGCTGTTTTGCACTCTTTGTCTTCTTTTTGTGATGCACGGTGGCTCTGTGAGAGCACCCTAAATTTCGTTGTACCCCCCACAGTACAATGACAATAAAGGCTATTCTATTCTATTCTGATTCTGATTCTGAGTTTGACTGTTTTTTTTCTTTTCTTTTTTCTTTTGTCCCCTACAGAACTTTCACAAGCAGTTCAAGGAGATGGCAGCTGTTATGGAGACTGTATGATGGTTGCAAGGACACCTAAGTGTTTGTCGCAGTGACACCCCTGTTTACACATGACCAACGGAAGAACAGCTTTTTTACACAGCTGTTTGTCTGCTGGCTGTCTGAAAATGTGGATCCAAACAACTGCAAATGTCAATTTTTTCGGCTTTGCTTTGCACTTCTATTTTTCCACGGACTCCTAAACTCCTAAATGATTTACTTTTTGGATCTCCTGTTGTTAAGAAAAAGTTGAAAACGCTTGAATCACTTTGAATGTTGTACTTACTCCCATCAAGCAAAGTAAAGTAGATGTATTGTACACTCCATTGCCAGTTTTACCAGGTACATCTAAAACTAATGTTGTCTAGCACATAAAGTCTGTAACGAATTACGACTAAAACTGTCTGTAAGCACAATTACAGAAATTCTTTTGCATTCTTTTCGACAGATTTATAAAGCTGTGCACCTGTTTTAGAAATCTCAATCATTGTGGAAACAGATGCCAGGCACAAGCTTCATTTCCACTCCCACATTTATCCATAAATAGTTGTAGGAACGGCCTTTAACATCCATTTGTATGTCATTACTTCTGTCTGCTCCAACGCTCACCTATCAGTGAGAAGAACAGCAAGGAAGAAAAAGTACAATTGATTGCGTCACATCCGTGATGTTCTCCAACAGCCTCTGAACAGCTGTCGTAAGGCTCGACCTTTTCGCTCGTCTGTGGCTATTTATAGCAGCCGAACATATAACTGAACCGTCATCGCGGTGGTATCTCAATAATCCTTATTTAACGTCAGAAGATGATTATGATTAATCTATATAGCTCATATTGAAACAGACTTTACAAAATGTTTTGAAATTCAGGATCAAGTGAAAAGATCTTTAACAGGGAGGTGAAAAGATTGAAAAAAATCATTGCTTGTAAATAGGTAACGTTTTTTTAATTTAGATTTTAATAAAGGCTTTATAGTCTGCAAAATAACAAGCTAAACAATCAATGTTACTCTATGGTTATGTCTCGCGCAGAATCGTGTCTCCTGTATTTATCCGTAGAAAAACCTGTGTATGCTGGTCTGAAGTCTGTGTTAATAGCAGTTTCTGTGGGGGAAAAGAATGTCTTTCTTGCGTCCATGTAGTTGATAATACTAAAACCTTTCATGAAAGTTCTGATGTGAACGAAGTAAGGTGTTGCTTCAACTTTGTGGACATGTTCGATGACTTAGTTTGTGGTGCAAAGAGGTGTTTCTGCATTTAAGCCTCCTGCCCTCACTGACATAAATGTGGTGGATGAAATAGAAACACCTGGCAGTATCATGCAATACAATTCAATAGCAACACAAACTGCAGAATGTCCTCCTTTTATAACCACCATGAATTATTTAGGAGGTTTTGTTGTGTTCAACTGCATTAGTTTTGTATCAGCCATAGTTGTGCCTCATTTGTTACAGTAATGCCAAACATTTAAATCGTTGAAATTACTCATGGTTTGCACTAAACTTCAGTTTGCCTTTGGTTTTGCACTTGTGCTGTATCTTATGTTTGCTGTATCTTATCCATCAAGGGTTAGAGATTGTGATTACCCCAATAGAACATCCTGTATGCTGTATAGTTTTAGTCAGTGGCTAACATTCCCTGTATTTCCATAGACCTCATGCTGTCTGTTTATTTCTAAGTGATGTAGATTTTCTGCTGCTGTTTGTGTTTTCTTCTTCAATTTGTCCTCACATGGATGCCATTTAACAGCGATGCAATAAATCATTAATTAATGTAAAAACGCTCACCGTGGTTATTTGATCCCGTCTTCACAGCTCGGAGCAAGTCAAAGTAAAAACAACTATACTCAAGCAACTGAATCCTGATTAGTGGCCCTGTTCTCCATCTATCTACTCTGTACTTGTTCACTGAGAAATAATTCACATGTACTTTCTGACAGTTTTAACATAATAGTGAAGTTATTCTGGTGGGGAGTCCAGAGGGTTGCTTCAATTATCAGTTGTGCAGATCGTCTATGATTGCATGTGTTAACCATAGACTTAATCATTCCCATTCATTTCCAAAGAAAGACAAATATAACCATATCATTTCACAGAATAGGGATCAGGGGTCCAGTGTGTGTGTATTTGGTGGCCTGCCCTGCAATATAAAAGTCATCTACATGAAGATTTGCGCAGACATAGGGGTTTGGTGGATGGCAGAGCTCTACTGCCTCAGTGATGAGGTTAAATATGGCACAGCTAGTATTTTTAGGACAGGCGGAGTGCTTGGAATTATGGGCAGACGGGGAACTCCTCCAGAGCAGAGAGCACATCAGATGTGATTACATCTCTCTAGGATTATGAATCAGCACAGACTGCCTGTAAACAGCTGTAAACTGCATTATAATGAAGCACCGCGCGATCCTTCCAACATATTATTTTCTCGCACCTGGTGGAGGCAGCTGGTAAGCTGCTGGGATAGCAACCAGAAGAGTAATGGGCCCAGAGGACTGGTGTCGTGGGCCCTGCAAACATGTTCTACTCTACTGTGGAAGAAGCTTTCCAGTTATGTACTGTGGAGAAAGGTGGAGCTCCGTCCTGTCACGTTTGCGGCTCTGCCCTGCCCACTGCTCCAGCACATGGGGCGGCAGGGCGGGTCGTCGACGCGCACAGCCGCTCCGCCTCCAAGGCGCTGTGGGAAGAAAGGATCACAGGGACTGCACTGAGAGGCGATAAACAAGCGATGTATGTATTTTCTACACCGTTTAGAAAAGAGACATGCGACCGCACCAGCGAAGCTCATGCGTTAACAGGATCTTAGGGCTGGGACTGTGTTAGCGCGCCGCTCCGACTGTGCGCTCAGGAGCGACGTACAGCGCGTCAAAGAAACCAGATTTCTAAGGGGCGACTTTGTGTTTACACAGGAGCCATCCAAAGCCACGTTTTAGCAAGCAGGCAGGCAGGCAGGCAGGCGAGCCTGGCTGGGACAGTACAGTGCAGGACTGTTCCGCGTTTGACTCCCTGCCCATGCAAACAGTGGAGGAACAGAGCCACAGATACATGACCATTCAAGTGATCATCGCAGTAAAAAACAAAAAAAAACCCTGTCCATCGGAGAGATTTCTGACACATTTGGATGATATGGAGCGCTGCAGCTGATCGACAGGGAGAGCACATGTTGTGCACGCAGCTAATCGCTTCAACTTTCAGCATGGATGTGGAAACTGTTGCAAACTAAGCACAACTACGCCTGGCCTTGGGTCGCGGGGAATGCTACATCGGCATCAGTTTCTAAAGTAATCGCGCATCGCTGCCAAAGAGCTTCGGCCGAAAGTCTGCTGCCTGGTGGTCGACATGGAGAGCCGGGAGGAGAGGGAGAGCAGTCCGCCGAAGGCAGACAGGACGTTCGCCCTGACTTACATCGGCTGGTCCTCGCTGGACAGGCGGACCACCCTGCCAATGCTGCCGTGGCTGGTGGCCGAGATCCGCAGGAGGAGCGAGAGGGGCGACTGCGGCCCCGTGGTGCAGCCGAGAGAAGTTCAGCTGGTCCTCATCCCCCCGTTCGTCCGATGCGTCCCCTCCAGCAGCAACAACTCATCGGTCTTTATCTTCGAGCACAAGGCGCAGCTCATCTCTCGCTTCATCCACAACAGCAATGACCTCAGCTATTTCGCCTATCTCCTGCGGGGCCAGCCCGACAACCCCGAGTCCGAGATGTCCTGTCACGTCTTTAAGGCCTGCGACCCCAACCAGGTAGGCCCGTCCCAGTGGCAGAAGCGCACCTTTACGCATGACACAACAGTAGTTAGACCGGGGGCAAGAGAGAAGTGCACCTCTTAGCAGTGTAAATAGACTGAGAGGATGCGGGTTAAAGGGTAATTGTTGGAACACCAGAGTAAACACTCAAATGATAAATATTATTTACTCAAAAAGACCTGGGGTGAGTTTACAGTGACCAAACCCTGGTCGTAATCGATAATCGTTTGATCGTTTAGTCTTTAAAGTGTCAAGAAATTGTCAGTCACAATTTGCTCAGAGCCCAAAGTGACGTCTTCACATTGCTTCTTTTGTCCAACCAACAGTCCGAAACGCAAAGACTCTTCATTTACTATCTAGAAGCTGGAAACAGCCAATGTGTGAGGCTTTTGTGTGAAAAAATGACTGAACCGATCAATTGACCATCAAAATGGTCGACTAATTGATTAAGTGACTTAGAGCTGCCGCTCAACTCTGTAATGTGGTTATGATATTCCAGAGGTATGAAAATGCAGAAGTCCAGAGGGATCCTTACTATAATACGGCTCTGACGTCACTGACAGGGTTCACAGTGTCCCCTCTACTGAATTTCACTTCTGACACACACAGACTCTAACTGCAGGTACGAACACAAGACAAAGGAAGGTCCTGCACAGCCTGAAATGAATTCTCCTTGAGGTGACAATCGTGTTATTTTGTCACAAACACACACACACACACACACACACACACACACACACACACACACACACACACACACACACACACACTGTAGATTAGTCAATGGTCCAGACATGTTTGCTTTGGTATTAAGTATTTAGGCCACTGGTCGGTGGGAATGATAAACAGAGCACCCTGGATTTTTTTTTTTTTGGCAAAGTTAATCCACCTCTGTGCTTCTCCTGTTTGGGAGATCAGACATCTCTCTGGTGCTTGTCGTGTGACAACAACTGAATAGACACAGTATTGAGTCAGCACATTTACATGCTGATCAGCATGCCACTCTTGAGTAATAAACTGAAATGTGGTAAACAGTCCAGAATCAGGAAGGTGGGAGTCAGAGGTTGAAAATCAGCGTTCAGACATGTTATGTTGGTCATACTGTACATGCTCAAGAGCTCACCCCAGCGGCACAGAGGTGTGTGTCTGTAGGTTTGCATGTGAGTGGAAGTTTGCTGTTGGGACCTAGAATGCGTTTTTAATACTAGAGCTGCAAAAAATACATCTTAACTGTTAATTAGTTAATTATCTATAGATTCATCAGTTTGAGTCATTTTTTAAGAACAAAAATGTCAAATTTCTCTCGTTTCAGCTCCTTTAATGTGAATATATTCTGGTTTCTTTCCTCCTCAGTGACAGTAAAATGAATATTTTTCAGTTGTGAAAAACAAGACATTGACGGACGTCATCTCGGGCTTAGGGAAACAACCACATATTTCTCCAACTAAGCGGTGAATCAACAAAAATAATCAAAGCATTCATCAACGTTAAAAATGATCGTTAGTTGCAGCCCCACTTAGTACATGTTTTTTGTGGCTGTGTTTATATGTGAATCATTCCGTTTTGGGATTGTGCCAGCAAGAATCTGGCACAACCCCAGAATCTCGCTGAAGTCCTCACACTTGTTCACGATACTCTCGTTTCCCCAGTGAACAAGGAAACTCTCGCAAACAACGCTCACAAACCGATCTCCAGTTCTGCTCATTTCTTTTTTTCTCTTTCTTTTTTTTTTTTTTTTGCTGCATTGATCTCAAATATGCCTGCGTTGTATCACGTTTCCTGTGGTATGTGCAGGGCTCGGGCAGGCTTGTTTGCCTGCTGGTGAAAGCTGAGAGCAGAAGAAGCAACAAGTTCGAGGCAGATGCACTTTCTTTCGAGGCTCTCTGCTGGGATCCCAAATGTTTGCAGCCGTCAGCAAGGCATCTTGAACATACCTCATTCAGCATTATTACGCAACAGAAACTGGTTTGGCAGCCGGGGAGCTAGCAGCATGTGCAAGGTGGAACATGTGGAATGCATGGGTTGTTTTACCACTCCACTGTCCGCTGCTGTGTGCAACAACCCGCTGCAATCATTGTTAATGATAAGATTATTTTCCAGGCATTCATTGTTCACAACACATTCTTATTGTGCAGCTGTCTTCTCTTTGTCTTAACTGAGATTGAAGTCATGATAAGCCATTGCCTTGGTTTTGAGTGACAGACATGTTTTTTTTTCCTTCTCTATTCTTAGCTGTAGACATGAGCAGAGTTCATTGTGTAAAGCCTGAGGAAAGACCCCCTGGCGTCTGCCAAGAGGATGCGAGAGGTTCAAATGAAACTAGGCTCTTGCTGTCTTGAAGAGCGAAGACTGTTATCGGCCAAAGCAAAGTCTATCAGATTTTATATGCGTGGAGAAAAGATTCGGTTTCAACACAAACAGACGCCCACAAAGCACAGTCTATACGTAAAAGTGGAATGTGTCATTGTGTGTGTTCCTATTGTTTGAAAGGTTGGGCCCTTTAAAATCAAGTTGGACTTCCTCGACTTGAAATACGGCTTCAGTCCTCAAGTATATGTTATAAAGGTCTTTCATCGAGCCGTGATTGGTTATGCAGAAGGTGTCCCAGCATTTAAGTCTCAGCCAGTCATCTCCGGAGTCTTGATTGGTGCATCCATGACAACAGGCCGGATGTAATACTCACCAGAATAATGTCAAACGCAGAGTTAAACGAGCAGTCGTTTAGAGTTTAAAGGTGCAATAAGTAGTTTTGGCCAAGAAATCCTATTTCGAAGAGAAAAGTCCTCATTGAGTGATTTTCATGACTCAATAAATGACAAAGACAAAAGACAACACAATTGCATACTGTTTAATCATACTCATTTACTCATTCTACTGTTTTATACATTGCAGGAATCTTTGGAGTAGCCTCCTTTTTATTGCATCATGCTGTTCTGTTTATTCCCCTCTGAGGATGGCTTGTTTATTAACTTCGCCAAGGAGGTTATGTTTTTTTTTTTACCCATATCCGTCTTTTGTTCGGCTGGCTGGTTTGTTGGTATGTGGGCAGAACTACACAAACGCCGCTTAGCAGTTTTTAACAAAACTTGGGTGGAGGATTGGTCGGGCCCAGAATAGACCCCAATAACTTTGGGTGCCACTCTGGAAAAGGTACAGATTCAGCAATGTTTCTTCACTTTCATTAACATTGCAAGATTCGTTTTCCAAACTTTTTGTTCATTCATCCTGGGCGGAGGTGCCAATCTAGTTCACTCATGGAAGTTTACCGTACCTTATTATAACAACAACAACTATTATTATTATTATTATTATTATTATTATTATTATTATTATTATTATTATTAACCACCTTACCATACCACCTTATGGTAAAAGTTACCTTACTGAGTTTTTTTTTTTTTTCAAAAAAAACGATATAGTGCACCTTTAATTGTAGTTGTTCTTGGCTTAGAGAAGCTCTCATTGCAGCAGTTTCACACCGTTTAAACTGAACTCTGCTGTGCTGTTATCAAGCTGGCAGCAGACAGCCTGAGCTTGCACAGTGTAAACCACAGGCCTGTGTGTTTTCCACCTCTGCTTTGACTTGGAACTGGACCTCAGTGGAAATCTCTCACTGTGTGACCCTCTGCTCTCTTGGGGGTCCTGTTTATCATCATTCAGTGGCATGTAGTGACAGTGGGACACACTCACGACCCAAGTCAGGGCAAAAGTGACATACTTGGGTGGGCTGTCAAAGACTCTTCAGTAAAAACCAAGTAGGAATGGAAAGTTTGCAGTGCAGAGTTTTATGCTACGTCTTATTTTGCGTTTTCAGCTGTATTTTGGAGTGTTAAAAAATTAAAAACAAAACCGTCTTCAGCTTTTTCCATTCTGTCCTGCTGAGAGGTCACACCTGAGCTATCTTTGGTTAGCCAGGGCAGAGTTGGCTGTTAACATGATCACACTTCTTACAAATAGAAAAACTAAAGACCGTAGATTCTTATCTGGCTCTCGTGAGAGATGGTGAAGAGCATTACAGTACATCAGGAGCAATTTGAGTTTTTAAAAAAAATCACATATTATTGGATCTACATACAAAGTGTGCAGGAGCATGGAATAGATGGGGCTTGAATTCACTGCCGCCTCGACACGTTGTCATTTTCAGTTACGATATTAGCCTGTTGCCTCATGTTAAGGTGACACAGGAGCCTTTGTTGTGAGTCGGGACTTGAACTTTGTCAAACCGCAGAGCCCGGTTTGTCCTCAGGCAGATGGAAAAGCACTGGGGAGGACGTCACAGCCGTAGTGTGATGCAGCTCCAAACACGTGATCGCAGTCAGCCTTTAGAACCAATATCTGGAGAGCTTCGGCCACACAAAGACTGGTATGATTAGTAAAAGCAACACTATTTATCCAGGTTCCTGCTTTAAGTTGCATTTATTTCATAAAGGAAGCTTCTGATTTTGAGGTTCAGCTGTCTTTCATTTATTTTGTGTAACTCTGCAAGAAATGACAGATAACTTCGTAATTACAGAGTCACCCATAATCGTTTTCATCATTAAGAGTGTAATCTTGCGTTGCTCCTGCTCCGACACAGGGAATTATCTTCCATACCTCTGTCTCTCCCTGTTTCCACCCTTATCTTGTATTGACACAATGATAACCTGTGCCTCTAAAGAAGCCTAATCAGGGCCTGATTGCAGACGCTGTGGGTGGGTGTGCTGTGTCCTCATTTGTCTGCCTTAATGGTGCAGTAAAGGGCAACCGAACTATGTGCCGGCTCCTGTTTGATAACACATTATTAAGGCCTATTGGAGGGAGCTTTGACATAATATGACCCCGTGCAGCGAGGGTGCTCAGGACGGAGCTCAGAGGGGACAATCCTCCTGTTTGTTTTCTCCTAAGCTCTAAAGCTGCTGCTGTGTATGTAGACAGGCTTTGGATCACAACCAGTGTCACTGATATTGTTTGATAAAGCCAAGGCAATGATGGGTGAAGGTTAGGTGTAAAAACCAGCTCGGAGTGGGAGGATGTGTTTGAATAGATTGCCAGAAAAGACACGGCTCTCCTGTGCTCCCTGACAGCCTTCTGCCTGTCTGTGCCTGTCTCCGCCCAAGGAATGAGCACCTTTACCGGCTCTGCACCGGGGTCGACTACAAATAATTAATCAGATCAAATGGTGCCGTGGTGTCATGTTGCTCATGTATAATCCAGCAGTTCCTTTTAAATGTCACTTTTTTTTCCCCCCCTCCGTGACAGCGTGCTGCGAGACAACAGGCCTGATTGCATGACAGCTCAGACAGAGCAGCTGTGATTCTCAGCCACCAAGGCCTCTGAATTACCTTCACCTAGTCGTGTCAGCTCAGGATGTAACGAAAATAGATTTTGATGGTCACATTATTGTCCGATTAAAATAGCCTTGTTTTGCGGTTTTTAAGATGACTAAACATTATTTTTTTTTCGAAACATTATTAAAAAATCCATTGAGAATTTTCATTTAAAAGGGTTAAATGCTTTTCGTCCTCGTTAGCTTTCTTTTAACAGTTACTGCCTTTTGATACAGAAATGACACGGTAACCAAATAATACGGTAGAAAATAATACATCGAAAATACAGAAGGAGTTGGGTCAAAGTGTAGTTTTAATCACAATAAAATGAACAAATTGAGCTCATCTCTCATGCAAGTGTTATGCCCTTGAGGGGAACACATGCCACTTTGGTGAACGGTAATTTATAAATCATGCTGCGGTCCTTTTCTTGCTTTTTTTTGCCATTGGTTCACATTACACTGAAACCACAAGTTTTACTCACAGCTACTTAGAAAAATAATGTACCATAATGTCCCTCTGGTGAGAGTGAGAACAGAGACACTCGATGTAGTGGAGCCTTTACAGACACAAACTGTAGCATTTGAAATCCCGGTTAACAACAAAATAGGTGAATTGGGATGGGCAGTTTGACTGTTTCAGACCATGGTTGATTTTGAAGGTGTCCACTGTCTCTTACTTCCGTTACATTACATGGCTCTTCCTACGTCGAAGTATTGCAGACAATGCAATGTGAGTTATAGCTGGCGGTAAACTAACTATAGCTTCAATGCAATATTGTTTTTTTTATTCTGCAAATGAATTCATAGGATATGGTTAAACCAGGTCTGGTTAAAGTGTTCAGTGCATTTTGATATTTTTAAAAAGACAGTGCTATTTATATTGTGGATTGTCGTTTGAGACCGAATAGATAGTGATATATTTTTTCTGGGGCCACGTTGCCAACCTCCAGTTTGCTATTCACTCAAAAGATGCTTTTAAAATCTAAAAGCCAGCAGACAATCAATCGCAGCGGTCAGGGTTGAATCCGAGTGAGAGGGGGTATGTATGACCCAGCTCCCGCCCTCTCTGTCACCAGCCACGCACAGCTCAACCCCTGGGAAGGCAGGCGCAAGGAAAATAGGACTTTAAATAGCTCATGTAGCCACTGCAGCAATATAGACGACAACTATTTGAACTCTGTGTCTTATCCATAAACTGGCGTCCATGAAAAGCAGAGACAGACTTTGTCAGCATGTTTGATTTTATTCACAATTTCCTGTTTTCCTGCCCTCCCTCCTCTGACCTGTTGTTCTGGTCACACCTCTGAAGTGAGCCTGATGTATTTTATTACATAACTTCCCCTTCTAGTCTATGTAATACATATATTTGCCCAACAGCCAGCATGCAGCTCTTATCAGGTACGACGAGCGATGTGTGCAGTGTGCGGAGCCACTGTTTGTTTTAGCGCTCATTGTTGTCTTACACGCAGTATTTGTCTGACCTTGGCAGCGGCCCTGGTTGTAGGCACTTCACAATTTTAGAGGCCGTCGGTTGTGCCGCGTCTGCCAAATCTATTGTAATCTCAACAGTTAAAGTGTCTCGAGACTGAAGGATGGGTTGGCTTCAGATTCCCAAGTATTGCCCAAGAGTGTGCTTGAAGAGAGTTACTTTTTCTGTCTTGACTTGTTAGGTTTGTTTCTGTCATGCAAGTTACCGAAACAGATTTCCTGCTTTAATGGCACTAGTTGCTCCTGCACGTGTTGAGCGAGGTGTAAGTGGCCAGCGCCGTGCTGCAGAAACGGGCTGTGTGACCTTCAAGCCTCTGGTTTCCTCCAGCTCTAGTGTTTTTGTCTCCCGTCCCCGATCGTGGGCGTTTCCTGGCCTCTCGCCTGCTTCTGTAGTGTTTGGTCTGTCCAGCCTTTAGTTAGTTCCAAATGTGGTGTTTTTTTAGCCTTGAGTTATTTAAAGTCGCAACATTGAGGCAGGTCGTGTTATTTGTTAACCAAAACAAGTTCCTGCATCAACTGTGCCGGCTAAACACAGTTTTACTTGTGCTGACTTTTGTTTAATGCGTGAGTCTCCACTCCAGTACACTGACATGGTGTGAGGGAGAAATCACTATAAGACACACATTGTTTTATATGGGCTTCAAGAGATATCAGTGAAGTGCAGACGTTGAATTTAAAGGTGCAATACGTAAGAATTGGTCACCTGACGAATTCATACTCAGTTCAGCTCAGTTAGCTGTGCATCTGGTGGTCTGGACTGGGAACTCAGCGGACCGGGGAAGTGTTCATTTTTATACCGACAGCACAGAAGCTTTGGACCAGGACCATTCGCGGCCAGCTGGTTAGCATGCAGGTCAAAACTGTGATATCTTCTCATTCTGTAATTATAATTTGAGTTAATGTTTTATCGTTTTCAGCTAAAATCTTATGCATCGCACCTTTCTAAAATCAGATTTTCAACATTAAAGATTTGAAAATAAGTCACACTGTGTCTTTTGCTCTAATAGGGTTATTGCAGTTGATGTAATTGCATCTGTCTCAGCTGAGTTATGTTTTTCTCATGCTGTTCAGTTCTAGCTGCAACCTGCCGTGTGGTTCCACTTCACTTCCCTTTCTCTTTTGTTGTGATTTTCCTCGTCAACGTCTTCCTGTTCATCATACCCCTTTGTTTCTTTCTTACAGGTCCCTGAAGTGATCAGCAGGATTCGCCAAGTGTCCAAATCCGCCCTGAAGGGAGATACCAAGCCAAAACAGGAAGCTGACGAGGCCTTCTACAACTCTCAGAAGTATGAAGTGCTTTACCGTGGCAAGGTACAAATGAAGGCACATGTCAACTATGACGTTCTTTTAAAATTTTTTTTTAAAAATGTTGTAAGACGATTCAATTAATTTGCTTCTGAATCTGCAACAAAAAATACCAGGTGACCGTTCTGCACAAAAAGGCTCCGTCCACCCTCATCGACGACTGCATCGATAAGTTTCGTCAGCACGAGGTCGAGCGCAAGCGCCTGCGGCTGCTCAACGGTCAGCGAGGCTCCACAGAGTGTGCCCCTGTGGAGTTCCTCATAGGAGAAGATGCAGACCCGCTCTCCGCTGCTCTGAATCAGAGTTTAGAAGACCCCAAGAGCCCCGGAGTCGAGGACATGACCGGAGGTGGAGGTAAGAGCATCATGCAAATTGAGGATTAGGGTGAATTATTTTATTCAAATAATGTGTGTGCCCACGACTGCAATTGGAACAAAAGGTCAAGGCACAATCTGCAAGTAGCTTTAGGCAGATTTTTAAAGCACACCGAACTGTTTGCTTACCTCCACACCGCTTTACTGTGACGCTGATACGCCCGACGAGATTTTTCCATTCTTGCACAGCTCATATTCCCTCTGACAGTTATAACAGTGGCAGGTTTTACCACTTATATTCCCTTGTAAATCTGGAAACGGCGGTCCTTCATTTAAAACAGATGTAGACAGAAGCAGACTAATAATTTCTAGCCAGCTGACATGACAGATGTCACAGATTTTATGCGTAGCCAGCTAGTTAACATGGCTGACTTCATGGCACTTCTACGAAAATCAAGTTTGAACAAATTCAATTAAAATGTGTAATTATCAAGTGAATCTGAGATACGGTGAGCTAGCTTTTGGATAAATCTAGCTTTTATACTTTCCTGCATTATTAGTCTGAGGTCACTCCAGCCCTACTAGCTAATTAACGATAGCTCCTTGAGCTAGTTGAAAACCATGCAAGCAGCTGATTATTTTATTTCTAGCAAACTCAAACTTTGAAACAAGAACCGTGTAAAAGTGGTATAAAAGGGGTTCTATATTTTATTGAGTTGTGTTCTTTCATCATCCAAAATGTTTCCAACCATGTTCAAATCTAGACAAAATACGTAATTTTCTTTTCAAGGTAGCATTGAGTTTCATTTGGTGGATTAAACTTTGGTGATATATCAGACGATACGTCAGAGAAGGAGAATATGGCAAATGTGACCAAACATAACCTGAATAAAACTAAAGCACTAGATTTTTGTCTTTTTTAACAATCAAGACATTGATTCATCAAACTGAATAATCAAGCTTGTCTGATTGATCGAGTAGTGGTCATCTACGCCGATGAAAATAATGTCGGAAAGTGTTAATCTAAATACAATCTTTGCTGTACTTGTGCCAGTTAAAGGCCTGTCGAGCAGTTCCAGTCAGAGCAGCCTGCGAGGAGCGTTCCCCGAGTGCATCCTGGAGGACTCTGGCTTTGAGGAGCCTCAGGAGTTTCGGACGCGCTGCAGCAGCCTGGCAGGGAGTCTGCAGAGGAAGCCGGGGGAAGGAGTCATCATTGGCCCGACACGCCGCAGACACTCCAGCGCACCAAACAATGTTCAGCCATCTGATGCAGACAAGAACCGCACCATGCTCTTCCAGGTAGAGGAATTTGATTAAGGAAAAATGCAGTTGAGTTCCATGAAAAAAAACAACATGCTGTTCTTTTGCTGATGTATCAGTTTCAGATCGAGCTTAGCAGCTCCGAAGTTTCTTATCTTTTCGTCCGCAGCGCTGAGCAGCTTCGTCGTAACAGCAAAGTTAAGATTCAGGAATGTTTCACACTGCTTGGCTTTACTCCAAAATGGCAATAGATGTCAGTTTTATGGGCAGAACTCTAAACATACTCCCATTGTCAATGAGATGGATGGATGTTTTCGTTCCGTTCACTTCCTTCATGTCATAATTTGTCTTGAAGGAACTTGATTCCAACTGTCACGCCAGAAAACCACCGTTTGTCCTTGTTTGTCACCCTCTGTGCATTCAGTCCAGCCTCAGAGCCTCCTGCTGCCGCAAATCATTTTTATGTGCACGTGGCTGGCAGTTGTAACGCACGGACTGGGCTCGGCCCTGTGTTAGCCCTTCAGTTTAAGAGGCTGTAACTCCTGAGTTGAATTTGTGACTGCGGCGCTACTCCTGTGCGAACGTAAGGCCGCTGTCGAGTGAGCCAACTGCCATTCCTCACACAGCATGCCCATTTCCTCATAGGGCTAAATTTAAAAACTAGAGCACGGCACTCAATATGATACTCCACATAGCAGTCAATTATGGGAAAAATCATTGGTGCAGACCTGTTGACCTTGATTCTGAGAGTGTGTTTATCGTGCGTCACTGAACGCGCCCCAGAATAGTCCCAGCCCTAATCATGAGACTCTTGACACTGAGATTCTCCTTACCATAAGTTAAATCCATTATGTACACACAGTATGAAGTTTTTCTGGTTTTGTGTGACTGCTTTTTTTTTTTTTTTTAATGTACATGTTCTTGCATGAATCCGTCTGACCAAAATAGAGTTTTGTGTCTCACAGGTCGGGCGCTTTGAAGTAAACCTCATAAGTCCAGACAGTAAAACGGTGGTCCTGGAGAAGAACTTCAAAGATATCTCATCCTGCTGTCAGGTTGGTTTATTTTTACTCACTGTTTTTACACTAAAAGCCTCTCTCCGCTGTCTCTACTGCAGTGCCAGTCAGAGAGTCATAGGCCCAGACTAATTTTGTGCGTATCTTTTCATGGCATCTAATGCATTACTGCCCGATTTAGTGTGTAGCAGGATGTTTATTTTCAGTCCTGTATTTAATGGCTTTTTATCATAGACTGGTGTCAGTGTAGACATGTACTGTTTCGACTGAAAACAAAGATCCAAAAGTACTGTCTGCCTTGCTGTGATTCATTCAAGTTTTCTTGCATGTCTTTGTCACAGGGCATCAAGCAGTCCGACCATTTTGGGTTCATCTGTCGGGATCAGTCAGAGTCTGGTCCCAGTCAGTATGTGTGCTTCGTTTTCCAGTGTGCCAGCGAGTCCCTGGTGAGTCACACAAAATAATCATGTAAATAAAAAATGACTTCAGCTCCCGCTCTCAACCCAATGCTTTTATTTCAAAGGGACAAAAATATGTTTCCTCTTACCTCAAGTGTTGTTTATCCATCCATAGATTGTTTTGGTGTGAAATGCTGAGTCTTGGAGATATAGATGTCAGCCTTCTTTTGGAATATAATGGAACTAGATGACACTCTGCTTGTGGTTTCCCAAAGCTCCAAAATATACATTTAAAAAAACTCAACAGCAACGTCTCTCCTTTCAGAAATCATGACCTGGTTAGGATTAAGATAATCCACAGAGCTTGTTGTGAGCTGTTTCACGTAGGGTCATGGTTCCTGGAAAGAGACATTGCTGAGTTTTTCAAATGTATTTTTTTTTGGTACTTTAAGCACCACGAGCGTAGTGTCATCTAGTTCCAGTATATTGGATTAAAAGCAGACGGATTTCTCCAAAACTCTGCAACTCACACCAAAGAAATCGCGATGGATAACTAGCACGGGCAGGAGGAAAAACATGTATTTTTTGATTTTGGGGTGAACTGGCTCTTTAACCTCTAATCTCAAATCTCTCCCTGTGCTGTCTACGTTTGATCTACATTTTGACTGTACGTGTCAGGTGGATGAGGTGATGCTGACCCTGAAGCAGGCCTTCACTACAGCAGCAACCTTGCAGAGCAACAAGACTCAGGTCCAGCTATGTGAAGCCTGCCCCATGCACGACTTGCACAAGCTCTGCGAGCGGATCGAAGGTGAGCCGCGTCGACCGAGTCGCACTCCAGCACTCGACTCATGAATATATTGATGCACGGCCTGTTTTTCCTCACAGTCGGAGCAACATAAAAGAACATTCTCACTTCCTCTTCAGGTCTCTACCCACCCAGAGCGAAGCTAGCGATCCAAAAATATCTCTCCCAGCTGACTGATAACGAGCAGGCTGAGATTTTTGAGCGAGTTCAGGTGAGGTTCGGCTCTGATGAGGGAAAGCACACTTGCACGTCAACAGTAATTTGGTGATCGATTTCTTTCAGAAACAGTTCAAAAATGCTGCGTCTGTTTCACAGCAGTGTTTGCCCATCTTGGGGATTTGAGTGTTTGTGTGTCCATGTCTGCAGAGACTGAAGCCTGGCTCAGACCAAGAGGAGAATGAGCTGGTGATTCTCCATCTGAGACAGCTCTGTGAAAGCAAACAGAAGTCCCACCTCCACATCGGAGAAGCCCCTCAGGTAAATATTCAGTTCGATTCAAAAGGGACTTCATTGGCATGGAAATGTTGGCATTTATTGCCAAAAACAAGTGTGAAATGAAAACAGTGACTTAAAAAAGCTCATTAGCAGAAGATCCCCTTCACCCTAAGAATGGCGACAAAAATGTTGGCCATGGGAACTCCATAAATTGTGTTCCCTTGTCAAAAGAGGAGAGACTTATTCTCAGTTATAGATTGACTTCGGGGTTTACCTTTAACTTCTGGACCAACATATTCACTAGAAAATTACAGAGTAGTAGTGGCTGAAAAGGTTTGAGCAGGTCCATTTAGACTGTAAATCAAGCTCTCTGCCCTGCGGTCTCTCCCTCTACACGGGCTTCTTATCCTAAGGTTTTCCATTGTGTTGATATCGCAGCAGTTCTAAATAATCAGGGCCACAGAAAAGGCTTGAGTTAAAATTAGTCAGTGATGACATAATTGTTAATAACAGGAGTCCTTGAATTTCAACAAGCAAGTCCAAATGTTTTTTTTCTCTTGGTCATACTTTTTTTTTCTTTTGATAGCAGAACTTAATGTCATCATGTCCCGTGTAGATGCATAGTGTTCCTGGAAAAGACCGTCACTGGTTATCAATTGAATGATTGTTACATTCCATAACCTGCTGAAGGGACGACATGACATTGACAGAGTCGTTGATTATTGCTTTAGCCCTGTAACCCTAACAGTAGGTTAAATACGTCGATGAAGGTTCTGAGTCATCTGGGTCGCGGTAATGTGTATGTGAAACATTAAATATCATCATTCAAATGGCAAAACCCCCCTAAAAACAAACCCAGTATTAGTTTTAGTCACTGCAGTCACAATTCTTTCTGTGATGGTTTATTTTTTCTTCTGTCCATTGTTATCATCTGACAGAATGCAGCAAACAGCTCATCGGCAGGAGACGGTGCATCCACCAGCAGTCGCTTCAAACTCGATATTCTCAAGAATAAAGCACGCAGCTCCCTCACCAGCTCTCTGGAGAACATCATAGCAAGGGTGCGTCTGAGCGCATTGTTTTCTCCTCCCCCCGAATCCTTTGTCTTTATTTAATTCCCTGCTGTTATTGGATCTACCTTTTTTCCCTCCTTATCCCTGTCTCTGTGTCTTATTTCATCACCCCAGACAGACTGTAGCCTGTGTGCTGTGTACCTTTTTACGTGTCCCTCGGCTCTCTCTCATTGTATCAGTCACTGTTTCTGTGTCAGTGTCATCCAGGGGATTTGGATTGACCCATATCTGCCAGTGAGACAGCAGAATAATTCCTCAGCAGAGGCATCCAGGCAATTTGAGACCTCTGCTGCCATCTGCTATTGTCTCAGAGACTTAACTCGACAATGACAATAACAGTTCATGTTATCAAGTCAGAAAAAATGTGTCCTTTTATCTCTCGGCATTTTCTGAGCTGTTGTTTTCAGTGCCTTCTTGACGATACCAGCTGCACTTGTTTGTCATGAACAGTTGAAAAAGGGCATATGCGCGTGATTCATATTGTATAACCATCTCTGTCACCAGGGTGCCAGCCGGATGCGGGGCCGCCTGGGAAGCATGGGGAGCATTAGCAGTTTTGAAAGGGTAAGTGTCCTTGAGGGGGAACACGAGAACTCCCAGCACTTCACTCAAGGTTCTCCGGGAATTCTCACTTTTTACTCAGTGGCTTTTAAAAGCACGTTATATTCCAGCTCTGTCCTCAGAAAAAGGACAAATATGATAAGCATGCTCTCACTTTCGTCAGTTATTGGAGGCCGCTAACCGTTCTCTTCTTCTCACATGATTCTGCGCTTCCCACATAGTTTCATGATGAGGTAGAATCGGCCAAAACAAAATAGGGAAGAGTTCAGCAGGGAGCGTGTTGACGGAGCTATCGGTGAACCATTTGGGGTTGTTGGCTCCGCCGTGTCACTGCTGTGCAGAATGTGGAGTAGGTGTGTGATGTAGTCCCCCTGACTCTCCATCAGTCATGATGAGTCAAAGGAGTATTCCACCAATTTTGTATTGACCTCTAATAACATTGTCAGACTCGGGACGGATAGGTTAAGCTATGTTCCAAAATACACACTTTTTCTTGTACTTTTACTATGTAGTGTGAATGCAACTGGGATATACTACTTTGTCTTATCGTGGCATCTTTGAATTTGACACTCGTGCTCATACATCTGTTGCATTCGTAGCCTGAAATCTGAAGTATAATACAAAAAGTATGCGATTTGGAGCGCAGCTAACGAGCCGTCGTCTGCCTGTGCCCTCTCTGCAGCTCAGTCGATGTGACGTAACTTCTGCTGCGCAGAGGCTCGTGAGTTGCAACAGTCAGAAAAGCATGCTGCCGGATCACTTGAGGGATTTTATCAGATTTCATGCAGCTTCATCTGGAGCCACCAAAGACTTTGATTGATATAGACATAGACTTACATTACTTATACAATGTTTTGACCATATACTATACCATATCAATCCTCTCCAAGACCTGTAAACACACTTTTGGACCGCCAAGTGAGGGAAATAACTCACAAACTCTTGAACTTGAAGTGGCCACTTGAATTAATGGGGGATTTAAAAAAGCTGCTGTATCTGCCTATTGAAGATTTAATAATCATGATAAAAAACTTTATTTATGTAGCACTTTTTTTAAAGGCAGAGATGCAAAATGAGAAAAAAAATGAAAGAGACAAAGTGTCAGTCAGCAAAACAAGTATTACAGGTGCAGTTTACAAATATGAATATTTAAACAATACAATAAATACACACAAGTAAAATAAATAAGTGAAAAGCAAACTGAAGTCAAAGATAAAAGCATCAGAATAAAGAATTAACAGCAGCTTTCCAAAGTCTGGTGGCTCTGACAACACATGCACAGTATATGATATATATTTTCGTAAGCAACATGTGTAACGCTGTTTTTTTCGTATGCAAAATGAAGCGACATTGCCACGTGTGTGTGTATCTGTATGTGCGAGGAGAATCAGGCATCTTCCCCTTCGAGCCTCACCTGTGCCCCCCACTGTTCTAGAGCAGTATGTTTCTGTAGCTTTCTCCAGAAGAATGTTGTTTGCCCTGCGATTGAGCGAATAAGTAGTCATCTGGGGATTGTGTCAGGATGCCGATGTCCTGGTAAGCAGGAAATTCAAGTCAGGATGTCCACTTGTAAGTCTGCTGAGCCATGCCTGTCCGGGCTTCCTCTTCTTAGACCCGTCATAGGACACAGCTCCGCACGAGTGTCTGATTCACTGAGCCGCTTCATCTTATCAGTGTTTCCCAAAACCTGCAAATCACAATCAAGCCGTTCGGCTGACGGGAATATCTGGCCTGATTTACATGTGTGCGACAGACCAGCTGAACTTTTACAGTGTGCAGTGTGATCAGCAGGACTGTGAGGATTGGGACAGCCGCTCTGTTGGACTTTTTTTTTGCTATGCACATTGAAAGCGGCAGCACAAACATGGCAGAATTTTTCCTGTTGTGTCAAATTGTGGAGAGGGAGGTCTCTGAAGGCATACTGGGAGGAGATTGGAGGCTTTCCGTGTGGAATCGAGCCACTGAGGTCCTTCCCACCAATAGTGTGGTGCGATGCTGTGAGTCACAGGACATTGTCCATTAGAATACAATAGATGGTGGGAGTTGTACCAGCAGGCAAGAGGCAACGCTGAGCCCAAGGGTGTTGAGTGGAAAGTTAAGCCTGGAACAAGTCTTGTCGTAGGGTAAAGTTGGCTGGGTGAGTGCAGACATGTAACTTGAGCGATTGAGTTTTGACCTGTGTGTTTAGAATAAAGTTACAAGCCGTGTGTGAGGTTTCACTTCCAAAGACATGTGGCATTGTTACTGCCCTTTTGAATTCTGCTTATAGCAATGTTGACCTGTATAGCTAATCAGAATATGCATGTGTTTAGCTTGTCATGATGCCATTCCCTCACTGGTTCGGTTTCACTCAGTTTCATCATAAAATACAACCATGCTGAAGATACACTGAAATAGAAAATGTCATAAATGTGAAAAATCTGTGAAAGAGATTTGTACACATGCGCTGACATCTGTCTCGCCTCCTCAGCAGGATGAGGAGTCTCCTGGTCACACCCCTCCAGGTTCCCCTCCCGCTTTCCCAGACGACGACCCGGAAAACGGCGTGCAGTTCCGCCGCCGTGCCCACACCTTCAGCCATCCACCTGTAAAGAAACGCATCTCCTTCGAGGGCCAGCCTTCCAGCCAGAGCAAACAGGCTCCGCTGCGCAGACAGCAGTCCGTTAACCCTGAACTGCTGCAGAGCAGGTAACTTACACCTTGTGAGACGCTGCCTGCTTAGCTGGAACCTGCTGGAGGGAGGTGTAATCAATATAGAACGCGCATCTCTTCAGTAATGTTGCAGGAGTGGATGATTACAAAATGTTATTGACAGGATGGAGCTTTTGTGTTTTGAGTATTTTTTTTTTTTTGAAGATATGGCTAACGCTAAATAAAAACCTGCTTTTCTTTAATCAGTTTAACACAAACTAAATATTTTGTTAACCTTTGATTCGCGCACACAGACAACATGATCTATTTGCAGCACTTTGATCGGACCTGAATCCCTCCACCTCCTGCTCCACTATCCCTGAACAATAGCATCACAAGTTTCCTGTCACTGTTTTGATCGCCCATGTGTTCCTCAGTGTTTTTCTGTGCTCTGACCAGAAGCTCCTTCTTTTGTGTAACGTGTTTGTTTGTTTTAATTTTACTTTTTGGGCATTTCATGTTTGGCTCGCCCAGTCCCGTGGTTGTCTCGAGAACTCGCAGCGTTTCGGAGAGCGAGTCCTCCTTCGGCCTCCCCTCCTCCTTCTCCGCCCCCACTTTCCTGAAAAGCATTTACCAGGGCTCACTGGGCTCCCTGAGCTCCCTGGCAGACAGTGGGAGCCTCAAGAGGTGAGAGGGGGTGCTCGAACAAAGCCCCCCCCCTGCTTAGACCCAAAGGCAACAGCCCGGGACAGAGGAGATGACATGGGTGGGAGGGCGAACTGATCTTTGCTGGGATGGCAGTAGCCGCGTACATGTTGGCTGTCCAAACCTTTTAACACCCAGCTTTTTTTGTCCCTGAATTTCCTGTCTATCCATATGAACTTTTTATGGGTGAAAATACCTTCCAGCTCTTTCTTTATTTCCCCGTCATCTCTGCAGCTGGACCCGCCCTCTTCCTGGTTCACTCAGAAGTAGAAGGGGATGCTGATACACCCCTCTCTTGTCGTATTTGCATGTGAATTTGACGCTGTTTTGCATGGCTAAACTCTATTTAATCTGGATTTTCAGCCTCTATTAACTGCACGTCACACTTGTGCCATCACCTTTCCTGACCACTGCTGCTCATGACGCCCGGTGGAGTCTAAGCATCACGCTGGCTCAGTTCAGTGATGTGTTTTATTTTGAAAGGTTACTGTTAACGATCAGCTGCACTAATCAATCGGCTAATCTAGTATGTTCGAGAAATGAAGACAACTGCTGTGTGCCAGAGAGTCTCTAGATCCTCTGTAGACACACAGTCTACTCAATGTCTGGATGGCAGAAAGTAAAGGGTAACATTTCCATTATGTATGCGATTCAGCGGAGCAGACCTTTGTCAAATGGCGGGATGTTTTTTCTCCTCTTGACAGCAGACAAAACCCCAAGTACACTTACATAGATAATGCAGCAAAACGCGGAAAAAAAGCTTTTTAACACATGTTGCGCCTGCTGATGAATAAGAGCTGAAGCCTTGACCTGCAGGATTTCTAAATCTGAACATGCCCACATGTTTTGTTGCACTGTCAGATTTCTTTTCCAGAGTGCTAGTGCTATCTTTTCTGCGACTTTCAGACTTCGCCGGCAGGAAGGCTTAGTGAGAAGTCATATGTCAAGTGAAGAATTCAAATCTGTTTTTAAGAGGCAATGTTAAATGTGCAGAACAGCTGAGGGAGTGAAAACATGTTGACATTTGTCTCGATAAAGGTCACTTCCTGTTTTTCACTGTCCACATGATGAGACGGGCACTTGTGTGCTGAGCAAGCTTATTGACTACTACAGTCATCAAGTGATCCACTTGTTTTTTTTAAAACATACTACAGTGAGTAATGAAACGGTCTCAATTTAATGCTGACGCCTCTATATGAGCGACATAAACAAAGGAGAACATCAGTGAGGAGATTTGCTATTTCTGCATAGTTGTTACACTTTTTCTTAATGCCTGTCGCTGGGTTGGATTTCTACTTATCCGGGTCGAATAAGTCCAAGTTGTAATATTTTTTTCATGGCAGATTGGTGAGGATGAACTGAGACTTACAGACTCTCAGACTAAAACAACAAAGTTTACTGAAACAAAATTTTGTATGTTTCAGTATCAAATACGATACATAAAAAAGGTATTAAGAATGTGTTTATCTTACTGCTTCAGTACAAATGCAGCCAGGATCAACAAAAAATGAAAGTTCCTTTTAGCTGCCGTAACAAAGGAAAAATGCAATTTGACTTTAAAGGCTCATTAACGTATTCATGAAGTCTCTCCAGTAGTGGAGATTTAATTTTCACATTTAAAAGCTTATTTATATATATAGTGTTTGTGTGTTCACTGCTTGCAATTATAATTTTACATTCATTGTTCGATTTTATTTGCAAATTGGTTGTCTGTAAAAAGGAAACACAATAAATTATTGGTGCCAAGATTTTAATTTTGTTTGTACAAAAACAAAATGTCCTTTAATAGATATAAACATGTTAATTTAATGGTGCTCATAAACCTCAATGCAGAATGCACTGATTTGGAATAATTCCATTAATAGCATGACAGAGACCTGCAAGAGGGAACAAACACTGCAAAAATGGTTTAGCAACTGTAATATTTTAGACTGTTAAATTATGATATTAATGTTGGATGCAGTCTTACTAATCACTTCACTAATACAACCCGACCTGCAAAAGAATAAGAGGATTTTCTAATTACGTTGTGCTTTAGTGTCAATAAATGCACGGTGCATTATCATGTAAAAACAGAGTGGAGACAACTTTCTTACACGGTGAACCAGGCTGCTCTCCATTTCACCCTCCTTTTTTGCACATACCGCGCTTGCATATTACCACAAATAGCAGGTTCCCTCTCACTCTCACTGTTTTTCAACATATGACCACTTTATTTTGGCTCAAAGCAAGAAAGCATTCAAGGCTCCAAATATAAGAAAATGTGACAAACACCGAGGGGAATATTAAAGCCTTTACTATAGTGGCTAAATCGTTAATGAAGCCAAAATGTTTTGACAAAAAGGTTGTTGTCATGACTTGGGAAACAACACGAGTCCCACCAACAGTATACAGTAGCAACAGCCAATTGAAAGCAAGCGCATGACTCTGATACTAATATGACAATAAAAAACTAGAATTACTGCCTCTTGGTTGCACCAGTCAAGTTGTTGTTTCAGAGCGATGGTGCTGAATAATAGCCAGAACATAGTTTTGCGCAATACTAAGTGATGTTGACCTCTAGCCTTAACTTCAACATTCCTTCCTATGAGACATTTGTGTAAAATGTTGTCATAATCATCATACCAATTGTTGAGTAAAGGCCAAAACTGTGTTTTGTGAGGTCACAGTGACCTTTGACCACTCAATGTGAACAGTTCATCGATGAGTACAAGTGGACATTTGTTCCACATTTGAAGAAATTCTAAGACAAGATTTTTTTTAGATATCACCTTTACAACAATGGGATGGACAACCCCGAAATATAATGCCATGGCTATCACTGTGCGGAGGCATACCAATGAAACAATGATATACACAAGATAAGGTTTCACAGAAATACATCTGTGAATGATGTGTAGGAAATAGGAAACCCATATGTATAACTTTACAATACTACAACAGTCGGAGGAGCCTGTACAGAATAAACTACAGAAAACCTGTAAAATCTTTATCCTACTTTGGTAGGATTTCCTCCATACATCTCCTTATATTTGGGGTACCTGGATTGCCTTATCTGATGTCGGCTTTGGTTCAGCAAGTTTGCCACAAGGAAGCTTGTTTGTTTGAACGTGTTTCACTACCTCCTACAGCGCAGTAACCGAGTTTTCTTCTCTACTAACAAAAGCAACTTCTTTTCCAGAAAATGAGTGAGCACGCATGCACCTCAGCTGTTCAAGTGGCTGATGTTTGTTGTCATTTTACAGACTAATTGTGAAATGCCATCCAACACTACCTTCTGCTTTATTAACATGCACATTGGGTACATGTTTTTCAGTATGTTACAGGTTCACCATGACCATTTCTCATCAGCTGTCGATGAGAAGCTTGTGTATGGTCTTTGAGTGGTGATGTTGGAATATGTGTGCCTTCGGGTGTTAAAGGATGTGTGTGTGTGTGTGTGTGTGTGTGTGTGTGTGAGAGAGAGAGAGAGAGAGAGAGAGAGAGATAGAGAGCCTGCATTTGTAAGAGCTGCTGAGAGAGTGTTGGTGTAAGATGATAGCTGACTCGTTTATCGGGTGTCTGTGACGCTGCTGTCTTGTCTCGTAGCAATGGGGAAGTCAGGAAGAGGACCCTGTCTGGCTGCAGCAGTGACTCTGTGAGCGGAGGTCTCCCTCCCACCCCACGCAGGGTCTCCTGGAGACAGAAGATCTTCCTAAGGGTCGCTTCACCCATGAACAAGACATCTGCATCCATGCAGCACCCAGGTCTGGTAACACAATCCCTCAAGCAGTTCAAGCGAGGAAAAACACGATGCTCGTTGAATCCGCTCTGAATAATCCACAAGTGCATAGCAAATGAGTACAAGCCAGGGGGAACATTTGATTCTTGTGGAAAATTGCTATTCTTAAACTCCTGACCGTCTTTCATGCATTCACGAATGGGAAAAGCAGTAAGTATTGAAAGCAAAGAGGAATTTTCCCACTTCATCCCTGTCAGAAAAGCACTGATAAAGGAGCTTGTGTAAGTGATCCTCCTACCTGTTCTCATGACCAGTTTTCTTCGCTTTAGCGCCGTGTTTCTTATCTTGCTCAAGAGAGCTGAAAAATGTTGTGATTAGCCCCAGATCCAGGACATGAACAACTCCTGAATTATCTGGCTTTTTAGCTGCTAGTGCTCCACTTTTCTCTACCTGTTAGTTTGTGTTCCAATGAGTTTTATAAGAGTATTTTTTGCCAAAAACAGTTGCCTGCTGTAGCTTGGGACAGGGTTTGTAAGAGGTGTAAGACTGAACACTTCAGTAAACATGCCATAAATCCAACACAATTAGTTACAAGAGGCTTAAAAGCTGTGTTGAGCTGCAGAGTTGGGTGATAATTCTAAGCATTTCTTACAACCCCTTTCATAAAACACAATATGAGAACTCACAATAATGTTGACATGACATGCTAAGACATGATACGATATGTTAAGTCAAGATAGGACACGAGACAATATGACAAGACACGATACAGCATAATAAGACATGAAACAATACAACACGATAATGTAGGACACAATATGATGCCATACAACAAGACAGGACACGATACGAAATAGTACGACATGATATAACATGATACCATGATACGAGAAGACAGGACACAATATGATATGATACGATATGATACGATATGATACAATACGACCTTATTGTCAGTTTACCCTAATATTTATTTTCCATCCTTAGGCAGTTCAGTTTAAGAAATGCACATTCAAGTTAGACATACTTGCATATATGACAGTATTCATAGACCTACAATGTGCTGCAAACAGTCATGATGTTTTAAAAATATCACATTTTAACTTCTGGATGCACATCTCACTTTGCAGCGCATTGACTTTGGTTTTGCAAAAGGGTAGACTGATGTATTCTTTCAGCCTGTTGCAAAGATTGTACACATTACCACTTGATTCATTGATCATATAAAGAAACTGTGACATAAACAATATGTTTTCTACATGTGCTTTGTATTAATGTTTCTGGATATTGTGTTTTAGACCACTCTGATGGCAGGGAGCTGTTGCCCCTCTCACCCCGTGCCTGCAACTCAAGTCTGGATCCCTTGGGGCGCCAGCTGCCACCGGGGGAGAGACCTCAGAGGACGGGGGCTGACTACCGGGCCCTCTGGAAGACTGCCATCCACCAGCAGATCCTGCTGCTGCGAATGGAAAAGGAGAACCAGAGACTGGAGGGTGAGTTTTCAGTTGCTACTGTGCACAGAAAGTATGATAATCACCCTGGAATGAAACGTTCCTTTGGTCACATGAATGAAAAAAATATGAAGAACACGATGTCCGTTCTTCTCTGCTGCTACATCATTCGGTCTCCTTTTGATGTCAAGTGTGTTTGCTCCTCTGCAGACACTGGTGGTATTTATAATTTGTCACGGGGCTGCTCTTGTGGAAAGCAGCTCATACTGGGGCTTATTGTTAGAGTAGTTAGGATATTATTACTGTGGTAAATTCCTCACTGCACACTTCAGTACACAAGTCATTAACACTTTATAATAACAATCATTCATAAATGGTAAATATGTAGTTGTTACACTGTAGTTAATAGTTCTTCCACATTTAATAAAGTTTCAATAAAGTGAAACTATTCACTATAAGCCTACCATTTATTTATGAAAGTGTTTCCCTTAGGTCTTGCTGCTCCTAAATGAAGATTCATGAGGTGCACAGCGATGGAAGAGTTGGCTACTCCTATGCTGTGATATCTGTTTATGTAGAGAGGTCAAATGCTGCCGTCTCGGGCTTGGATTCTGGGGCACAACTATATTTAGAGCCGAATATTTTGGTGTTGCATATACTCCTTAGGACACATGAAGACATGCAGACACACAAACAAACTAAAGCAAATACTCAGTTGGTTAAAGTGCACGTACGGGTCAAATCAGTTCAGGTCCCCTCCAGTCGAAATTGTGATTTTCTTTACATTGAGGATTGTGCAGTTTGACACCGGAAGGCTGTTTTTAGTGTTCATCGCTGAAAGAGTACATTTTTCTCTGTGCTCACTGGTAATATAGATTTTAAGAGGGTGGGCCTACGAGCATGATTTGTGACGTCTCAAAAGGTGTGAAAGTAAGTCCTGGAGCAGTTTATGCAGTGTGGACCAAAATCTTACCAAGTATATTTGTCTAATTTGTCATCAGAACTATCTCAATACACGTGAGGTAAGACACAATCACCTAGAAAGTAGCATGCCACTGAGATAAATGGGACTTGTTTTTCGACAGTTTTAATTAGGGCATTCATTGTTTGTTTGTTATAACTTATTTGTCAAGTGGCATTTATTTTTGTACTACAGTATTCAGCGTGCACAAGTGTGATGTGGAAACTTGAAGCCTCCAGTGCACATACACTGAAAATTGATTTTATGTTGATCAGGAGACACCTTGTGTCCAGCAGTTAAACTTTAGAGCTAGCATTTAAATGAATTTTAAATGTTATGTCATTGTAATGTGCTAATTATACTTTTTTTCTTCAAATACCATACCAGGCACACATCAGAGGCTTTATTTTGTATGCCTTCATAGACCTGTGGAGGGGACTGGAAGTAGCACTGGAAAATATCGCCCTCTAATGGCCGTGCTTGTAGAGGCTGCATCCCAAAGTTTTATTTTTAGCACTCCTTTTCTCCCCCTCTCCTGCCCTCTCAACCACTCCACTCTTATCAGGAAGTAAACAGGCAAGAGGAGAAATGGAGTGGAGAAGGAGGAAGTAGAGGCCGTTTGGGACAGTCGTTTAACTACTTCATTATCAAAACGGCATCTTTCCAGTGAAGTGGCATGAAGTTAATTCGACCTGATGATAACAATCCAAGACCATCATGTGTTGCTCAGAAAATGGACAGAAAACAGCACATAGTTCTAGCTCTCAGAAAAAAGGAGAATGGAAGGGAGATGTTTTTATTTCATGTCATGGGATGAACCTGCTTTGTGTAGCTTTCACATTATATTATACCAATGCATCTCTTTCCCTTTTGTTTGTTACTATGACACCAATGCTGGTCTGAGGACCTAACTGTGAATAACCGTTTTTCAATAGAAGGTAAGCCATATAAAAGGAGCCTTTGAGATTAGGACAAATAGATGTTTTGCATGGTTTCGGGTGTTTTTACCATATCCATTCAGTTCAGCTTTTTTTAGTTTGCATGTTCAGGTACTATCATACTTTATGCTCCTTTTGTGTCTTTTGTCCTTCGCACCTCTCCCCACATTCTTGATGTAGCTCCTCCGTGCCTCCAGCATAAATAGGATGGATCTTTGGTGTTAATGTGGGTATTGTGGCTTGTGTTTACGTGCTAGGCTTTCTGTGGTAACTGGTGACAAAAAAGGTGTGAGGGGCTGTAAACACACTTGCTCTCAAATCTGATGCATTATAATCCGCCGCGCTGTTGTTCTACAAATACAGGTGGCCTTTTTGTTTTTAAGCACAGCTGTCCTTTGGTGGCCTTTGGTGTTGGTTTTCCCTGAGCGACCAGAGAAATATTCACTGACAAAATGACGCTGAATGTGTTCTTTTGTCTGTTTTTTGTTCTGGTGATTGTGTTGCAGCAAGCAGAGACGAGTTGCACATCCGAAAGATGAAGCTGAGCTACCAGGAAGTGGGCCAGAGCTCCAAAGAAGCGCTGGCATTGTGGGAGAGAAAACTGACAGCCCCGGGCAGAACGACAGTCCCACAGGACAAGGAGGAGATGTATCGCGCTCTCTGCCAAGGTGAACGTTGTGTATGTGTGTAGGATTTTGTGTGTACCTAAGTGAGAGACAGAGGTTGTAAAGGTATGCATTGGTGTACCTTTGATTCGGTGACATTCTGAACAAGCCATTTTTGCTCTCTCCATCTTTGTGTACAGGTGTTCCCAAGGGCAGGCGGGGAGAGGTGTGGTTGCTCCTTTCCCATCAGCACCGGCTGCGTCACAGACTGCCCCAGCGTCAGCAGGCCCCAGACACCCCCTACCAGGACCTGCTCAAGCAGCTCACCGCACAGCAGCATTCTATTCTGGTGGATCTAGGTGTGCACGCAGTTGTATGAAAGGGTTCCATGCTGTCATGGAGAACAAAGAAAAGTCATGGAATTTGATTGTTTTTGTACTTTGACATTCAGAGAAGCTGTCATTATTATTAGAAGCCGTTTGATTGTTATTCTTCTCAGTTTTAAGAAAAAAAAAAACGACAAAATGCCTCCTCTTGTCAGCTTGAAAGCTCATTTAATAAACGTCCGGGTGTAAATATCTTCACTGTCTCCCTGCTCAGGCCGGACCTTCCCCACCCACCAGTACTTCTCAGCCCAGCTGGGTGCAGGGCAGCTTTCCCTCTACAACCTCCTCAAAGCCTATTCTCTGCTGGATACAGAGGTACATTCACAATGCTGTGTCCTTTCCCCACAGTGCATCACTGACTTCTTTTACATGCACAAAATATTCCAGTGTTGCCCTTATTCTGAAAAAGACAATATTCCTAATAAGCTGGCTGACGAAAATGAAAAGCCTCCCCTTTCTTTCCTTAAACCACCTTCACCTTTTAAAAAAGGGTTTGATATTTGTGCATATCCAATGTTTTCTTTCATAATGCTCAAAAGTAGGTGTGTTTCTCCTTCTGAACAGAACTGTGGGCTTTTCTTTTGTGCATGCATCGCTTCCCCAGCCTTGCAAACTCTTGGTTTGTTGGTTTGTGTACAACGCACAGAGCTGCCTGTAATCAAGAGGCAAGAGGCCGTGTGATGCAAACTGCCGGTACTTGAGCAGTACCAGCATATCCCACGTGTCTTCATCTGAAAATGCTTAATACGGGATAAGGCCTAATTCAGTATATTCAAATGGAATATAGAATACGAACAAGTAAAGCCAGAGTCTGGTGAATGTCATGAAATTTATAGTTATATATCATGTGCTTTTTTTTGTTCCACACAGGTCGGCTACTGCCAGGGCATCAGCTTCGTGGCTGGAGTGCTGCTGCTGCACATGAGCGAAGAACAGGCCTTTGACATGCTGAAGTTCCTCATGTACGACCTCGGCATCAGGCAGCAGTACAGACCTGACATGGTCTCTCTGCAGGTCAGTACATGAGTGGATATACTGACCACTAGAACATGTTACGAGAATATGAGGGTTCTTGTTATCAACAAAGACACTGGTTGACAGCAGTACATGCCAGAATCTCTCTACACCTCTTGAAACAGATCTGACCATGGGGCAGGGAGAATCAAGGGACAGGTCACCCCAAAATACATATTTTTCCTCTTACCTGTAGTGCTATTTATACATCTAGATTATTTTGATGTGAGTTGCAGAGTTTTAGAGATTTTGTCTGTCTTCTTTTAAATCTAATGGATGGCAGTACAGTTAAGAGGATTTTTTTAAAAATTATTTTTCTATATTTTGGGGTGAACTGTCTCTTTAAACAAGCTGCGCGCACACTGCCTCAGAATTTTCTCATTGCTCTTTAAACAAAAACAAAACTCAGGCTCAGATTAATTTGAGCATTTCAATCCAGAATAATAGAAGAGCTATGGTCACAACAGGACTCCAACCTTATTAGAACCGTAAATGAGTAACAGGCTTTTACACTCAAGATTTAGCTGTGATCTGTTTGCTGTGAGAGGCCGTGTTTGAGTTAGTAGTTAGCAACGGCAAACAGTAGTCAAGTGTCTCCACCTCTAAATCAAACCACACCTGCATGCCTGCTCTGTTAGCTTCTGTTAAACATCAGCCGACCTCACCGGAGTGAAAGCATCAGCAGGCGTGGTAATGTTTAATCTACATCAGGTAACCATTTAGCCCAGCAGTGACCCGCTAGTTCCCTCTATGCTGCAGTTTCTACTTCGTCTTAGACTAATCCAAAGGTTGCGACGATAAGAGGAATTTGTGCCTTTTTCAGTGTGTGGCGGTCCAGTGCGAGGAGGTAAAGGTGTTACTTGTCTTCTTTGTAACAGTCAGGAAATTGTAAGACTGATAACAGTCTAATTTTAGCTTGAGCTAACTTCTGCTTCTCGTTTCTGTTTGCTCTGCATTTAACTGTAGCAGTAGTCAGGATCACTGTAATACGTTGTTAGAGAGTTTGTACTGCTCATTAAATGCTTGGCCTTGGTGCGTGTCTCAGCAAGTCTCTTAACACTGATCTGGTAATACTTGAGGAGCTTCCTGCTTGGGTAAGGGTTCATTTGTCAGCTAGTATTTCTCAGATTGCCTGGTGATATTTTTTATACTTCCATCTGCACACCCAGATATACCAGTTTGTTCAGGAACAGCATGTTTTGACCTGTGTTATCTGTTTAAATGTGTCTCTTTGTGCCTGTGTGCACTGTCTTTGTGATCCCAGATTCAGATGTACCAGCTCTCCAGACTGTTACACGACTACCACCGCGAGTTGTACAATCACTTCGAGGAGCACGATATCTGCCCGAGCCTCTACGCAGCGCCCTGGTTCCTCACTCTCTTCGCCTCGCAGTTCCCCCTCAGCTTTGTGTCCCGCATCTTTGGTATATTTTCACGTATTATATATTTATAACAATGGCTGTTTTTGCTTCCACTTTTCGAAAGCAGATGACATTTAAGTGGCCTCCTAGTAATTATGGCTCACAGGGAAGGTGTTAAAAGCATTGGTGTTTTTCAATGATGTGCCTGCGCTTCTCTTGTTTTTTCAGATTTTGTGTTTGTCCAAGGGACCGGGGTGATCTTTAAAGTGGCCCTCTGTCTGCTGAGCAGCCATGAGGGGGAGATAGTGGAGTGTGACAGCTTTGAGAGCATCGTGGACTATCTGAAAACAACACTCCCTGCCCTCACTCACGCGCAGATGGAGCAGACCATAGCGAAGGTACAGAATGAGACGTTGAAATACTGTAAAATAGGATCACAAGTTTCCAGACAATTAAACACAGTGACGCATGTAAATTTGATACTTGTGCATGAGTGGCCACATGCGTAACTCCAGCTTAGGTAAACTAAGAGCTTCCTGATACATGTGACAGTGAAAAATGTGTTTACAGATGGGATGTAAAGATCCAGTGTCCACCATAATGCAAGACAAGACTAATTGTCTTGTTTAGTTTAACTGAATTTGTTGAAAGCTGCAAAGCTGCATGACTGAGGCTCACCTGACACTCCAAATTAGCCTGATGAATTCATTAAATGCTTGCACTCCATCCGCAGGTTTGTCATCAAATATCCACCCCTCTGGCGGTGTATTTTCTCTAAGCCAAACCGAGGTCATCATTAGACTGGATGGTTTAACACCTGACATGTGGAGTTGATTTAGATCCTTCCCTTCTGCGGCTTAGTGCTCACCTGCTTGCTACCTCTAGCTCACATTTTTGATCTGCCATTCATATGGGATTAAAATGGGAAATCTCAAATATCTGTGAAGCTGCACAGCTTCAAAAACACACATTACAGCCTCAGCAGTCAGGATTTAGATTGTGCTCTTACACCGTAACAGCTGCATTATGTGTACAACATTGTTAATACCCTAAACAATTATCAACACTGTGCTATGCTTCTAATAGACTTGACTTTATCATAATGTTTTACAAGAATAACTTTTCTCCTTAGGACTGATTGAACAGTCCATTATGGATAGCTCTCTGGTTGAAGGAGGCATGAGTGATCCACAAGGGTGTATTTCTGGCCCTCTTTATTGTAATGTAAAATGATTGTAAGAGCACATTTTTATTCAAATGATGCTATTTCATATTCCACAGGCTGCTCTCTAAATCTAGCCATTGCAAAATGTGCACTGTTCTCAAGGTCACGTATGAACATCATCTTACTGTCTGTGTCCATAAATCTCAAGACTCTCATATTAAAACTTTTGAGAGGCGAATCCAATGCTCCTCATGTGTCAAGTGGAACAAGCTGCAAAGAACCTCAAAACTAAAATCTCGTACGTAATGGCCGTATTGAAATATCTTTTCTCAGTGTGAGAGTGTGTGTGAATTTTTTTCCCTCCATGTTTAAATGGTTTATATTTATTATTGCCCAGAGTACTCTCTTGAGAAAGCGGGGGGAAAAAGTCATGGTCTATAAAGGATTGAATGGACTGGATAGAAAGCTAATACTACTAAACTACATTTAGTACAATAGATGCTACTTGCACAACATATAGTTGCTGTTAACAGTCACAAAAATTTTATTTCAACTTCAAGGTTTATTATCTTAATTTATCTTGACAATTTTTGTTAAACGTGGCCTTTTTTTCATGGATTGGTTGACAGTAAGATAAACATACAATATCACAAACTTATCCTTTCTTCTCTATATGGACTGAATTTGATAGAACTTACTGTTGGTTTTAGAAACAATATCGATATACTGTAATGACTTGTCAGATGATGGCATCTGTCTCACTGTGTAACCTGCTGTTCGCCAGGTGATGGAGATGGACATCTCGAAGCAGCTGCATGCGTACGAGGTGGAGTACCACGTCCTGCAGGATGAGATGTTGGAGGCGGGGCCGCTGCCGGACGACTCCGACCGGCTCGACAAACTTGAAAAGACCAACGTGCATTTGAAGAAACAGAACATGGACCTGCTGGAGAAACTTCAGGTAAGGAGAGATACAGATGTATTATTTATGATATATATATATACTTTTTTGAGCTTTATCATTGAGGGAATTTACATGATCAGTTTAAAATTCCTTTTTTTAAATGGAGTGGTGAACAGTCCTGTCAGATGTGTGCTGTGTGTAGTGATCCACGGAAGCTGCCACTGGTTATATCTCAGACATCCCATAGATGGCACTAAAACACAAGTTAAAAACAGAATAAAAAATGATAGCAAGACAAAGGGACTAACACTTTATGGTCTTCAAACACTTCACATTTTGATCAGTAGTAGTGCTAAAGTTGCATCTGATGGTCCGAATATTATGTAGGGTCAAAGAGCTACTCATCCAAGTGATTTAGACTTGTCGAATATGGATTATATATAAACTACAATCGTACTTGATGGCACTTTTTATGAGGTTTTGTGCTGTGGTGCTGATACTAAGTTCCACTAGTGCTGTCTTCTTCTTGAGCTCACAGAATGTGCAGCCTCTGTGCTTTTTGTATTTACCCTCCATCCAAATGTGCGTCTTTGCGTCAAACCCAGCGTTTACTGAGGTGTAATGTCTGTGTCCCCAGGCTGCGCGGCAGAAGATTCAGACGCTGGAGACGAGCGTAGAGAACTTCCTTTCTCGGGAGAGCAAAATGAAGCACATGATTCGCTCTCTGGAGCAGGAGAGGGCAGCTTACCAGAAGACCATTGAACGCATGCGCTCATGCCTTCCCCCTGACGCCCTGACAGATGTGGAGATGACCCAGATCAAAACAGGACCCAACGGGAAAGCCAAAACTACAGCCAAGAAGCCCTGATGGCAACCAGGGGGCTGGCTGCTGTGGGCAGACACACAGGCAGGAGTGAACAAACACAGACTGCTCTAGTGGAAGGCTGCTGAGAGCCACAGCTATTGTTGTACTGCTGCACAAGAGTAGCAGCAATGTGTAAATGTGTGATGTCTGGACTTGAGACTTGCAGACTGTATGGGGAAATATCCACGTGATATTTGTCATCATATAATGGAGTGCTGGGAGGATGGTTATCAGTTATACTTGCAAACAGACTGTTCTTATCAAAGTTGCCGTTCTGTCTCATCTGTGTCACTGCCAGTTTGAAGGTGAGATCGAGATGCACAACATCCTCCCCTATTCACGTCTTTTTGATTGTCCGGGGGGAATTTTCTAGATTGACACAAGTAAGAAAAAGTGTCTGCCTCTGCAAATGTTTCCGCGTACTGCCTTGATGTATTTACTACCAGGCTCAGTAGCACCATAAACGCACTGAACAGAAGGTGCCTATTGGCAAACAATCCTTTGGACCTCAGGTTCAATATAGCCATTACCAGTGTGTATGAACCTGGAGCTGATAACCATTCTTTTGTTGTTTTGAACTCTGCGTCTGTGATGGAATCTCATTGCTTTGTTATTTCCTTTTACTCACTTGAAATTTTTGTGAATGTAATTTCCCTCCAAAGATCATTGTGACAACATTCTGTTCACAACAAAAAACACGTGCGGTGCTCGGCTTTAAATTTCAGCAGGCACACAGTATTTCACCGCTCAGCTCTCAGCACAGCACCACTGCCTTCACGTGAGAGATCTTTTAGTAATTGCACTTGCTGCTTTAAAGGAGGAAGTGTTTCTTCCAAAGCTCAGGCAGGATGTGAGGTCGTCTGCCTTCGCAGTTTCCTGTGTGACTGACCGCGGTGTCGCCTCGTTTTAGCACCATGCTCAGACGCCGAAAAAAACAGACTACAGTGGGGGAGTGCTCTGAATGTACAGCACGTGTTTCTGCTCTAAATGTGTTCTTGTTTTTTTTGTCAGCCTAAGGTTTGACAAAACTAGCAACATCCCCTCTTCCTGTCGTTCTTGAAGGTGCTTTAAGTGTTGTTTGGCTCAAGAAAGCAAAGCAACACATAACCGCAGTTGCATTGCTGTCGGTCACACAGTCAATTTTATGTTTGCAGTGAAACTCAAGTGCTGAGGTGAGTAGAGAGTCTGCAAAGGAAATAAGAAGAACTTGAACACAAACTAGTTTCCTTTTGAGGGAGGACAAGTCTCTCCTGATGCTGGGTAATATAGACAGTATATGTACACACACACATACACACAAGCCATGCAGAGAACTGGCTGACTACATGGACAGACAGTTCAAACGAGTTGAAAGAGTGTCCCTGGCTCTTTCCTCAGTTTTGTTTTATCCCACCTCCGTGTCTGACTCACCATCTCCAGTTCTGATTGAAAACAAAACAGTCCTGGGCTTGACTCGGCTTTCATAAAACACCCTTACATTAAAACCAAGGTGATGTCTATCATGAAGAAAGTACCTGCTAAAAGTGTCTATCAGTCTTCCTGTCCTTGACGACAACTTGTGGTGACACAGTTGTGTCTGTTTCAGTATAAAGTTTTGATTCTGGAACTTTAGTCCAAGCCGACATATCCTTTGGCACACAATGCAATATGTATACATTTGGCAGTCCTGTCTATTTGCGTATAGTAATTGTTTACTCTAGCTTAGTTACAGGAGCTACAGTAGCGTTGGAAAGGTTGCTAAATCCAGTCTGACGTGCTTTGTGATAATTGAGGTGACGTTGTAAAGGTTTGCACTAAACCTGTCATAAATAATAGAGAAACAGTCACCTCTGAACAGCAGGGATTATCTCAACAACTCAGAAAGTCAAACATATCAAAATACTCATTTAGAAATCTGTCGAAGGATACGTAGGATAAAAGTCTTACACAGCTTTCCTGCCTCTCTTTGCCTACTTTGCTTATCTACAGTATTTGTGCATCATATAAATTGACCATTGAACCAAAGATATGGTTGTTTTTGAAAAAAAAAAGAATGAATGCAAAATGAATGAAATCATCCGAAATGCTGTAATATATTGTATGTTATGTTATGTGATAAATTTGTTCACTTCAACTTTTCAGCATCCTTCAGGTTTGTACTAAGACAAAAGCTTGAAAAGCTACCGAATAGTGGCGGTAAAAACTTGACACACTTAAAAAGGACTATTGGCAGTTTGTTTATGCGTCGGTCTCATCTTATTCCTCTGTGCCAAAGGTTAACAATGGCCTTCATTAATCGGAGATATGAGATCATTTAGTCAATATCTGATGTTAAGCACATCCTCGTGGTCAACAGAGTGTCTGTATTTTACGTCAGACGCTCTGAGTCCTGACTATTAAATAGTGATCGTATCACTGTGTTTTAAGGAAAACACTTGGATGGATTGTTTTTCTGTCAACATGAGGGCTACACAAAAGCAAACAAACTGTCATGAATTCTTCAATAAACTTCACCTTGCCTTGTTTTCTGTCTACTCATGTCCGAATGTCTTTCCTGCTCGGCTCTCATAAAGAAATCATGCTCCTTTACCGCTCTACAAGGTAGCACTTCATGTGCAAGACGTAGCCTCAAGCTGAATATGGTCTCTGTGTGTGTAGACGTATTATTGCGTAAAAGGCCAAGGTAGACTTCCACAGTTTTGGAGAGTCTATTTAAAGACCTTTCAAGAGTTGTACTTTTGTTAGCGCCCTAGGCAAAGACAACTACAGGTTTCCAGTGGGAAAAAGATCTTCTGTGAAATTCTACCCTTTACAACGTATCTAAAACATCCAACCGAGTGTACATTTCTGAATTAGCTATAGCGAATCAAATAAAAGTTCTCACATGACCTCTGATGAAATACACAAAAATGCAGTGGCAGTTCATTGAAATAAATTAAATCAATATTGCACACTTATATGGTGTGATGATTCAGACCAGCTCCTGCTTGAATACTATTCATTGTCTCATTCAAGTGAGAATACGAAAAAATGAGCAAGCTGTTTCGAAACAGATGCAAGTTGACACAGATAGCTTAAAGTACTGGATGAAGTGCAGGTAAAAGTATTGAATGAACTGTTAAAAGTAGTTACCTAGCTAATGGTGAATAGATAAACGTTAAATATTTCGCTCACGTTAAAAGTAAGGGATCAGCTGAAAGTAATGCTAAATGGTTCAAATAGATTGAAAAAAGTAATGGACAGCAATAGCAATAAGTATTGGATAAACTCTTGAAATAGTTAGCTTAAACTCCAAATTGATGGCTATCGAGTGATCTGAAAGATAAACAGTCCACTAATGTTAAAAGCAATGGCCATGTGATGGTGGAAAAGCTAAACATGATGGGTATGTGGTTAGAATAACTAACTTGAAGTTAACCATGTGTAAAGATGCTGCAGGTTGAAGCGTAATACAAGAAGTATTACGAATGCCAACTTACTACTAGCTTCAGTTGTATGGGAAAAAAAAAAGAATATTGTAGAGGAAAATGGGGGCATGCACTGATCAGAAAACAAGACAGAACCATGAAACTCATCATATACATGGTCAGTGGTGATATCTCTCTGCCTGCCCACTGAAGGCCAAATTTTCCTCCGTATTTCCCATAACCATTCTGTTGATTTAAATCTGTGTCGTTTTGATTTGAAACATTCTGGTGGCTGTTTGATACCTTGTCAAATGTGGGGTTGTAGCGTTGTGTTGCAATTAGCCCCGGTGCTATCAAAATGGTGTTCAGCATACTAATGACATCAAAACTGATTCTTTATTTCAAATGATTTTATAAGTGTTATATGTTCAGTTTAAATGTCTATACTCATTATCTATGTATTATATGATTTGTGGCAAAGTCCATCCAGCAAGTCAAAGTCTTTAATCTCGTGACCTTGGTTCAGTTCCTGCCAGTGTCAATGTCAGTGAATCAAAAGTTGTCTTAACTTTGAAAAGGCCCCTATTGGCTGAAAATCAACATATTTTTCAAGTGTTATTTTTTGGCTTTTAATAGTATCCTTGTATTGAAACTCGGCAGTATTGAAACTCTGATTCAAAACCTGGTTGGAGTCATTTCATTCTGACACATTTTAAACATGGGGCATTTGTAACATCTTAAACTACCAATCAGAAACAAGACGGAACCATGAAGCTGCACATGCTCTGTTGTGATCTATCTCCACCAACATTCCAACAACCTCCATTCCTTTTTTTCAATACTAATGTAGTTGCCTTCTTAGTCCTTTGTTCAAACTGTAGTTCATGAATACGAACCACAGATTGAGCCCGACAGGAGCTCCATCAGCCAAGGAGGGGCTTTGAAAGATAGCAGCCATAAGACCAGCCATTGTTTTCCTAGGAGGGTCTTACCCAGAAAGGACTGTTGAGTGTGGCTCTGATCAGCCTCTGCCAAGCCTGGAGCTTGTCACACATAAGACACACAAATGCCGCCAAACAGGAGCCTATCGCACACTAAACAAAAGGGGCCACATTCCTTACGTATTCCCACACGAGGTTACATCCTGCAGCAGGGGAAGAGTGGGATGCTGGGAATCCACTGGGATTCGCCTGAGAACGACACTTCCTCTGCCGAAGGTCTTATCAGCTCTGTGTTGTTGTTTTTTTTTTTCTTCTCTCCGTCTTCACTGTCCTCATCTTTCTATCCATCTTTGCCTCCCACTCTGCTTCCAGCTCTCCCAGCCTCGTCCCATTGGTATTGTGAGGCTTGATCTGACGCTTTGGTACAATATTTACTGTATAGTGGAGCTTACAGAGGAATATGCAGATGTCCAAACAGGTATTTCAGTAAATGACAGAATGAAAACACGAAATGACAAGGGATGTGTTTGACACATGAGATATTTGCCTGTGTGTGTGTGTGTGTGTGTGTGTGTGTCTTAAGGGCATTAGACCACAGCCTTAGCATAAAGGGAAGAGTGAGCTGACAGTGTGAGCTGGTTGCGATGAAGGAGTGAAGGGGTAGGGGAGGCAGAGTGGAGGAGGAGGAGGAGGAGGAGAAGGTTAGAAAGGGTCCTCCTACCTTATATGGGAATTCACACTGCTCCGCTTGTGGCGCAGTCTGGAGTTGCTTCAGCAGAAAAACACTGGGCTACAGCTGTCGGAGCAAAGTACAACAGGTCATGGAATATCTATGCTAGCAGCTCAACTTTTGCTGTGATTGTAACGCGATTGGATGCAATCTGAACCAGTGACACGGTTCAGAGTCCAGGGCACAAGCATTGCACGATGAGCGCTGTGCAGTATACATGGGCTCATCTGAGCGGCACCAGGCGGAGATTTTGGAGTTGCTGAATTTGGATGATGGAGATAGGGGCGATGGGGGACGCTTTGGAGGTGGAGAGGGAGAACAGCTGGAGAGGTGGGAGAGAGAGACTCAGGTGGGCTCAGTCTAGTCCAGAGAGAGGAGCTGGCTCCCCCGAGGCCTGGAACACACACACACACACACACACACACACACACACACACACACACACACACACACACACACACACACACAGACACACACACACTCAAACACACACGCACGCAAACACATTTCAGCGTGTCTCATAGTTTAGCTGTGCTTTGATTTCACTCCCCCCCCGCTACTCCCCCACTGCTTTGCAGATACACCGGCTGCTCCAGCTCTTTCAAAGCTCCATCCTTGTCTCTTCCTTCTCTATGAAATAAACTCTTCACCATAGCAGCCTCGAATTCCAATCAGCTATCCACACTGTGTGCACCTACACACACACACACACACACACACTGCACCACCACACTGACATGTTTTAGTTAGCGCGGTGACAGATTTGCTTCCTACAGAGTGCTTTTCTCTCTCTGTACCTGTCATGGATGTAGCTGCCAGAGGGGCTTATGGTAAATGGCCAGAGCCTGGAACGGCAGAAGGAATGGGGAATTGGGCAATAATGAAGCCACGGAAGAAACACAGAACTAAACACACATACATACACACACAACACACGCACACAGGAACACACACACCCTTGGTATTCCCATGACTAGTCCAGTCCATTCCTTTGGTTCCTTCCATCGGGAGCAGGTAGATCCACGAAACACTGCCTGGAGAATCTTGTGATTAATGACACGCCTGTCATGTCTAACCCTCTTCATCTTTTTTCCTGACGAGAAGCCACTCTTCCTCTCCTCACCTCCTCCTCCCCCAGCGGTCTGGCAGACACACTGCTCAAAATCCCCCGGGGCCAGCTGCAGCACATGCTGGGGAGTATCGCCCGGCTTACCTGATCCAATGCTTCATTCATCTGTGCAGCCTCTGGAGGCCTGAAAAACACACTCAGTATCCTTAGACATACACACACACGAGTATATATGTATGTACACATGCACTTTAAACTGCCACGGACATGCTGTCCAAACCCTCTGTTCCCTCTTGTCCCGATGCTCAACGGCCGCGCTCACAAACATCTCGGGCAGGGCTGGTGCACACATAGTGACACTTTCAAAAACAAGGCCAAAACGAGGTGAGGCTCAAACACCGTGAGTAACAAGAAGACCTTATTGAGGCCATTCTCCACCTGGAGATCCCCGACAAATGGGACCGAAGTCCCAAGTGACTGGAATGATCAGAGTCGAGACTTTGCGCTTGAGCCCCCTCTAATCACATTATCCACTGGCTCTGCCTGGCCCACATCACCTCAGCAATGATTAAGACAAACACTGGCGAGAGAGGAGGAGAAGGAGACAGCGAGAGACACAAAGAGAGAGCTGGCTGGCCAGAAGGAGGGGGTGGTCAGACAGACAAGGAGTGAGTCAGACAGGCAGATATCCTCCTACATGTAGGTCCGTCCAAAGGAGTGCAAATAATATGTACGGATCAGGTCCGGCGCAGACAGTCTTTGAGCTGGCTTTATCTGTTTGCGTGTCCAGGGTCGAGCCCTGTCAGACCCGGGCGTATGATATCAGTGACGAGGGACTCTGGGCGTGTAGTGATGTTGGAGAAGCGCTCCTGACATCATTCAGCGTGTGTACGTACATCCTTTTCACAAGGCCACCAAGGGCACAAACACAAAGAGGTGGTGAGCAGAGCCTGCATGTGTGTGACTCAGTGCACTCTCCGGACACTTTCTGACGTCAGCCTCTGGAAACTCGATGAAAGGAAAGTGATTTGTCCAAGCAGAGGCTGCCAGAGGTTTTTAAGTGTCCACCATAGCCTCCAAGAGCATCATGGGGATTTATTCAAGAAAAAAAAAACTCCACAAGCTCAGGGGCAGAGTTGATTTGGTGAAGCACAATTCTCATCTCCCTCGTTCACCCAGCTGTTCCTGTGAGCACGTACTAACACACTGGGTTTTATTATGCTGATCTGACATTGCTGGAGTTGGGAGGGGAGACAGCTGTACTTGTGTGGCCCTGGGCGCACCCGTCATTAGTGCCAGCCTCGCTCCACTCCTCCTCCATCCCTCCCCTTGTTCCAGATCTCCCTCCCTTCTTTTCCTACATTGTTTCCAAAACAACACCACACCCTTTTATAATATGCGCTGGCCCTAATATCTTCCCACCTGTCCTTCCAATCTTAAGAAGCCACTGCACCCTCGCACTCGTCCTCACCTCCCCGCTATCTGCCATCAAAATGGAGAAAACAACCAGGTATTGTGTTGTAAAGAGGCTGAGTGCTGTGTGCGTGCCACTCAAGATTTTCTTGAATAGATAATTTCCAAATTGATTCAAGCTGGGCTCACGTCTAATGGTCTGTGTGGGCTCTAATGTGAACAGGAGATAATCAACACCCTGCGTATCTCAGCTCTGTTTTTCACTCATTTAAATTTCTTTGGCTGTCTCTGCCTCTCGCCCATACCTTCCCATCGCCTTTTTTCATTTTTCTCTCAGGATCTCATCATCTGCTCCCTCGCATATAGCCTATTCCTACCCATTCTCTTCCAGCCCTATACCTCTCTATCCCATTTCTTGTGATACTATCTGTGATACTTAGAGGTTGATTTCCCACTGTGCGTCATTAACCTTTTCTCTCTGCTCTTGGTTAAACCCGGCGAGTATGTTCTGCTGTTTGAGACGGGGGGAGACTTGGGGAGCATGCTGCGCTCACTCAAGTGCGATGGGGGTTTCACCAGCCACCGTAACTACATCCTTATTAGCCACTGAACTGATACTGTAACTGCGCCTCTCTCTCTTGCCATATACCAATATTTCCTTCCGCCGTGTTACATAATTTCTATCAAACCTTTGTTTTTACGTCTGCGCGCAGAGGAGATACTGCAGATGTGCCAAAGAAAATTACTCTACATGAAACAAATCTCACCTCCCTGTAGCTGCCATGTGACGAGACAAGAGTGCACATGCCAGACTGTCACCGCGGATGCAGTCCGGTGATATGACCCAGTACAGTTCTTTGTCACTCCTGAGATGCTCCATGCCTCCGGGGAGGGAGAAAGATAATCTTTGTGCATGAAATAAAGAGTCTGTCGACTTCCTCTGAAAGTGTGTTTAATCACAATGAGTGAGGTGTAATTAATGTTTCGCTGGTGCGCTGTGTATGTGCAGTCGAGGACCGTGGGTGAGAGGATGTAGTGTGCGGTCTCTCTAACAAGCTCCCACTCACCCCAGTGGAGGCAGGCAGGGAAGGCTGGAGTGACTGCGAGGCTGTTAGAGCAAGTGGGTTGCGTTGGACGTGTCCATGTCTGTGTGTGTATGTGTGTGTTTGTGTGTGTATATCTGTGAGTGTGTGTGCTCGTCAGTGAGTGTGTGTTAGTGTGTGAAAAGTGTGCATGTGTGTCCTTTTGTGTGTGCTGTACTGGGATGTGGAAATTGAATGGAGCCTTTCAGTTCTACTGCTCGTCTCCCCGGGGGTGAGAGACTGGTTGCCATGGTTATCCTGGATTCCTGCCGCTAATGGGTGGGAGTTTGTGTAGCTCTGGCAACCTGGCCTGTCTAGGGTGGAATACGCGCGTGTGTATGTGTGTGTGCATGTGTGTGTGTGTGTGCGTGTGTGTGTGTGTACCAGGGGGGTGTGGTTGGGTGGAGGCAACATTCTAGGACACAGGAGGTCACATATGTGAGAACACAAGCTTCCATTCCTGTACGCTCCTGCACTCGCAAATGCAGACTCTTGTCATGTAAGCGCGTACTTCACAATATAAAGTAGATATTTCTGCACGCAGAAATATCAAATGAAACCTCCCCTGTCCACTGATAAATCCCAGTAAAGCTCCGAATCAATACCACGGTGCGGCTTGATGTCATACTCTCCAGCTGAATTCATTGTGTCTCCCAATAGCCATCCACCATTTAAAAAAAAAAAATTCTTTGATTTGTTCACCCTGCGAAGTCAAATTACAAGCCTGGTGGATATCATAATCGTGCGGTGATGAAATAATCTTCTACTTTTACTACATTATTGCAAGTGTAAAACATAATGCAGTGAAATAGTTAAGCCCTGCTCTCCCGTCATCCCCATTACCATCCTTTTACCCTCAGGCGAGTGGGACTCTTAACTGGGCACAGAGACCCCACTGAACAGGAACACAGTGGATAGTGGATAATGAAAAACCGCCACACAGAGTAGATTAGTGTGGGGAAAGATACATTGTTACTGTGTTTCCTTTGCTGCACAATTTCAGATATGATTTGAAATGCTTGTCCAGAGAAGAGTTCCACCTCACAGAATACGTGTGCGCATCTAACAGTACATGCTAATTGGGATGTGTTATTCAAATTGCATTATGAATTTGATACAGAGCACTTTACGGATCGCAGCAAGGCTGGGCATGTAGCATTGTGCAGGGGAATATATGGCCGTGATATGCAATGTGACCAGATAATCCTGGTTTTCCTATTCCCAGTGTTCTGGTAGAGGGGATCAGTCTCTGCTAGTCACACAGATGTCTTGGCTCCTGTTCCTCTTGGAAGACTGATCCATATGTTGCATGAACCCCTGTGGATTTAAAGGAACTTGGCTTAGGAATTTATTCTCCTCCATTCCAGTCATTATGTATGGCCAATTCACTGTAGCCTGGAAACATTAGGAAAATGTTTCTCTTGTACGGCATCCAACGTGCATAAAAATAGAAAATAAATGCAATGTTGTGATTACCTTCACGCAGGATACTTTCAGTATGTGCTCTGGATGAGAGAGGAGGGACCCGGGGATGAAGTCATACGTTAGGAAACTTGCTGCTGACAAGTATGATGTGGTTTGATTCATTTTTGTAGCTTTCTCAGAGCGCGGGCCGTGAAAGGCGCTCAGACTGCCTCAAAACGCGGTGAGCAGAGGCTGAAGAATGTGGGCTGGACTTGTGGTTCAAACCCAGCGAGTCATGGGGGGTTGAGGGATCTTGTATCTCCACCCCGTGCTCCTTAGCCCAGATTTATGGCGAACAGTTATATAATTCAATGAACACTTCCAACTCTGTTGCTGAAGTCCAGCCACAGGCCATCTAACCCTCAGACAACCACATGATCAGCATTTTCAGTTGTTTCACTACCAATTCATAATGGTGCAATTGGAATAAATTAAGCAGCTATTGCATATTTTGGATGATGGATGCTGACATGTTAGATAATATGGAACTGGAGGCACATAGCGTCTTTCTTCTAGCCTTCCCTTTTCCTTTAAGATGACCACCGAACACTAACTCTGTGTATGTCCTGTTGAGTGGATATCTTATCTTCTTATGTAATGCATTCCTTCCCACTGTGCTGCTATACACGCAGGCAAAGGAGAAGTGACAGTCAACTTAATAGATTTGCTGTGCTACAGAATATACCCATGTCCATCTCCTAGCTTTCCTTCACCAAAATCCCAGAGAAGCTTTCTAACCAGGTCACTATGCGAGTTCCCTCTAATCCTTTATTTTGCATGTTCCCCTCTCCCCGCCCCTGCCCTTAGCCTTTTTTGAGATTTCCACTCACTAGCCCAGACAGCCTTAGCCTTGACTCGGGGCCACCCCATGCTCTCACTGTCCAACTATTTAACAAACCGCAGTGAAACAGCTTTAATTTCAGCTTACTGCTCAGCCTGGCTCATTGCAGCATCGCTTGGGGGTCTTTCTGGAAAGCTGTGGTATGGGGGCCCAACAGGCCAGGCAGGCAGACAAGGGAGAACAACAGCCCTGTGCAGTTGGATCTCAGAGACCCCCAGAGACACATACAGTCAGTGAGAGAGCCTCCCCCAGGAGCCGTTCAGTTAGTTATGGCTCTTTTAAATGCTTCTCTGGACCTCTGCTCAGTGCACGGAGGTGAGAGTTATTGGATAGCCAATAGTCAACGGCTGGATAAAAAAACTATTAAAGATACATCTTTCAAGTCTGCTGAGTGTGCTGGGTGCTGTAATTCTTTTAACATGACACGTTTTGGTTGACCTCCTCTGTAGTAATCCAGCTAAAATGACTTGGGTAAAGGAGTTAAAAGGAAGAGAACAAGCTATGGCCAACATTACCATCATTTAAGAGGACTCTCTATTCACCATGTTTTCTATTGCATGGATATGGGGATGCAGTGATACCCCTAACCTCCAATGGGTCACAAAGCTTTTGAAATCCAGGTATGTTTTAAACAAGTCACCACTTAAACCAAATAATCAATGAACAAAGTAAATGCAAAGAAAATATCTGTTGCCGTCTTGAGCTACATTGCAAAACCGTGGACGTAAACTTCCTCAAGGTACACTTGGGCCAAAAGGAGAACCAGGAAGAAGCTTTTAAGTTAAGTTTAGAGGTGACAATCGTTGCTTTAGCTTTATTTAAGAGAAACTTAAAGGAGCGATTTGCAAGATATGGCCATAATTTAAAACATTCAAAAGATTCATAAACATTATCAACAGACATTATCAACAGACAGTTGCAGAGATGTCTACTGAAGCTAGCATGCTAACCAGCTAGCCCCAGCCCATTCTACCTTCAACTTCACAACCCCTCCTCGGCACTGGCTCCTCAGCTAACTGATCCATGAGCTAATGAGCTAACGGTAGCTAACTACAGCCTGTTCGAGTGACTCAACTGTTTGCCTGCAGGACGTTTACTGTTTCCCAAATGGGTAAATATGCTTAAAATGTTATTTCAGTACAAAACGATCAACAGATGTACAATAGTATGATTGTACAGAAGTATGACATGTAGAGTTTGCCACAGATGGTGATGTGGTTGGTCTGATTTACAGATTTTCTGTACAGGTGCTCTGCCACTGCGCTGAGTGGTTCATGGGAGGACGGCAAGGTTAATACTTCTTCTGAAACTATTGTAAGTTCAGATACATTTCGTGCATGGTGCCGAAAATAATGTTGATTTTCGTTGTCTAGTGCTGTATGTAGTTGATGAACTGTCGCCACATAATGTGCACCTGAGAAAGTACAGAGATATAACCTGGTGATTATATTGATATACTGTACCATTTAATTTGATATTAATGTACACAATGTTTGATGTTCTTTTGAAATGAACTGTACAGTGTTTTGTTTATTTTTTACAGTCATTTATATACAGTTATTTACGTACAGTCATACAGTTGTTTATGTACAGTCATTTATCCCTTAGCAAAAAGTAGTTCATTCAAGTGTACTACAAGTATACTTATTTTATACTAAAACTGAGGCAGTATACTTGAAGTGTACTTTTTATATACTACATTTTATATACTTAAGAAAAGTATAGTAAAGTATACTTGGCTTATACTGAAAAGTATAAAGAATAGTCTAAGACTAAGTACATTAATACTTAGACTTATACTTTAATACTAAAGCTTATACTTGTACTTTAGTATACTGCGGACGGTGGCGCAAAGACTCTTGGGTATTTTGTTGTTGTTGGTGTAATTATGGTTTGTGAATGTGTTTGTGAATAAGATTATGTGTAAAACGGTTGCGGGTTAATTCACATCCTTGTTCTGTAGTTAAATTGTGTTGAATTAACAAAGATGATAAAAATGTTGGCACCGTGAGTGAAGGGGTGTTTTCCAGGAGAGACTTCCCGCCTATTAAACTGTTGGCAGGTATGGTAATTAATGGTAAATCTCTTGCTAGACCTTGCCACATTGTAAGTGCTAATACTTACAATATTCTGATGTAAGCACATAACAAGTTGGAGTCATTGATTGTGCTACATCTAATTTAACAAAATAAAAATGTCTTTCACTATGCATATTTACTTTGAGGTATTACCCCTGTTATAAACTTACATGTTAATAAACTGTAAATAAATGTGGACTAGAAGTATATACATAGTACACTAGTAGTATATACATGAGCATACTTCTTGTGTATTTGAAAGTGTACCTCTGTAAACTTAAAATGACCTTATAAAGTATACTTAAAGTATACTTTTATAAACTTAAAATGTTCCAATATAGTCCGAAGAAGTATTAAATTAGTATACTTTCTAGTATGCTACAAGTACATGGTCCATAGTATACTTGCTATACTTGTACTTATACTCAAGCATACTTAATAAAATGAACTTCAAGTATACTACTTTTTGCTAAGGGATGCACTAATATTGAGGCATGGAGTTGGTGCCATGAGCTGAATTGCTGCCTTAGGTACAATTTGAGTCAACCAAGGATTCTAGTCGCTTTATGTAATGGGTTGATATATTTCAGAAAGATGTATTATTAACCAAGCGTTTGGATGTCTGAAATCTGTCTGAAATGTTACATGTTGAAGTGAGACTCTTCGTGCCTTAAGTTGTACATTTGCTAAAGAATCTTTGTTAAATCTAAACCAAATTGAATACACTAAGATAATTTAATACTACTACTAATACTCTCCAGAAGGGAGCGTAGTCAAGAACTAAAGACCCCTGGGTATAGTTTTGTGTCCTGTATTATTTAATTTTCGCCAGGCTGCACTAACAACAACAGTAACTAGACATTCAACACTGAATTTATCACGACTGATTTATCTAACGAACACAATTTAAACTTGTGAGCTATGGTCGAAAAGTAAATTTTTAACTGCTTGAAGTGAACTCCGAGCTAACACTTGTTGCACCTCTGTGGCACCTTAATGCTGCAATTCTTTTGCAAGTCAGAAGTCGTTATTTCTGAGTAGGTATTCCTGACTTCCAGTTCATTTGCTCGGAAAAACATGCAAGCCTGCAACAAACAGACGTTTGTATGGCAGCTCTGTGACGTCAACAAGCAAATACAGCAGCTGATTTAATAGATTAGGGCACTTATAAAAAGACAGGAGGTGTAGTCTGGTACTGAATGCTTGCAAAGACTTCTATCAAGCAAAAATCAACTGATTGGAAACGAAAACGCCAGCTGCAGAGCTGTTGTTACAGCACGTTTGACAGCACAAACACTGCATAAAGTAAAAAGCGATGAAAAGATACTCTCATACATACAGATACTTACTCATACTCCTGTGATGTCATCTGTGTTTTGTGGATCTTGCCCGGGTTTCCGACTTGGAATTCCAACTTGGATGATAGGTCCATGGTTCCATGGATTGCAGCATAAACCAAAGACCCTTGAACCCAACACCACCTAAGGGCGACGCGACAGAGTACTGACACACCCTGGGGAGCTACATCCCCTCGGTGAGGTGAGCAGCTGAATGAATGTTTTGGATAATATGGAGTTGGTTTTGAAAGTGTGTCTGATTGCTTATCTGGTCACCCTCCAAAAGTCTGCAATAGTGAAATAGTTCCTGAGGAATACGTTACTGTACATAACTAATCGGAGTGGCATGCAAAACTAAAAGCACTAATGCAAAATAAAAAGGCCTTATCCAATAATACAAGTTATGAACAAAGTACAAGGTGAAACAAAAAGTGAAGAGTCTATGTTCCAGGAAAGGTGGATGTCTGTGTGCATATTTTTGCTGACACAGTAGACTGTGGATTTGTCTGGATGAAGGGGAATACATTTATGGTTTTTGAGGAGTGAGGGCCCACACCAGCCACCCTAGGGTCTTGTTATCCTCTCCTATGCCTGTGCTCTTGGGGCGACTTTAATGAATACTCCTGCTCCAGCCCTCTTCTGGCTCCAGTCAGGCTATCTACAGGGCTCTGCCCCCCTCCTCCCTGACTGCGCCTGCCTCCTGTATATGGCAGAGCAGGTCCTACTACAGCAAGAAGGAAGACTAAGATGGAGACAGCATGGAGGCTAGGTGATCGAACTGAATAATTGATGCGAGGAGTTCGCTCTGGAACACCACAAGAGTTTGTCTGAACACGCTGACCACCATGTGTGCATTTGCTCCTGTACAGATTTGAAGGAGAAAGTGCAAAGATGGGTTGAAACTTTATTTTGCTATTACCTAACTTTGTGAATTGAAAAACAGAGATGTTTTTATTACAAAATGACACCGATTACTGGTATCAAACTGAAACTGGCATCAGGCGAGACTATAAATGGATGTAAACAGCATGGTGAGGAGTAAAATCGTTACTGTTGCCTGGACTGATAAGAGACACTTAGTGTCTCCTATGTGTGCTCCTGATAGAGCCAAGCAACAAGTGCTAAGGGCACCTCCCATTACCTCATGGATAATGGGAGTTGACAGTTTAGAACTGCCAGGAAACATGAGGCAGTAACATGAAGTGAAGAAATGTTTCAACGCGTTGTCTCCCTTTCATGAAAAAAGAGTCCCAAATGTTCTTAATAAAAGCTCCGTACACTGTAGCCGAACCGAGTCGAGGAAATAAGCTTCATTTATGAAGTCAAGTGAGAGGTGAAGCAACAGCTGTTGGTAAATGTGATGTTATGGTATCTGTCACCGGCGAGCTTTTCATTAGTTTGTGGGCTAAAAAGGATTACGGACACACTGATAATGGATCTCAATTTGACAAAATGATACATGTGTCCTGAAAGTGTTTAAATTGTACCTATTTTGAGCTCTAATAGTGCATGTTTCCTGTTGTTACAGTCATACAAGCGTAAGTGAGTCTAGTATTTTTAGGGCAAGGGTAACCACATAGTGTGTGTGCGTGTGTGAACGTGGAGGAAGGCTCAGAAAACTAACACTTCTGGAATGCCCCCTGCAGAGCGAGGACTTCGGGGTTGGATGTGTGTTTATGGGAGCGTTTTGGCAGGAAGAGGCAGGGACCCGCTCCAGAATAATGGAACAACAGTGGAATGCGGTACAGCAGGGAATATCCTGAGTCAAACACAAGGCAGTCCTGGGGTTTGAGGAGGAGCACTTTGTGGCAGTACTTTTTTTTTTTTTGTATGATTTTTATATTAAGATAGATGACACCCACTGCAAAGCTCTGTTGTTGCGGCCGACAGTGCTACGTGGATGCCTGCGATCGTTTTTCATTTGACTCCTTTTCATTTCACACCACAGCTAAATTAGAAGACCATGTCCCATGGAATATCTTTCAAACCTGTGACTCATTCACTGAAAATCTCTATCCAAATGTGAGAGCCTCAACTGTGGCGGTGTTGAAGTCACAGTGAATATGAAGTGTTAGTATTTCTCTTCAGGCTGTGCATTAGGCCGGATGCCACGCACCTTCGCCCACATGCCTCCCACGACCCAGCGCCCGTATATAGAGGGCAGAATCTGAGCCCAAGCTGCAAGCAGGCAGATAAAGACAATCTCATTGATGTAGGAGCAGCTCACTGGTAAAAAAGAGACATCTCTGACACAACCCTGCTTGTGTTACCCTTGCTACAGAATCAGATTAACCACCGCAAGAATATGCTAAGGCTCGAAGGCGTAGAGTCAGCTTGTACATACATATCAAGCAGTTATGGTGTATCTGTATTTGTGAATATATGCGTGTACACAAACCTGGTGGCTGTAGGGAAAGACCTTTAACTGAAACACTGACAAGCAGCTCAATCCATCTATTCCTCTAGAAACCATGTCTACGCTTGTAATGACATAAATATCCACTGTGGTGCCGGTGAATGACATGTTCCACCCACAATGCAGTCGACAGAGTAAAACATCTTAATATTTTATGGTCTTTCTTTTATTGTGTGGCAACATTAGAATCTACAAAGAAAATTAAAATGTAACACTGAACATCTCTTTTGGGAATTCGAGGGACATTTCATTCTACTTGGTTGGCTCCGTCGCATTCTTCCTAGAGTCTGTGTAATCCACACAATGTACCTATCAACTCTAGCTGAGTACCACCCACATTACACCAAAGGATATTTGACAAGCACCACCGACAATCCTGTGCTGTACCTCTTACGCTAAACCTGCCTTCAGAAGTATTCCACCTGCTTTGCTTGTTTTTTTTTTTTTTACCATTATGTGCAAGATTTGCACAGAGTGTGATGAGCGGCGGTGTACTACAGTGTGAGCTGTGGCTGGCTTGTCTTGCTCAGTCTCTCTTTTTTTTTTCCTCCAAACTCTATGCTTTTCTCTCTTGTACTCTTTCTCTCCCCCTCTCACTCCCTGGTCTGTTTCCTCTCACTCTCTTTGTCTTTGCTGTTTTCTTTTGCTCTGCCTCTGCCAGACCTCTACTTTACACTCCCCCTCCTCCCTGAAACCAACTCCTTGGCAACCAGTTGCAGCGTCTCCCAGAAAAGGTAGACAACCTCCCTGTGGTGCCACAGCAACCCAATGCAACATCAGACAGTGAGGCATGCTACATTATTAAGCAGAAACAGCCAAGAGGGGCTGTCGAGGACGGGATCGTGGACATGAGGGAGAGAGCGAGCGAGAGCGAGAGAGAGAGAGAGAGAGAGAGAGAGAGAGAAAGAATCGGTGGGGGGGCAATAGTCCCAAACTGCTGGTTGTTGCAGCAGAAACTTCAGAAGGGAAACAGCACTTTCAGCTGGACATGCATAAGCATACATATGAGCACGGAGTAACACATTTGTACACTGTGTGAGTTGTGTGAGCATGTGTGAGAGAGAACAAGCGGAGAGAGAGAGAGAGAGAGAGAGAGAGAGAGAGAGAGAGAGAGAGAGAGAGAGAGAGAGCAATTTTGGAGCGGTTACATTCAGCCAAACCCACAGGGGGATCAATAAGGAACATCTGGGTCTGGGGTGGACAGGGCGGCTTTTGTTTGCAGGCAGTACATTGGCCTGACACCTCACCCAGATTCTCTCTTGGTTTGTACATGGGGGGAGGGAGGGGGAGAAATTGCTGGGGGGTGCGATCAGGGAGGGAAAGGTGTTTGTTTTTCTCCAGGCAAAATGTGTCTGTTCCAGGGCCAGCGGTGTAAACCAGAGGGGCTCACACACACATTTTGTATTTGTATTTGTGAGAAACTTGTATCTATTTTTAGACGGACATTTATTAAGTTACTCTATTTTTATCTAACACAATCAAATCGGCGCTCGGTGAACAACTGTGTGTGATTAGGCTTGTTGATTTTGCCAAATTCAATATCAGCACAATCATTTCTTCAAAATGCAAAAGGTGTTGGATATCAGATGTCCATCAAACTCGACTCTATAATGAGGTCAAATTGCAAATGTCACAGTGCAGCTAGTCTTCTCCAGGAATGTCTTTCAGAAATATTCCTGGGAGTAATCTGCCAATTTCTCTGTGTTAATAATTTGGACAAAAAAGTTGTGTGTTGTCAAAACACACACACACACAGACTAAGACTTTACAGCCATTCTTGCCAGACTTTCTTCATCAGAAAAACAACTTTTTATGTTGACTGTGCAAGCATCTTATTAAGACCCACATTTACGTTTCTTGTTTGGCAGCAACCTCTAGTGGCCGTAGTAGTTATTACGGCACTAAAGGAGACGGTCAAGTGAAGTAGTGTAAAGAGTGAAGAAGTAAGGTTGGATGGTTGGGTGAAACAAATATAAGACTGTCACCCAGAAAGCTGCTGTGCCCTGTGAGAAACCAAAAGTGCACAACGAGTCATATAAGCTTACTAATGTAGTTTAGATTATGTCAGGTACATAATGTAACTAGCTCTCTCAAGTCCGTACCTTGAGTTATAATAGTAACCCAAACCACGATATTTGGGAGTGCCTGGCTATCAACCTCCTCAGGCTGTTAGGTATAAATATGCGTGCTTCATTTAGGCACAGTGAGCTTTGAACTAAATTTTGTATAATGTTTGTCATATTTTCAATCTAAGTTTAGAGTGTCAGCATGCTAATATTTACTAATTAGTTTAAGACCCAGAACGTAGCCGACCCTAATGAAAGTTTAGGTTCATGAAGGGAAAAGACAGATGATCACTAAAGTCATCAGGATTCCACCTCTGGGGGCCATTAATGTCATTTTTTTAGTTTGGACCAAAGTGGTGGACCAACATTTTCATTCCCATGCTAATTTTGCTAAAAGATATATGAAAGGTATGATTTCAGTAATAAACAATGAAATATCTAAATGCACTAACAAAGCTCATTTGTTAAAGGGGCAATGGACAGAACTTTGGTTTTAAACATTATCTACAGATTGACCTGGCCCATTCTTTTTCCTCAAACCACTTTGTACCACAGGAGGCGATATGTAAAAGCAGCGAGTTTGATAAGCATAATAAACTTACAAAGTGTCAAGAAAGGGCTTTTTTTTTTTTTTTTTTTTTTTTGCAAACTTTCCTCATTAAAAAGAGAAACAACTGTATACCTTCGGAATTGAAATTTCTCTTGTCTACTGAACTAAGATGAGCTTAATTGCCTTATGATGTGAAAGTTTTCCAGCTCTACACACCATTTTCACCCTTTGCTGATGCCCAACTCTGTCTCCTCTGCAACATCATGCCTCTCCTGTTCCTGCTTGCCATGTCTTCTTGTCATAGTCCTGGTCAGAACTGCTGTAAATCACCTCGGTACTGTATCCCCTGTCCTCAGACTGGCACTCTCAGAGGCTGTGTCCAGTCCTGGTCTGGTGTCCAGTCGTATTCACTGCCCCTCTTGCCCCTGTCGTCCAAGGTTGTGGTGTACTTATTACTTAAGCCAAAGATAAGCAATAGTAGTATAGTGAGCAGCAGCTAGCATTTCTTGTAAAATACACCTTTAGGAAACCTTTCTAAGCTGAAAAGTGTTTTTTTGTTAGCTGGATTGAAGAACAACCATGTATTACTCTGCCAGGGTTTCAAGGGAAAAAAAATCAGCTTCTGGCCCCTATTGGCCCCAAAGTCCTCCACAGTCTCTGTGTATTTTATATCTATCTTGTTGCCTTTAAGCACCTATTAGGTAAAGTGAACAGACCCCTGAAACCAGCTGTTACTTCTGCTCTGTAAAACTGCCATTTCCCAACTGTGTCTGTGTCTAAAATCACAACCTATTTAATAAATTGTAGAATGCAAATGTATGCACTTAATTGTGCCCTGAAAAATCCCCACAGTGGAACAACAATGAAAAACATTGTTTATTGAATGAACAATCTCTCTGTAGTTTCAGTGCTTTCAGCGATGATCCTCCGCTGTACAGTGAAGTACTGAATGTAAATTAAATAGGAAGGAGCGAATGGATGATCAAGGGAGTGATTCTTGACACTGCTCATGTGTATATGTTACTTTGTGCTAATTCGATTAAACGCCTTAATATTCAGAAATATACCCAAACAAAAAAAATTGTTAGAGCATACCTGGGGACGTCGGTGCACCTGAGGGTCTGAGGCCCCAGTGCAGCTACTCTACCTGGCTTGTAATTGAGCCTTGTGATCAGAAAATCAGAGGAATGCCTCGTTATAGATATCCTCCAACAGAAAATCAAGAGTATAGACATTTCAGTAGGAAATACTGTTTATGTAATCTGTAGATACCCTGTCAGAATATAACAAGTACTCTGTAGTTGGATAACAGAGGAAAAACTTGAAAAAAGCCAGGGATAAAGAGGGTGATAATTACATAGGGGATAAATCTATCAACGTTATGAATCCATTCACATGCTTTATTGTTGACCGCAAGACACAAATAGCTATTGCATGTCGCAATACATCCTTCAGTAAAGGTTTGAACACGATTGAAATAAATGCTGTAAGGGTTTCTCCCTTGCATTCACCCTATCTTTAACTTTGCTGAACTGCAGAGCTCCACAGAGTCGCGGGCGACAAAAGAGAAACGCCATCTATTCTTCATCAGGTAGTTGAGTCTCTGACAGGCCCACCCCACTTCATGTTCCTGGAGATGAATGTACTTTCCCCAGTCTGCTCTGCACTTTAAACCAGGGGAAATACACAAACGCTGAAAAGGCGAGACAGACAGAGAGCGAGCGCAAATACAGGCAGGGGAGGACTGAAATGGAAAAAAGTGGAGGAGATGAGAGAGAGAGAGAGAGGGAGGCTGAAGTGGATAGCGAGGGGAAAACTAAAAAACAGAGAGGAAGAGAGTTGCAGGGTGGTTTACTCAGAGAGAAAAGAGGGGGAGCGAGAGGAGGAGAGAGGAGAGGTAATGAGGCCAGTGACTGGCTTTACACCTCGTCTCTGTGGAAACTAATTGGGAGAGAGCTGGAGGGCACTAATTTGAGCACTCTGCTGGGTAAATGTAGTGCAACGAACTATGAAGGGTAAATCAATGTACTACCTCTCCCTACGCCTCTCTCTTTCTCCACCTCACACCCCCCACCCCCTCCTCCTATTATTGTTTCCTAATAAAAATTCCATTGACTTCAACTATGCTTGTTGGGCATAAAGGTATCGACCTGGGTAGACATGATGCGTGCTGATGAGGTACAGCTCACCAGAGAGAAGTTCAGCTAGTTAGCTGGCAAGAATGAAAAACTGAATCATCAGGACTCGTGATCCCCTTTCAGTCAAACGGGCGCTGTGAGGTGTCGGCATCCTTTACTGTACTGTCCTGTAAGTATGATCGGCCAATGAGACTGGAGATACCTTTTTTCTTTTCCCACAGCCGCTGAGTATGAGAGGGATGTGGTGATTGAAACGCAGCAATACTTATTGGAATGTATTATGTGCAGCATGTGTGTGTTCTCTCCCAGGGCGTTGTGCTGTCTGATGGGAGAAAAAGGGAAACAGAATGTATGGTTGCCCCCTGTTGAGAGCCCAAGGGTGGCTGAACAAGGAGCCAGAATTTGGGAGGTCTTAAGGGGAATTATCCTCACCCTCAGGCTCGGGGATATAGCAGGCTTTTCATCCTCACATAACAGCGGAGCCTTGCTCTCATCGATGTACACAGTGAGATTCAACAATGCTGAAAGCGAGGACAGAAAACAAAGACTGCGCTCTATGCTTTGATAGAAAAGACAAGTTCTTGGTTATTCATCAGATACAGTTGTTCTGATCTGAGGTGCGCGCGTACAACTTATTTGTCAAGTCTTGCAAATTAGAAAACACAAGGTATAAAAAAGTTGCTGCCTGTGAGCGAGGATGCTCTACACAGACTGATTATGTGTGTTTGTCTAACTCCACCTTTCTTTGTGGTACTTGGAGGATGCTGATCTGCTCCGCTCAGCGCCAACTGCCCCCCTCTCTCGGTGACTGTGCCTTGCAGCTCGGCCCCCCTGGGAAATAGCTGTGGATAAGTTATTCAATTAGAGGGGCATTATTGGCCCGCTCTCTCCGAGGACAGAGCTGATGATGCTGTGATTATACCGCTCTGCATTCCTTTAAGGCTCGGCACCCCCTGTCTGTGTGTGCGCACGCTTGCGTGCGTGTGCGTGTGCGTGCGTGTGCGTGTGCCAAGTCTTCTACACACACACACATGCACGCACTTTTGCAGTGTGAGTGTGCTAGTCTGGGCGTATGTGTGTTAGTGCAAATCAACAAATAATGTTTGTAGGGTGAATAGATGTGGAGAGGAGGTGGAGAGGGTTAACAATAGGAGTCTATCAGAGATGCTTGGGTGATTTCAAATGAGCCCATCTGAGTTTCAATCGAAAATACACACTCGCACAACACATATGGGCTGACCATGCATCATCTTGGAGAGGATGGAGACGTGCCCCTTCTGAGTGACTAATCAGTGTGAGATGGAGAGTCTCAGCGACTCCCACCAGCTTTCAATTATCAGTTCATTTAAAAGTCTTCCTTCATGGCAGAAAAGATCCAAGTTACAGTGAATGTGTTACCATACAATGAACTGTCACCGTTATATCCATGAGCCGCCATGCTTGACTGTGATTTTTTCAGATTCAAACAGGACTCAGGTGATTACTTTTTGTTACCACAGTACTGGTGAGAACAAGAAACAACATCGCTTGAGACAAAGAAATGGAAAGAGGGACATCTCAGCAGGCCAACACAGAGGCCCACACACCCAAATCCAAACACATTCCCTCTCTGCGGACCACTGAGGTGGTCTTTAAAGTGCTGCCATGATGGGTCTGCCCTATCTGCCCAGTGCAGACCCACAGATGCCCTCCCGGGGGGACAGGCTAGAGGGGAGCGGGGCAGCGGGCCTGGAGCCTCATCTGCTCTGCCCAGAATACAAATAGGTCAGTGTGTGGTGGGAGAGGAGGGGCACAGGGAGGGACACACACACACACACACACACACACACACACACACACACACACACACACACACACACACACACACACACACACACACACACACACACACACTGACCATGAACAAGAAGGGGTCCTGCCAGCTGAATTCCTCCATTGGCCATGATGGGAAGGGCCATCTGGTATCAATGTGGGGAAGTCAAGCAAGCTTGTGAGAGCACACACATTCACACCCACACCTCCCTGCCACACACACCCATCCACACACACATGCACACACACCAGACATGATTCTGACCCTCTAAGAGATTCAGGACAGCACCTGAACATCATGTCAGTGACCTCTCATTCAGACTCTGATGCAATGGGCCGCTCATCTCCCAATAGGGAGACACTACGTCACCTTACACACCATTCAGCTTAGATGCAGCTGTTTGCCACTTGAAGTGATGCAAGAAGTATTCAGATCCCTTAGTTTTGTATCCTTACTTTAACACTGTGATACACTCAGCTACAAAAATGTACTTGTAGTATAAAAAGTGCCTCGTACCTCGTCTGTGTTTTCCTTGTATATTGGATGTTATGATGACTTAATGCATTTACTTCTGCATGCCCTTGTTAATTATTCATTAACAAAGTTTAAAGTGTTCTATCACTGGTTGTGTTATATGTGCAATATGTTTAATTGTTACTGTATGTGCTGCTTTGTTTCTCTGCTGTTCTGCTACTATCATCACTGTAGGCAGCTATGCTGTATGTGCACAGCATTAGAGTCCAAGACATAGTATATTGTATCATATCATATTGTATCATATTGCATTGTATCGTATTGTTATCGTGTCATGTCGTATCGTATCGTTATCGTCCCATTGTTAAAACCATAAAAGATAAAACCTGTTCTTTGCAAGGTTTCTTAAACTTTTATATATCACAATCTGCCAAACTAGATTATAATATAAGCCAATTCAATATCACTGCAATTACACAGCATTTGAAGATCGTTGTTATTGATGTGTTAGTGTATATCAATGTATTGCAGCTTTTTCCACACAAAAATCTTATGAGACACAAGCCTGGAAGAGTTACCTTTACAAAGTCTCCTAACCCCCATAGATTGCAATTCCAAACAGCCCTGGACAATGTTTAATCCCTGTTATGACTCCGCTTTTATGACTCTAGTTTAAATTAATTCTTGCTGCACGGCACTCAATCTTCCAGATTTCTCCTGTTTTGGAAATTCCTGGAAGTAAGAAAAACTTGAGCCGGGGTAAAAATAGACATTGTTTGGCTGTGATGTAATCCCGTGGCTATATTCTAAAGTTTTCTTTCTGCTGCTGGTGCAGGCTCGACATATCGCTGAAAAGGGAAACTGATTTATTTTGGCTTAATATCAAAACCCCTGGCCTGATGAGGGAAGGCTTGCACAGAGTAAATCAAGTAGAAAATAAGCAGGGTTGAATTATTTTCAAAAGCCAGCACGCTATTAAGCTGGAGCGGGCCCGTGGCAGCAGCTCATGAAAAGAAAACATTTCTGGGTTTTCCATCATACAATTTCTTGTTCTTATTATCAGCACCTCTTCCTAGATACATAAACTTTCAGAAGGACACTGAGAGCTTTACATCAGCCTGCTGCAGAAGTGTACAGAAACATGTGCACCATAAAAAGTGTGCAGGACCCCTGTTGTACAGTATATCTGCCAGCAGCAATGAAATGAGAGTTGAAGAGGTCTGGATAAGCACTACTGTTCATGTGCTCTGTGCTGAAGTTTCAGACACTAAGCTACAAGTTACAGAGATGGATCTGGAAATGAACCTTCAAAATCACATGAACAGCGAGCTTGGAACAAGGAATTGATTTGTCTCCCAGACATTCACATCCTCTCACGGAGACGCAGCAATTGAAATTATTACGACTTGAGCCTCCCCTCCTGCACTTGCATTGGCGAGATAAGTTCTGCACCAAATATCTCCAGCAATCCTCGTCTCCACCCACCACGGTCTTATGTCTGGTGGAAAAAAAAAAAAAAAAAAAATCATTTGTTGTGCAGCAATCTGCGTCTTTTTGATTAGCACCCCCATTCTACTTCCTTGGCGTGCCCCCGCCTCACCTCTCTTTTCTTCCTCCCTCTCCCCTCTACGCACATCCATCTCTATGATTATTTAAACGGGTGCCAGAAAAACACTGTGACCCGTCTAATTTGGGCTGTGCGAGCGCGTAGAGAGGAGAGAGGGGCCCTGCGATTTTCCACACTCCCTTTTACCGAGCGGGGAAGTGGCGGGTGAGAGAGAAGCTGTTGCCATGGCTACCTGCTGGCAGCTTCTGTCCTTGTGTTTGGAGAGCACTGGCTGTTCCCTCTCTACCCAACGCCTGGGAGGGAGGAAGGAGGTGAGGGGGAGGAAGGAGGTGAGGAAGGAGGGGAGGGTCTGGGAGGGGTCGAGCTACCAAAGGGGGGTGGGGGGTCGGGGGTTGGGGGGGACAACACAAGGTCTCGTTGCCACAGAACCAAAGGGCTGCCGGCTGGGAAAAGAGCAACAAAAGAGCAACAGTGAGGGCTCTGGTGGCTGACACACACACCAGTGTTGATGACAGGGTTGACAGCAGTGGGGAATGTGGAGGAGTGGCAGTGGATAATTGCTTCAATGCTGCTGCACTATTCAGGTGTTGCTCCATTGCCATGTGAGGAGTCACTGCATGCTCTGGTTAGAACAGAGCAACCGGACAAATGGATGTCATTATCATCAGAAGTTTACGCGTGTGCTTCAGGCGGCTGCACTGGTGAATCTTCCCCACATCCCCTAGGTGTCAAGGTGTTGCATTTTCACTTTGTGGTCTCGCTGACGCCCGATGTTTCCAGTTACAGCCCTTTCCACAGTATTCCTTGCAGCACTTCTTGTGCGCACACAGGTGAGTCAGGTATTTCAGAGTCTCGGGCCTCCACCCTGCGTCTAGTCGCCCAGTAAAATGATCTGGGTAATGGATAGCAGTAGAATGGACATAATACGGAGCCGGCAGGTTAAAACACACAGGTCCCCTTGTTACTTTCCTAGATACCCTTTCATCCTCTTACGCTCGGGAGCAATAGCGACTTTGTCAGCTAATCCACACTATTCCGTCTCTTTGTGCCTTTTTCGTTTGTCTTATCTTATTTGCGGAGTAAAACAAATGTGAGAGGCTTGCTACAGGCAGCCCCTTTCCTTGAATATGTCCCTATCAGGACTTTATTGTGTGTCTCTGTATTGGTGTTAAAGTTCATTCTAGGAGTATGTGTGTGTGCAAGAGCTTTTGCGGTTGCTATTAGACACAGCGTGCCTGGTGGTCATGCTGAAGCGTTCCCCCCCTCCCTACCCCCCGCTCCCACCCCCCCTGGCAGGAGGCTGACCTTGGCAGGGCCTGACAGAGAGCTGGCCTGGAGGGGGATCCACAGAGCTCCACGCCAGCCCACTGAGCCAACCCACTGAGCCAACCCACTCAGTCTGTGCAGGTGTACTGACGCCTGGACAAACACTCGCGCACGCACATACACACACAGACACATGCACACACATGCATGCATGCATGCATAGCCACTAGACCAGGGGAGGCCCCCTGAGCAAGCAGATGTCCTAACGCTCCATTTCTCTGTGTTACCTTTCTTCTGGAAGTCTCATGGTCACTCTTTTACTGTTCATTTGAATTGTTCCCCGCTGCGCTTCTCATTTTTTCTTTTATTTCCTTTTCGTTTGTCACTCTTGCGCTGCATCCTTGGCTTTTACTGTACCAGCAGCCTTGTCTCCAGTAATTGCAATGGTACAAATGGAGAAGACAAACTCATAGAATCATGGATAATATCACCCTTGCCACAGACCACAGAGTGTCACAGACTCGGAATCTATTAGTTGATGACAGATGCACATGAATAAATAGATGTCGAAATGTATGTTTGAATCAATAATTTACTACATATAGCACTCATAACCAGAGTTCACTATTAGACTACTCATGTAGCAGAATATTGAATGATTCTGTTTCCATGTCCAAACTCTCAATAGGCATCATGTCATGTTGGAAAATTCGGCAATCTGTTCAAACAAATCATCAAAATTACATTGAATAACTTCAAAGTCACAAAGGCTTTGCATCACATGAGAGGTGGCCCCTCCGAATCAGCTGCTGCATCGGAGAAAACACTACATACTGTATATTTGAAAAATAATTAAAGGAAGAGGAACCCAGAGGATGTTTGGATTATTGCCCGACTTGATCAGTAAGTGAGAGAGTATGTCATCACCCTCAGTCATATATAGTAAGTTGTATACACTGTATATACAGTCCATTCCCTGAAAATTATGCAGTGAAGTCATGGGAAATCTGCGACAAACAGAATTAATATGGAAGTACATGGACATGTAGAACAGGAGATAATCTGAAGCATACACAGAGGAATAAAGAATCATAAAGCAGCAAACAAAATAAAATATCCAATCACAAAAATATCACTGTAGGACTGATACATTGTCTGAAGCAAAAAATCATCTAAAGTTAATTCTATACATGTTTCACTCCTGGTTGAGGTTGATGAAGTCTTCAGCTTGTACCAAAAAAAGTCTTTCAGTGTCCCCCTCCCGTCAGAATCTGCTTCTCCCTTTGTTACTTCACTTGAATGTTTGACCTTCACTGTGCACAGTATGCGAAGGCTGTTTTCACATTCGTCTACTGAAGGGCCAAAGTTTTTTTCTCAGTGCTCTCTGTACTGTCACAGAAAGAGAGGCATGACACGCATCGTTCCCCAAAGTTTTTGTCGAAAGATAGAAGATACGGTGTGCGACAGGCGGGCAGACAGACGAACAGGCTCGGGCCAATCCATTGTACTTCTCAGATTTCATTCTGGAGCACAAAAAACCCTTGATTTGTGAAGCTGAGAGCAAGCGCTTCTCATTTTGTGTATGTGGCCCGATTGTGTTGGGCAGAGAGGGACTGCAGGGGGGGAAAGAGAGGCTCCAGAGGTGAGCACTTTAATGTCTGACAGTATAAATACATATTCATGTCCATCCTTCTTTCAAGGTTTCACACTGACTCTTCAGCCAGATACCTTTTCGTAATTTTCTTTTTTTATTCACATCCTCTAGTTTTTTTTTATGCTATCTTTATTCCGTGCAGAAACGTTTGTGAAATATGTGAAAATCTGCTCTCAGTTATAAAGAGAGGCAACCAACGTGTCTTTTAAGTGCATGTACATATTATTTCACCGAGCTCAATCAACAAGAAAGCGAACGTCTTCCGATTCTTCAGTGTTTTTGTTCTCCCCCTGTTCCCACTCCCCTCCTCCTGACTGTGCACTAACAGGTTGTGTTTAGCTTCTCTGCTCCCTACTTCCTCGTCTGGCGTGTCTGTTCTTTCAGTCCAGTGTCTAAAGTTCAGCCAGAGACAACAGGAAGGGAGCATCACCACTCGCTCGCTGCATTTCACAACACTTTATTTATTTTTTTTTTCCAGACAAGTACAGGCTTCCTCTGCACAGTAAGAATGCTCGCCCACTCAGTGTAGAAATTTAGCAGTGTGTGACTAAATGATGAATGGTGTTACAATAATTTGATGAGATTGGGTCAGATGATGCAAGGGAGAAATATGTAATGATAATGCTCTTCTTGATGTCTTACAGCTTATTATGCTGCTCCACAAATGATCCCCCCTGACACCCACGCCGTCTTTGAACTGCTCCCACCCCAGGGTGATGCATTAGCAACCTATCAGGAGTCTGTGCAGCCTTGGGAGAGGTGCTTGTGTCTCAGGTGTTTAATAAGCCCTTCTGGGGGCACGAGGATGGAGCTTGGAGGTCGGAGCTCCGACTCGTGCACCCGTCCCCTTCCCATGCCTGCTCCAACCCCTTCCCGTGACCCCTCCCCCCATGTCCCTCGAACCGTCTCCCATCATCCTCCTCATTCTTCCTCCTCTTCATGCTCCTGTCCAACCGATTTCCGTAGCTTCCTCCCCCATTATCCGTCCACACTCCACCCTCCTCCACCTCCCTCGGAGCGCCTGTTTTGCGCTGCGCTCTGCCCACCCCCCCTCCCTTCAACACATGCCAGGGCTCCTGGGGCACCAGTTACACAGCGAGGATTTCATTTGAAAGAGCTCCTCAGGACGTCATTATAAGGATCATCATCACCGGGCCTTATGGCTGATGTTACATTAGTGTTCCATCACACACAGAGCCTTCAAAGTGCCTATTAACTAGCCAGCCCTCTCATCACACAAATCAGAATTTCTCTCTGAGTTTAAATAATGTCATATTAATCTGTAATTGACCATTGTCATGTGTATATGCACTTGAGACCGAGTTTAGCAGCCATACGCCAGTAATTTAAAGTGGCTGAAGTTTTTATGCAACACAGCATTGTGCAGATTCACTGATTGCCTTGCAAGTGCGTCAGATTACAGTGAGAGACTGTCAGTGAGGGAAGCTTGTTGGTGTTTTGCAGACAAAACCACATGTTTCATTGCCATTAAAGGGTAACTCCACCAGTTTCACACAACAAAGTGAGTTTACGGGTCTCGTGGGGCACTACGGCGTATGTGGAACGTGCATGTAATCTGAAAAATTGCCTCCAGTGATGTCACTCAGTGGTCAGTGTAGGCACCAGGTATTAAAATCAGTCCTCTGGTCTCTGTTTGACTGGATACTCTAAAGAAATTTAAGACACGGTTAACCCTCTGTTAGTCGGTACTGTTTTTTTTCTGGTGCTTCTTTTTTCGCCACATGTTCATGGGACATTTCTTTGGTTTGCAGCGTGTTCCTCTCACACCTGCTCATTTCTAACAGAAATAGACTCTTATCTTACTATGAAAGGACTGGACCATTCCAGTACTCAAATATTAAGCATTTAGCTGTGTGTTCAACAGCAGTTCAGTTCTGTTTTTCTTTTCTTTTTTTCTTTTTCTTTTTTTTCCACTCTGAGAACTGTTCTTATGGCGTGATTGGTTGGTAGGTGGCTGGGTATTGTAGTAGGTGTCATGGAAACCACACACAAAAAGGCTTTTTGGGAGCTTTCCTGGCGATAGAAATTGTGTAACACAGCCTTATTTCACCCCTATTCAATAAAAATAAGGGTGACACTGCAGTAAAACTCTAAATTATGCTGGTATGAGCTATTATAAAGTGTCCTCAAACACACCATTTTTACATAATGATGTGTATCTATCAAAATGCTTAGAAAAAACAAACATTTGAAACCAGATTTAACCACACTTCTATAGTGAATGGTTTTGCAGTTTGCAATTATATCCCATTAGAATTTACACCACGGCCAGATCATCCCTCCTCTCCATTATTCTATGCATCCATTCATCCTTTCATTCGACCAACCCCTCTTCCCATTGGACACCTAGAGCCCCTCCCATCCAGGCAGCCACAAAATACACTTCTTAATTCACCCCCATACAATCATCACCCGAACATCCCTCCATCCAGCCCATCCAACCTTATTAATCTCGTCCTCCATCCCTTTCGTTCCATCCTCTCGTCTCCACCCAACCATTTTATCCTCTATTCACTGCAAACAGAAGATGTACAGTATCTGAAGTGAAACAGAATGAATATTAAGTGGGTAGCATTTGGACCAGGCTCACTGTACTCCTGTCTCTTCTCCTCTCTGTCTGTCTCTCTTTTTCTCTGTCTCTATCATCTCTGGCTCTGTCTCAATCATGCTTCCCCAGCTCCATGATAAAGAGTGGTATGAGCTCCATCAGCCATGCAGATGAGTCCTGCTTCCTTTACCTTAATTAGAGCTCTCTGGGGACAGGCTGTGGGCGCCGAGGAGCATCAGCATCAGCCACTCGTACCACAGAGATACCTTTCATCGAAAGCCGGAGAACACCGGGATGAAACTAACACGGGCACAGTGGCTCAGGCACTATACAGGAGAGAGCTGAAAAGCAGTCATTATGGAGAAATGTTCCAGCAGGGTATTCAAGGCCAGTCACTTAAACAGCAGGCAGAAATGTTGCATTTCGCTGTAGGAAGAAGAACTGAAAGCCAGTTGAGAGGAAGGAATAATTATCACTGAGAATTTATACATACAAATGTCATGTTGATTTATAAGGAAGTCGCTCATCAGAATCTCAATCTGCAATTTTTATGGTGGTCCAAACAACCAAACAAGCACACTGAATATACCAACTTTGATGCACTACTTATCTTTTATTTTATCTTTTCCCTTTCCCCCCCTTTTATATTTTATAGAGTAAATGATGAATCAACTAAAAAAATGACATTGATATTCAAATAAATTGATAGTTGCATAACAACTGGTTAGTGTCTTCCCTGTATTTCTGTTATTTAATGTTTCCTGTTAATGTTATAGATAAAAGTTTGTGCTGTGACTTTTTTTTGTAAACACAGATGTAAAAAAACGCTATTAGACTTCCATTCTGATGATTAAAACATTTTTTCACTTACAAATCAAAGATTCATCGATGAATAATTAAAATATGAAAATTAAGACCACAGCTAACTAAATAAAATATATTATTTTTGTTGTATAAAAAAATCAGCCAATTATCTTCTCAATTAACTGATTAATGATTTGATCATAGCTGTCACATAAAACATCGGAAAAAAATGATCAATCTGACGTCTAAAATCCCAAATACGTCCAGTTTGATATAACATGATAAGGGAAAGCAGCAAATCCTCTCATTCACATTTAATCGGATGGAACAATCAGATGTATTCCTAAAAAATATATATTGAATAATCGGTTCAGCCTCTAATGAAAACAAATCACATCATAAAATGTTTTAATTCAAAATATTTTACCACAATCAAACGATGAACTTGACACTAAAGTGTAGCAGAGAACAATAAAGAGTCATCAAATTGTTTGTCTCCAAAAAAAAAAAAAAAAAAAATAGTCACAGGACTAAACTAATATTGAGTTGTTACACCTTCCCTCTCCGTCCCCTTTAAACGGGGAGGTGCTCCGGTCCTCACCCCCAGCCCGGGGCTCTCCGCCGTGCTCCGCTCCGGGAGGGGTAGAGCGAGAGTTCGGGCTGGCTGAGGGCGGACGCGTCGGAAACCTCCCCGGAGGGGCCCCGTGTAATTCGATGCATGCTGTTAAAGCTTAGAGTATATTGTCTTCCCTTTGCTTATGAAGCCTCCACCCACCGGCCCACCCTACATTTAGCGGATCATGTGACTCGGGGTAAGTCATTTGCAAGTACAACAGTTCTCTGTGCGCTCCCATTCATTTCCTGAGAACTGCCTGAGCCGAGCAGCTGAGAGGCAGAAGGGGAGGGAGCTGCTCACTCACTCACATACACTCACACTCACTCACTCACTCACTCTCACACACACACACACACACACACACACACATACATACACACGTACATACACGCAGCAGAGTGAGAGGAGAGAAGAGGAGAGAGGAGAGGGAGAGGAGGAGAGGAGACAGAGAGGACTGTAGAAAGGAAAACAGTCTCCTAGTCTCCAGGCTCTGCAGCTTCTGACAAGGTCTGTGCATTTTTTTCTCGTCCTGTTCCTCTGCTGACTGCTGCTGCTGCTGCTGTGTGCTTCATTTGTCACGTTGCTGGGCTTTGTGCTTGTGTTCAGTGCGTCTCGTTCAGCTGTCATTTCTCTGTCAAAGCAGATGACAGCTCAGATCACCTATGGCATTGTGTTTGTTTGGTGTGTGTCAGTGGGGGTGGGGGTGTGTGCGGGGGGGGGGGAACAAGAAGACCCTGCATGGTGCTGACTGGACGTGCAACACTTATACCCAGTGCAATTCCATAACGCTGTCATGACACGAGAGAGCAAAAAGTGATCACCACAAACTGAAATGACCAGCAGCATCCTGACTGCACAGTGCCGGCACCGGTTGTTAAGTCTCACTTATTTACCTCAGAAGCAACTTCAAAAACACATCAGCTTGCTGTGGAATGATACTGCCTGAGTGTGAAGTGAAACAACACCGCACCAAACTCTCTCACAGCACTCTCTCGCTGGGAAAAAAAAAGTTTTGCTGCTTGTCAGAGTTCCGTGCATACCTTAAGAGAGTTGTGTGTGTGTGTGTGTTTGTGTGTGTGGGTGTGCATTTGTGTGAAGCATTGTGGTGTGTGTGTGTGTGAGACAGGCTTGTGTGCCTACCGTTTCCTACTGTAGCAGCTTAGAGACAGAGGAACTGGGCTGTTAGCAACGGGTTAAACATTAGGAGGCTCGGGTGGCGGAGGAAGGACACTGGAGGGGTGTGTGTGTATGTGTGTGTGTGTGGGAGTGTTGCAGGGGTGGTGTCTTGGATGTCATCGGCAGCACTCTCACTTTCAGGGTAATAGTCATTGGTATTGATGGGTGGCTGTCAGAGAGGCAGAGAGCCACCAGGTTGGGGAGAGTGGCCGGGGGCTGGCCCTTGGCTGTTATTTTCAATTACAGGGGACTGGGGCAGAGCTGACAGCAAAGGCATTTGTACATCCAGCAAGGGGGAGGAGGAGGTGTGTGTGTGTTGGGGTGGGGTGGGGGGGGAGTGGTGGCCAGAGGAGGGGAGGGCGGAGAGCAAGAGAGAGCAGGAGGGAGGGAGGGAGGTAGAGGAGTGGGAGGGGGGGATGAGACTCTGGCCTCTGCTCCTGGGTTTGATGTGGAAACTGAGCACTGACCTCTGTGACTTTACCCCCGCGTTGTCGAGAGGCTCTGCCTTGCCTTTAACTGTGACAGCGGTGGGGTGTGTGTTTGTGTGTGTGTTCAAGTGGGGGTCTCATCAACAGGGGGCAGAAAAAAAAAAGAGGGGGGGTTGGGTCGTGTGTGTGTGTGTGTGTGTGTGTGGAGATGAGACCCCCTGCAGCTCACGGATGTTCAGCGTGCGAGATTAGTGCCCATTTAAACTCTCACTTAAATCCATTTACAAAAGGGGCCTTCTCCCTGCGCACGAATACTCAGGCTGATATCGCCACACATGAAGAGGAGACTCGCGTTGGAAGAGGGATCGTGTTGGAGCCCTGAGACAGAAAAATACATATAAATATTTCCTGGCGTCGACGTCCAAGTCAGTGAAGCCTGTCATGAGGAGAAAAGTGATATTAGCCGAAAATAATATCATAATTCTGCAGGCATTTTTTTTTTAAGATAACCATTTTCATGATATGATAAAATGCTGAAGAATACCTTGTTATTAATGGCTGCGACAATAAACCAACCACCAAGGTGTCTGCTGTTGTTGCTATTAGGGGCAGTGAAGGTATGAACACGTCTTCAGACTGAACTGAATGTAGTGAATCATCACCGTCACTTTAGGAATCAGTAGAGTTTAGCACCAGAGCTTTTTCCTCATTGTTATCCTATGTGATCTGATAACTCGCAATAGGTGGCTGCTGCGCTTTTAACCATAGAAACAGTTCCTTTTTCGTGTAGTTGTGTTCTGAACTGGATTGCTCCAACCAGCAACGGACTTTTAACTGAAGAATCTGAGGTCTGAATCAGCGCAGGATACGACAGTGTCTGTACGACAAAGAATGTCTACATTCACTGATGAATTCAGTCAGAAAATAACGCAATCGGTAAGCTTGGAAAGAATGAATGATCTCGAGTCAGCTAAGTGCTTCTTAAATTTCTGCCGTAGCATTTCTTGTAGAGGCATTTTGACAATTTCGACAATACAAACACTTTCCAAGTGTTTGTATTGTCGAAATCCCGACCACTTCATGTTCACGTTCACGTCATGTAGGGTACGCCGGGTCAATAACGGGAACAAGTTCTCCAAAGTCCAAGCTGACGATGGAGTTGGTCGGTGCTTAAACGCCATGGTTACTGTTTGGTTAGGCTTAGGCACAAAAATGATTTAGGGGAGATCCTGGTTTGGGTTAAATTAATACTTTGTCAAGGTAGGGAAACCTTCAACATCATAAAGGGGGTTAGGGTGAGTATAGGTGTTAGTATAAGTGAACCACAGTCTCTACCTCTGCCTGGACTCAAACAGGTTGTATTGTTTGCTCTGCTCTACACACACTTATATGGATGCTAGCAGTGGACTTTATGCAAAATCATAATGTAAACATGAAAATAAAAATCCAATCCCACAGCAGCACAAGAAGTTTACACAGGTGTATGTGTTATTTGCGGAAAAGCTTAAAATGAAAATCCAGTGAACTTTTGCATTCTTAATCATTGCTATTTTTATACCATCAAAAACCAGATATTGTCATGAAAAGTATGATGTGGTACACCCCTAGTTGTTCTACCCCACTGCCACATCAAGCTGCTACTCCCAGTCATGATCCCTTCAATGGCTCCACCCCCCACCCAAGACACGGTCCAGAGGCTTATGATAGAGATCAGTGCAGGTGGGGGGGGGGACTCAATTAAAAAGCCAATCACCAACGGATAGACTCTATCTGTCCATCAACACCGCTCCACCTGGCACGTTTAATCGCGCGGCGGGATTCACCCATTAAAGGCATCATCCCCGTCTGCCACAGATCACAGACAAATTGGGAACGTGTTGACGGATTGGATCTTTCGGGAAGAAGTGGCGTTCTCTAGTGGGTTGCAATCTAACAACGCGGACAGTCACTTGTCTCATTCAGGGAGATGTGAAATTCCCCGTATTGCCCCTAATCAGCTGGGTTAACTGCTGGCATATTGACTGAGCGCTGTCTCATTGATCCGGGTGGGTGTTATGGAGTGTATCGTCATTGATTGCAGATGGACTGCAGCGCACTATGTGGCTGGATTCATTTGGGTCCCCCGACTGTAAGCCAAGGCCAGAGAGGAATGAGGCAGATTATGGAGATAAGGTATGCTCAGGGTGCATTGTGGTAATCAAGGTGTGTCGCACCCACATTTTGAGCCACAGGAGACTGACGTATGTTAAGACCCTGAGACACATATACACCCACTGGTTACTTACAATAGACTAGCATGTCAAGGGCACGAATGTGTGACACAGACTGCACCCATCTATATCGATAGATGTACCTGCCCACAAACAGCCACCTCAATCGACGGGACAAAAAGGTCATGGATCGTGAGCGGTAAACATCCAAAACATCTGCTGTTCTTTTGCAGTAGTTTCGTTCTGAATGACACATGCGTCGGCAATTACGTCGAATATCCTGTGCATGCTCGAAATGAGACTTGTGCTGAAAGGTGGCGGCTGCAAGGCTGAACTCCCCCGAACATCAGAAGATGACAAAATGTTCTCTCCCTTTTGCGATTTCTCTTGTGGACTCAGCCTTTGACCTGTGTGTCCAGCCCGCGTTTTGTTTACCAAAATCGAGTTAAGGGTGTACATGGAGTGCTGGAACGTGTGTGTTTTGTGACTGAGGGAGAGTGAGAGAGAACGAGAGAGAGAAAAAGAGAGAGAGAGAGACAGAAGAGAGAGCATGGAAAGTATTGTGCAACAGCCAGTGACTGTGGTCTAAATAGTGAACACAAACAGAAAGAACTACAATCTAACATGGGTGATTGCAGTTTGTCAAACACTGATGCGAGTATTTTGATTTTTTTGCTGCCTTGCTGTGTTGAGTACTTATAAGGAGCCCTCCACTCTCCGGAGCGACCGAGCTTATCTTTTGATGGAAAGAAAAACTGTCATCAAACAACAAACAGAATTTAGGATGATGAAGCCCAACCAGCGCTTTAGCCCAAGTTCTTTTTCGAGTAATGACACAATCTCTGGAGCAGCACACTCAGTGCTTACTGGAAGTGACTCATTTAGCGGAGCCGGTCCCCAGACTCATGATTTAAAGTTTCTTGACATGTTTCCGTGGTGAGGATGGGGAGGTGTGTCAATTGGAGGTCCTGCCATCTGTGCTAATGTTTCTCCTTTCCACAGTGTGTGTTTTACTTCAGCCAAATATGGTCAATGAACTGTAGGAAGGAGAAGAGGAAGGAAGCCAAGAAAAGAGGATGGAAGAGCAGTCAAAGTCAGCATTTTCTCAGTGTTTTGGACCCTTTTTCGAGCTGCTTTTACAGGAAGAGTTTCCCCTTTACAGAATCTTTGGGGAGCTGCATCTCTTTAGCTTCAGTGCAGATGGTTTCAGCAGACCTGTGCAAGGATGCTGCACGGAATCGCTTTGTTTCCAGTTGTACTGTAGGTCAACTGCTAGGAAAAGGAAATTATGCATTCAACATGTGGAACCCATTTGGGGTGCCTGTGGCATTCCACAGGGTTCTTTGGCTTTGACACGACCAAATGCAGGTTCACGCCATGGACCATAACTCCTCTCAATTAGCTGCTTCAACCAGGTATCAGCACGACACAGCATCGGTTTGGAAAAGAGAGGAAAAATAATCGAAGTGAAGGCGTGAGTAGATGAGTAATGGAGGTAAACACAGCTGCTGGCTTTTATTGAGTGGCGTTGGAGAGCTGGAATGGGTCAAATCAAGAGGAAAAACTTGTGAGCGAAAAAAAAAAACAACTGCGCGCGCATTCGATGTAACAAGTGTCAGTGTGTTGGAATGTTTTAGTTGGTCCGGTATTGTCTGTTTCCATGCGCCGCGCGTCGAGGTGGATTTGGTTGTGTCAGCACAAAGTGAGGTTAGACGGGGTAGGCGCTTGGTGACGCTGCTTCAAGAGGACTATTAAAAGTGGGATGCGTTGCGTGCTCAGGTGTTCGCGTCTGTGCCCGAGCGCGCCGCTTTGTTTGCATCGTAAGAGACGGCGAGTGAGAAAAAAAAAGGACACAGGAAGGAAAGTGTAAAAAAAAAAAAAAAAAGGGAAAAAAAAGTGTGTGTTGAAGTGTTTGAGCTGGTATTATTTCTGTATGACTTGTTTACAGTAGATACAGTAAGATGAGTCAGTGTATTGGTGCCGCTGCGTTTCCCGCATTGTACAGTAATTGTAAAACATCTAGGTCGATCTTTGAGAGTGCATGTGAGTGCACATGTGCTGTGATGCATGCAGTAGACAAGCTATTGTGAGTAGTATGTACACAGTGCATATGTTGGGGGAAGGGGGAACCCTGCTCGCACATATGCACACATGCAGACATACATCTTGTAACACAAGCGCGCACACACACACACACACCATCAGAGCCTTGGGGGAGATATAAGGCAGTAGCCAACTCAAAGAGCCCCCCCATTAGGGCAGGAGCCTACTGTTCCGTCATCCCTTAGGGAAGGGAGGCAGAGAGCAGAGAGCCTGTGTGTGGGTGGTTGGTGTTGGTGGTGGTGGAGAGATGCAGGTTATTGTAAGGATGGCCAATCTAACGCAGCCCACCTCCCTGTTAGGACAAGAAATAAGAGCAGGGTTTCTCTCTGACCTCTGCTCCGGCACGTAGAAAAGCGGCTATAACCTCTTGCATGAGAAGAGCGACGACTGGCTGTCACGATTCACTTGGTTATACCTTCAAAATGTGTCCTCATTGGTTTTTATTCTTAGCACTGACTGTCTACAATATATGGCATTTCTCTGTTTTCTAGTGGTTTCTTTACACTGCAGCAGGAGGGCATAATCATAGAGTTTTTTTTTTTTTTTCTGGTATTCAATTTACGGTGAATTCAGTGCAGGACTGTGCCCACGATGCACCTCTGTCAGTTTGAGAGGATTATGAAGTACTGCGGTGTGGTCACCTCGACTGAGGACCTGTGCACCGAGAGTAAACAAGAGACGAGAACAGAGTCACTGAGTGCATTTTTTATTGATTCGCTGGAGCTAACCTCTTTCTCTCTATCTCCCTCCCGCTCATGCGCACACACAGTATCACCCTACAGTGAGTAAACTTAATCATAAACAAGAAAAGGATATTGCAGGACCTTCCTGTGAGGTTGGGCCAATGACTGCTTACGTTTAACGTGTTGTGCTCAGCTCCACCTCCCCCCCTCCTCTGGTACAAGTGAGGTTTTTGTGTCAGAGGCTATTTTAGATGCACAGCCACTGACCCTACTGCATTTGCTGAGGTGTGTGTGTGTGTGTGTGTGCGTGTGTGTGAAGGGTGTTCTAGAGAGGTCACCCGATTATGTTGAAGCAATATCTCAGGGTGTATTGGCTCTTGAGCAGCCGTTTTGGTTCGTCTCTCTGTGGTTTCTTTTTTTCGCCGAGCCCCAATCCAGCCCTCACACAGAATATTTTACTTATTCTTTCTCATGATTACATCAAAATGATCTTCAATTGGAACATAAACGGTCCAGAATGGTGTCGCAAATTGCTTTGACTTCTAAGTCGACGCTCTCTTGAGTAATGCCACCTCACTTTAGCGCTGTCACGGTCACAGCTTGTTTAGCTGTTTCTCTGCTGCATTTTGAGGCACATGATGCAAGAGGATGTCAGACTCTTCTGTTTACCTCTCTCTGGAGCACTGTGGAGGAGTGTGTGTGTGTGTATTTGTGCTCGTGTTCGTGTGTGTGTGCTCACTGTAGGTGTGTGTGGGTGGCTGTTTGTGTTGAATGGGCATCTTTATTCTTCTTTCATGAGCACAGCAGCAATATTGAGAGACATAGTTGTGTGTGTGTGTGTGTGTGCGTGTGTGTCTGTCTCCTAATCTAAGATAAATATGGTTCATTGTGGGTGCAGGCAGAGGTCACAAGGTTTGTGTGTATGCTAGCCAGATTGTATCAGAGCAGGGGCTCGGGAAGTCGGCTTTCTAAAAAAAAAAAAAAAAAAAAAAAAAAAAGTGCGTTTGACACACAGACAGAGACGCAGACAGCGACCAACACTTCTTTTCGCTTTGAGTGTTTCCTCTCAGAATAAGTAGCTTCTTCATTTCCCACAGTTTCATTGGCGGAGGTGGGGAGCTTTCACAAAGACGGAAAGCCGCAAAAAAAAAAAAAAAAACATTCACAAAAGATTTCCCTTTTGTCCTTTTAAAAAATGATATTTTTGACAGGTTTAGAAAGAAATACAAGGTTTTGAGTTTTTTTATTCCAACACTGGAGATCTTAAAGAGACACTAGAGACATTATTATTACTGACACAGCTCAGATTTAACTGTCATCCACTTGCTTTGAATACGTGTGTCGGGGCTGACTTTGAAAGCGCGTGGCAGAGACAGCGTGTAAGATGTTTTCGTAGTTGCTCCGTGTGTTTGAGCCGTGTTTCCGCCTGCTGTTTGTGCACATTTTTATTTAAAAATGTACATTTGTTTTCTTGTGTAAACACACGCTGACACGATTGCAACGCGGTACGTTAGTGTCCACTCAGCAAAGTGTTCCTCCAAATTATTTTTACGTGTTTGTGTGAGCATGTGTGTGTGTGCTGGTGAAGGCAGTGGACTTGAGCTGCATCCGGCGACCTCATCCCGACAGGATTACTGACACAGGATCTCCCTGCCCCTGGCAGAAATAGCAAGGACCCAAGGGCAATCCACCAGAATATGGGAACTTCCGTGGGCCCTGCTAGTGCGCAAATGTGTGGTGTTTTTGTGTGCGCGTGTGTTTGTGTGTGTTGTATTTACATGAGTATCAACTCTCTATAAATGGAGCTGGTTTCCTCCCAGGTGCTGAGCTCGCTCCCCAGGCAAGAACATGAGTTCACTGCTCTTTCTCACCCTATCACACACACTCGCACACACACACACACACATGCTTAACCCCAACCCCAGTTTTACCTATCTGCCTCGTCAGTCATCGCTTCTTATGGAGAGAATTTACTGTATATTGTCCAGTCCATGGAGGGGCATTTTTGTGTGAGTTGTGTACAGGAACTTGCATAATGAGGTCATTGTGCATGGATAAAAACACTTGGCACTCTTGCTAAGCCCGTTTCCATGTACACACACTGCATCAAACCCCCTGAACTCATTTAACCTCACGAGCAACCCATTCTGCAAAAACAAACACACAATACGTATTCGGACCACTTCTCAATCAAAACAAAAAGGCACAAGTTAATGATATTGTTTGTGACGCAGCACGGTATCGTGGGGGTTGTTGTCACTAAAACGACATCCTTTTACGATGAGAGGCAGAAATAAGGTTCGAAGACGAGGTTGTGTGCATAAGTTTTATGTCATGTTTAGTCCAACTAGGTGACTTCATTCCTCCCTCTCCAATGTATCAGCTGGCGTTTACCTGGACTTACAGCGACAGATTTCTCTGGGTTAGAACGTTGTCTGAAATATAATGTAAGTACACAACTCAATAAAATATAGAACAATGGTCTAGTAAGTTTTAGACATTTTAGTGTGGAAATGTCACGTATTACATCCTTAAATAACTTGCTGTTCCCTATTAAACAGACCACCAGACTATAAAAAGCTATATAAAGAAAAAGTGTCTGTGATTTATGAAGAGTCTTACAATGGGTATGTTTTTTTTTTTTCTAAACTGGGTCTCAAATGTGCATTTTTTTTTTTAGATTTTCTCAAAGCTGGGCTTCACCACAGCAGAGCTTGATTTGTGTTCTGACTTGCGGATCAATCGGATCAATACTCGCCCTTTGCCATCTCCATTCATCCTTTGCAAATTGTTTCAGTGTCCATCTCTGCGGCTGTCTCCGCCTGTTCTCCTCCCTGTCGTTGGTTTTATCCGTGCTTATATTTTCCCTGTACATGGCACTTTTTTGACAAGCGTTTTGTCGATAATGTCCCCCCTCACAGCGAGCTCTCAGAATGATATGCACTGAGTGACTGAGTCGTAGAGTATTGTGTTGCTGGTGGCTGGCTATTTAAAAAAGAATCATCCCCCCATCATGTTTGCAATGCGCAGCCAAGTTTTGTGACGTCGAGAAACGTGACTGTGCGGTGTGTTTTGAATTGCCGGCTACATATCTGAGTGCGGGAGGGAGCCCAGTCATTCATGTACATCACGTCAAATTCAACAACAAGCGCAGCCCGGAAAGAATCAGACAGATAGGGGTTGACATTCAGCTTGAACTGATAGGACTTGATAAGCTCCCCATGTTTTTCTGTATATCCCAGAGATGAAAACATCCAACACATGAGAAGTGTATTCTGTCTAATAATAGCTGTGTTCATGAAGAAAGCTGTGTTTTCTCTCTGTGGAACTGATTTATTCCCAGAGGAAAAGGCCAGGGTGTTTTGAGGTAAAGTGCATCAGTTGAGTGCATCTCTAAGGGGTTTTTAACCCTAAAGGGAACTTTTTTCTCTTTTTTATTCAAAGGGTAGTGCACACAAACTGTGGTTTGATACCATTGTGCTCTTCGGGTCCATGCTTCTATGAGCAGCGAGGTAGCGGCACTCTGCTCTCTTGAGCCCCGTTCAAAAATGTCCCAGAAGCATCCAAAAGACTTCGCCTGCTGCTCCTGCCAAGGAAAATACGGCTTATGAAATGGAAATTCTGAGACCATTCACAGAGTGCCAGGAATGATTAGAAAAAAAAAGGACTATGTCCATCTCAGTACATCCAGGAGTGAAGTCTGAGGGAAAACACACATCCCCACCTTGCTCACACAGCTGACAAACAGCATCAGCACTGTTTACCTGCTACAGTATGTGCTGTTTGGGGTTAGAAAGTTATTAAAGGGGACCTCCAACAATTTTGGTTGTAAGTTACCTTGCGAGTGGTGAGTACTAGCCTACTGTGCTTGTGAACACAGTTGTTATGTTGTCTGCTGTGGCAAATCTGACAAAATAAGCCCTGATGATGTCATCAGAGGATCTGAGTTACAAGGGGGTCTTCGGAGAAAAAGAAGAAAGTATTAGATGCATTCTGGGAATTGAAGGATCTATCTGTTAGGAGTTTGACTCATACTGAAGGACTGAAAGTCAGGATATCTCAGCCTGTGCTAATGTGATTCTAAGAGACTTTGATCTGTCTCTTGTGAGAATACAGGTTTAGGGAACTAGGGTTCATCTTAAGTTTTTGTCTCAACAACAGAGGAAGAAAACAGTCTGTGGGGGCTTAAGTCAGCCATATTTGGAGTTTTTCACTTCCTCTTTTTAAGAAAAAAGGGTTTGAAGTTTATACACCACTTGGCCTAAGAGCATAACAACAAGGCACTAGGCCAGTACAAGGTGTTAAACCTTAACTTTTGACAGTGATCATTTTTAGACAATCTGTGACAATCCAGAGGGAATCTCGGCAAGGTACCTTTTCCCTTCTGTCTTTAGACTGTGTGGTATAACATACTTATTTACCACCATGCTGAAACATCAAAATAATATTAATTCGCTAGCCTACAGAAAAAAAAAGGTAGAAGAACTTGGACATTTTACCTTTGTTAAGGCTAGCTGTCACTGCACTCCAGCTACTTCAAGCTTGCAGTGCATGTTTAACTGTTTTTTTTTTTTTAAGTTTTACAATTCCAACAAAAGATCACAAAACATTTTATTTTTAAAACAAATATATGGCATGCATTTCTTACAGCCTACAGTTAAACAGATGTCAAAAAGTCATACTCTGGATTTGACTTCATATGTAGTTTGTTGTTTTTTCGCTTTGCCGGCCAGCGCCGACCTCTGTGGGTTGAAGGTTCAAATCTGTTGAACCTTTGACCACAACGAGCGCAGTTATTTGCCGGGGTGCTGTGATTCTTAAGCAGCAACTCTGCAGGGAACTATTTGAATGGGCTCTCATGACCAGAATGAGGCCAATGAGATGAGGTCATGAACAGACACAGCTTAACATGAAGCAGACTGAAGGTTGAGATCAGAAATCAGCTGTGTTTCAGCTGTGGCTCTATTGTGTCTACTGTGCTTGCAAACAAGATGATTTTTTACTAAACATATATTAGAGCTTTATTATCCAGGGCCTGACAGTAGCCTGCTCTGTTTGTGTTTCCTCTGTTACTTCTAAGCATGTTGTGAGCGTCGTCAGCTCACTGCTTTTTTATAAGTTGCCACACTGAGTGAGTCAAAAGAGAGGAAGCGGAGGTTGTAGGCTGGTTATTGGGCCAACGTGTCACATTGGGGTGTCCAGGGGCACAGAAGAGGGAAGTGAGTTGCGGCAGAGGCCAGCGGCACATGTGGAACACAGGAAGCGCTCATCTCACATCACCTACAGCTCTGTCATTCTTTTGCACATTTGCACACGCATAGAAAGATGATCATTCGTTTTTGATTTGCAACATTTTGAAATGGTTTTCCTCGCCGTTCCCCTCCCTTGCTTCCCCCTTCTTCTCTCTCTCCTCTCTTTGGTCGAGGACCAGGTGGGAGGGGGTCTGTTGGCATTCTTGCACCGTGTGCTTTGCGCTCGACCGGGCCTTGGCTCCGGTCCATATCCCCTCTCTACCCTCTCTCGCTTCTCTGACTCCCACCCCTCCTCCTCCCCACTAAACACCCTTCCCCCCCTCCTCAACCTCTTCAACTCCCCTCGGTTGCTTCCCTAACCACTGCTCCTGCCAGCAACCCTGCTCTCTTCTCAACGAGCCCCCCCACCCTTTGCTCGCTTCTCTTGCTATCACCTTCCTTAGCACTTTCTCATGTATCTCCCGTAATTCATTGCCCCCCTCCTTCCCCTCCCTTCCCTTCCCTTCCCTTCCCCTCACCCTTTTCCATCTCTCTTCCATCCGTGCCCGTGGCAGCAGGTCCAGCCTCTGTGACACAGATGCACCCAGTTGCTCTGGGCGCTCGACATGGGAACGAAGCATTGGCGGGGCCGTCTGTTACAGTGTGTTTCGGGGTGTGTGGTTGTTCCTGTGCATGTGTGCAACATGGGAGAGAGAGAGGGAGAGGGAGATGAGAGAGAAAACAGAGATGGCACACACAGCCGGATACCAAATCTGGTTTGGAGAGTTTGTCTAAGCTTAACTTTCACTTGAATGAAAGATGTTTCATCGGGGTGTGAGACTGTGTTAAGCGGGGTCTGTCTTCACACTCACTCTGCACAGGTAAGATAAAGTTAAAAGGGCCTGTCATGAAGCAGCTGGGGATCTGCTCTCGCTGATTGGTTTTGTGGGCTTGTTAGCATTTTTACATGTTTTCCTCTAGAATGGTTTTGGGTCTTGTGGTGTGTGTGTGTGTGTGTGTGGTCATGTGTGTGTAGAGGCATGGATGATGTCACCGGTGTACGAGGTCAACATTTGATGTAAGAAGGTCTGAGGCTCTTCTAGAAAAGGTTTGTCACCTCTAATTGATCCAGCTCGTTTGTCCGGGGTTGGGCTTTATCATTCCACTCCGGCTAGTCGCTATCTCCTCCATCAGGGGAGAGCCGATAGCCATCAGCGGACACGGAGGTAGTGGAGCTGAGGTCATAGATGAGGTTATGCTGTGGGTGTTTCTGTCCATACTTAGAAAAACATCAACAACCCAAACAATTAAGCACAAACAGAAAAGAATGGGGGGGTGAAGCAGCCACTGAAATATGTATTTCAAGTGCTTTTTACGGCGAGGACCGGCCTCAATCTTCACCTGCTCCCTTATTTTTTTATTCCAGGGATTTTGGTGGGGACGGAGGGTGGGACGGGGGGTGGAAGAGCGAAATGAGATGCCTCAACACTCCACTGCCCTCCTCTCTCCATCCGACTCCCCCACACACCTGGGATGGCCATTTCATTTCAGAGTGCAGCAAATGGAAAGGTGATCTTAATCTACCCTGTTTCCCTCTAACCCCCCCCCCCCCCCCCCCCCCCCATCTCCCACACACAGAGCCTCATACTGCTGATGGACAGCACACTACTGGTTGCCTAAGCCTGCCGCCAGTGCGCCGAATTCAGTGATAGTGAATACTGGATACACTTTGTTTTATTACCTTGAACAAATTCTCTTCATTTCAAACTCAATCTTTGTTCACGCTGTTGTCTTCTTTCGGTTTGCGATCCTGAACTGCTAACTGGCAGACGTGATCCCTTTCGTGGGAGCAAAAGCGGTTGACTCCGGTCAACGTATTTCGACATGACCCCTTCAATACACAACGCCCCTCTGTTAGCTCATTACTCAGTGTTAGGTCTCTCTCGCTGCTGTTAGCTCTATAATCATTACAGGCACAAGCAGAGGTATGCAATGGCTATTGATTTCCTATGAATAGCCTGCTGCAGGCCAGTTCATTAGGAAGGTGATCACAAACCACTGGATTAACTGGACTCAAGGCACGTTGTGAAAGGTTGTTGATTTCAAGACATGTTGTGCCACACTGTGTGCAAGTCAGCGGTGTTTTCATGTTTTGGATGTTCCAGTAATGTGAGTGTGCACATTTAGCATAGAGAACAAATAAGTTTAGAAGGTGTAAACTTTTTTGCGGCTCACTAAAGAACATTCTGAGAAAGTGATTTATTCAGAAAAAGATATGTTTTTCCTGCCAGAACAGTGGTCATCCTGGGGAAAACAAACCTCACTTTCTGCCTCTCTTGCTGCACTCCTCTCTTCTTCATGGCTGGAGGCTGGACGGAGGCTGCAGCTCCACCCGCCCGGCCGTTACTATGGCAACACTATCTGGGCCTACCAAGACCTGAAGCCGAAGGACATCCTGGACAACAATACAATAGCAGCACAGCCAGGGTACCTGAGGGACTTAGACCTGAGAGGCGAGATCTGGGGGGTTGCAGATTGAGAGAGTAAATCCTCCCTCTTTCTCTACCTCCCTCGCACACAAACACAGTCAGGATTAGCTTTTCGCCTGTGAGTCTAAGAGGAAGTGGAACAATACTTGGCATTAAATTATTTTTCTCTGTCGCAGTTTTTTTTTTTCTCATTGAAATCTGTAAAAAGAGATGTTTTTGATAACTATCTTGAGTGGATTTTCTGGTGAGTAAAAAGCATTCTTGATTACGGGAAGGGCCACACATGGACGCAGTGTCAGATCCGAGATGGTTATTGCAATCATGACCAGCTGCAGAGAGAGATCATATGTCATTCATGACCTGAGAGTTCCGTCTCCGCACCAAAGTGGTCATGACGGCTGCGGCGCTGCTCTCTGCGAGGTCTGGGCCACACATCCCGCTGCTGGTGCCAGCAGTGGAGAGTAATAGAGATGTTTAGAGTCTATTTGCCGTGCTTGCATTCCTCCATGTACTGCTGCTAAAATAATAAGAGGGAGGGTTACCTCAGGTCGGCCCCAGCTGAGGGATACGGAACATGCATTGTTGTCATTGGCTCTATCTGAGGATCCCTCTTAAAGCCACAGCGCGGAGCTGAGGAGCCGGGCACTGCTGCCCACTTTGCAGAGGCACAGCGCTCAGAGGCTGCAGGACAACGGGTGAATGTACAAATGTGCTGAGAAGTGTGATTTTTTTTGTGTGTGTCTTTTCATGTGTGTAAGTGTCACATTGCGTGTTTAAAATTGCATGTGTTAACATGAGCATAAATTAATATCTGCAGAAGTCACTTTGACATCTCCAAGTATCAATTATTGCTTTTGTTGAATCAGTGGTAAGAGAGGGAAACATTGTCCCGCTCTGTTGCTGCTGTTGCTTTTGGGTAACTGTATATCAAAGCAAGTATTTGTATTCCATTGAAGTGTTAAGAGGATTTTATTCAGCGTCATGAAGTGTTATTAGCCCCGCAGCACACCAACAGGCAATTGAAAATCTTTATTCTGGAGAGGAGGGAGTCATGCTGTGCGCTGACTGAGTTTACTCAGTTTGTGTGCATCTTTTGTCTGACAGCTTCTCGTGGTTTTTTCGAAACATGAATCCGTGTCTATTTAAAATGTGTTTGTTTCTCAGTGGGTGCACAAACATTGTAGATGTCCATGTGTGAATAACTGAGTGTGGGACCTGCTTAGTCATGCTAAAACACCCGTCTTACACCTCCTCTGTATCCCTTCGCAGGCAGCCTAAGAAACAGGATGTTAATGCTTGACGGAATGCCTGCAGTCCGAGTCAAAGCTGAGCCCCTGGAATCGGAACAAGGGGTAAGAGAGCAGTTGTTTTCCAGACAATCCCCCCCCACCCCCCACCCCTCCACCCCCACCCACCCCTTTTTTTTTCCTGCTTTCCTTTCCTCCTCCCGGCAATGGGCCGATAATCACTCCCAGGCCTAAGCAAGTGAGTGAGAGAGTGAGTGAGTGAGTGAGCGTGGGGGCTAAGAGGAGTGGTCGGAGAGCATGGTAGTAAGCAGGAAGAGGAGAAGAGCCGAGAAGAGGAGGAGAGCCACAGCTGGAGCAGGAATGCATCGGGGTGTTTTCGGGGAGGTGACTGGGGCCAGCAGAGAGTTGCGCAGATGCAGTCACTGCGCCGGGGAGGAGGATCACAAGGGAAACTTTAAATCAGAGCCATCGCTGTCCGTTCCTGCCCCCTGTACGTCTCCCAGTTTTCCCCCTCATCCTTATTTCTCACAAACACACATGAGTAATCTCTCCGTCTTGCATACAAACACCGCTCTTCCTCTTGAAACGCTGTCACAGCTCCATCTCCTCCTCTACTGTATCTCACGCATGCCTCTGCTCTCTCTCTCTCTGTCGCTGTGCTCTCTCTCTCTCTGTTTTCATCACTCACTTGAAATTTATCACAGGGAAGAAGTTAATCGTCACTCCAGGAATTCTGATGTTAATCTCCTGCTCAAAAATTTTGTACGTTAAACAACAACTCCGCGTTTCAAAATTCAATTCATATTTCTATACATGCACTTAATCTATCAAACACGGCATACCTGACTCAGTATTAATAAAATCTTAGCACAGCAGAATCTACTGTGTCTTATAATTAAGTTCCGTTTTACAGTAAACCACACGTTGTTTTTCAGTTGAGTGTCGATTTTCAGCCACATTCTGTACCATGCAACCGTGAATGAGTCATCTTTACTTAATAGGATGTACAGTAGAAAAAAACACAGCAAGTGACAAAGGTGCTGTAGTAAAAGTTTTATTCCCGGCATTAAATTGCTGCCAGTGACGGACATAAAATCCAATATGCGTGGCCTTTGGTTCTGAATGTGTGAAAATGAAATACACAAATAAAAAAAAGACACAGAAGAGGAAAAAGCACAACAATGCAACTGTGCTGTATTATGTCAGTGTAAACTTATTGAAATTGGAATCAGCTGTGGTTGGTTTATTTATTACACGACTATTTACCGTATCACACAACTCGGCCCTTTCTCAGTGTTTGAATGATCACATGATTAAAACTCTATCTATCTATTAAATATAGCTTGATACAGCTGCTGTAGCAGAAATTGAGGCTTTATTGGACATCAGGTTTTTATTTCTGACATGCTGTTTGCATATAGGGCTGCAGGATATATATTGACATTATACTGTTATGGTGATGTGAGGCTATATATCATCTCACATTTTTGATACTGTTTTTCAACACTATGGCTTGAGTTTTGTATTTTACAGGTTTGTTTTGGCTACATTACAGTAAAGTGATGTCATTTTCTAAACACACCAAATGGTTCCATTTGTTGCTGTTCCCCCGCTTTACCAATGTAATAAATACATCTACATTACAGTCAGTTGTGTATCATAAGTTTCATTGTATTGATATTTAATGATAGTACCAATAATCATCCCTACAATATCGATATCAGGGTATTTGGTCAAAGATATCGTGATATTTGATTCCGTCGCCCAATCCTGGCATTTCTGAGGTACTTTCAAGGAGATGTAAAAAAAATCGTGATAAATCGATATATCACTTGTGGCCAAAAGATATTGTAATACTATTTTAAAGCCATATCACCTAGCTCTATGTGCAAGCATTTGTGAATAAGATAAATCCAACATTTTAGTATTGGGTAAGCTTCTATGTAAAGAAACTGAAAGCATTTCAGAAGCATTTTGTTAATTCACTAAATATTTTGTGGAAGCAACATGAATGGCATTGATGAGATGCTCCACAATCTACCAATGTAATGCTTAGAGATTGTACACATAGATGTTACGGGTTGTGAAATGAATAATAATTCAAAGAAAATCTGATTCCTACATTTTTTGTCTTATATAAGTGTGTTCTAATCAAAAGGCCACATTGCACCATTCACTCTCACTTTTGTGTATTATTGAATTAGACTGTGCACGTTAGGAATAATAGAGTTACCTTTTGCAGGGTTTTCATGGCCCACGTACTGTACAGTGGCAGGGCTCTCCGGCCCAGCATACCTACAAAATACAGTGGTCTTGTTATGGAGAAGCTGTTGCTAGGTTACAAGGGCTTTGTGTTGCTGCCACAGCTGTGTGTGCAGGGGGGTGCAGGCCACTTAATATTTGTAATCATGATGAATTAGTGCTCACTTATTGATTTCCATTCATAACATATCAATAATATCTTGCCCCCTAATATTTCACGAGGAGCACTTTGTGGGAGAAGAGCGAAATAGTTTCTGTTGAGATGAACCCGGCAGCATTAGTCGTTGATGGATGGGAAAACACCAGCTGCTGACAACCCCATCAGGTTACCTCAGGTCTTGTAGAGAATTGTTCTCTGTGTAGATGCTTTGTAGTGATAAGAATTGCGTCTGCCCCAGCAGCACATCTAAGGACCTGACAAAGAGGCAGCAGGTGGTTATTTTCTGGGTGTCCTGCTCTCAGCTGTGGCTCAAGGGTCTGAGAGCTGTGCTCCTGTGCTGCTACCCAAAACCTTCGGGTTTGAAGTCATTCTGTAGTGATGTCAGTCACAGACAGGATGTGAGCACTGCAGCCCACACAGCTTTGAAGTGCACCGAGATCCAATCTTGCCCTAACAGACTGTGCTTCCCTTTAGACAGCAGACACAGACAGACAGTTTAGGCTGCTGCAGAAATGTGGTCTTCATTTGGGTGGCGGGGGGCCAAGGGCTTGCTGGAAATGGTCTGCCTCGTTAGACAATTCGCCCGCAAGGGGCTGGAAAATCTGCCCCGCTAACCAGTTTCCCCTAATAAAGACAATGGCATGTGGACAGAGGCAGGCAGGCAGGCGGGTCGAGCATATCTTTATACGTGCATGAGTATGTGTAGGTTTGAGTGCATGCAAGTGTTTGTATCTGTCAAAATGAAAGTGGGGGTGGCTTAAGTTTTCCACTTGTGATGGTTTAGATGTGTGTCAGAGTCTAACCCCAAGATGCAAATAACTTTCTGCTCCTCACTTCTGTCTAGCACTAAACACTCTGCTGTTTTGACCTTTCCACACCAGCGTTCCCCTTTTTATTCACACAGAGCTGACCAATTCTACCACGTTATCAGTTATTGACCTAATTCCTAACTGCCGGGATGGTGATCACTCCTCCAACAATCCGAAAGGCAACAGTGAAAGTGAACCTAACACTTCTAAATACAAAAATAACAAATGCTTTTTCTTTTCATCAGTGAAAGCGATCGACCATCCTCTGTTCAGTTCTCTTTGAAACAACATTCTTGGTTGGCTGTCACTGTTTTCAAAAAAAGTTTGAATGACTTCGCACAAAAACGCAACTTGTTCAGCTTGTTTTGAACACAACCCCACGTTGCTTAAAATAAACCATGATAGAGAATTGATGGTGATGCTTTGCTCTGCCCCCACTGCTTCACTTGATTGATAAGCTAACATTGGGCTACTGTGAGGCAGCTGCATTTTACATTAGCAAACAGCATTACCTCTGTTTTTGATTTTCCCATCTATTGTATGCAAGTCTAAACTGTTATTTCCCAACATTAGGTGTCATGATTAACCTTTATGCATTAACTGTTTGATGTTAGGTTTTGAAAAAAAGAACACCCTTAACCTGTCGCAACAGGACATGCCATCAGTCAGAGAGACCTGAAGTAGGCTACAGATCATTACAAATCAAATATTATATATTTGCTGTTAAACTGCTGGTATTGGGTCAGTTTGCTAACTCCAGAGCCCCTGCACCCCCACGCCCCCCGCGAGATGAGGCACCTGACAACTTGCATTGATTCACATCCGATGGACTGTCGCTTAAAATACGACCTGAGTCCTTCACATAGAAATCCTCAGTCCAGCAGCTTAAACAAATCATCCAAAGGATTGAATAGACAACAGAGAGACTGGAAAGGCCTCATTTTTAAACATCACGATACAATCTGCTCACATATGGCCAATAAAAAAGTGATTATTGTAAATGTATACAAAATGTTACTTTAGAGGACACTTTTGAAATTCAACACGTTATTATTTTGTTCACCTCTTGCGGTCCCATGAACTCATTTTCAGCAAAAGTTTTTCTTAAAAGCAAAAGCAAGGATTTCTCAATAAGCCCTTTCAAAGAAATGTTATGTTTTTGTTACCCTGATTATACCACAGTTAAAGGCAAAAAACATCTGTCATTTGTAGCCGTTAGCTTCAGTATAAACACATACCACATGTGACATTTCTGTTTGACTCATATTGCTTTAATTAAAGCATGTAAGAAAATACACCAACATTTGATAAAACTGTATCCATTCATGTCGATTCAGACTGCAACTGCTTTCTGGTGGACAACCTGCGTACATGATCGTGACACCTCTGAAAATACAGTACACTCGTTTAGTCATTATTGGCTTCGGGCTCTATTTAAGAATTCAATTGCATGAACAGGTCTGTGTATATATGCCACAACAGCTTGAAACTTGACTCAGGAAACCAGAGTTATTACATATTTTGTTAACCATGAAATATAAGTGAGTGGCATGCGGATGACACTCGAGGTTGGCACATATATTTTTTTCTCCGACTTCCTCTTTTAATTCTGTCTTCTTTCAGCGGCAGGAAAAACTGGCAACGCTGAAGAACTTTAGCAGCCAAATAGACACACTTTAAGAGCCCATACTGAGTTAGACAAGATTTCCAAAACACTCAGATCAGCCTCAATGGGTCTCATGACTTCAAAGCCTTCAGGCAGTATTGCTCCAGGCAGTCCGTGACACTCACATCCTATACAGCGTGCGAGTTTACAGAGAGACCATGGGCAACAGCAGCTGGATGATAGCCTGAGGGTCTGTCAAGAAAAGCTACATTTGATGCAGACGTTGATGCAAAAGAAGAGCAGAGGACATTTGACATCAAAAACATACAGATTATCAATTAAGTGATATTTCTTTTGAAATGATTTCAAGGTAAAACTGTGGAGCGGCAACAATAGATCGAGAATCAGGCTGGAAGAAATCCAATACAAAAATCAGATAGCCCAGAGGATCTCTATTTTCCTTTGAAGTTCCTCTATTTTGCATCTAAAAGCACTAAAAAACATTTCAGAAATGGTTTATATCACACTATAGCGTAGTAATGAGCAGATACAAGTATTTGTTAAAGGTCCACTGTGCAGTATTTCAGGGAAGGAATTGAATATAATATTCCTAATTGTGTTTTCATTAGTGTATAATCACCTGAAACTGAGAATCCCTGTGTTTTCGTTACCTTAGATTGAACCTTTTATGTCTCCAGAGGGAGTGTGTCCTCTACCACAAAGTCCAGTATATTGCAGTGCCATGTCTCTTCAGTAAACCAGAACGGACGAACCTAACACTCTAGAGAGGGCTTTGGATATTTTTAGCAAAAAGGCCCTCTTTACAGCCTGAAATGAGGAGTGTTCAGTTGGTTCCAAGCTGCAGTATCACTGTTAGATGCCACAACATGCTACACACCAGACCTTTAACTCCTCCTGTGAGCACCCATAGGGCAGCAGGATAATGCATGACAATATACTGTCCTTGTAGTTGTCTACAATTATAGTATCCAACATTAATTAAGTGTTTGTTTACTTCTTAAATCCTGAATAGGTGGACTGAAGGTGAAGTTTTACTGACTGCTAACAAGGAGGGTCAATGGTGACTGATTGATGAAAGGAAATCTGCTGAAATGCATGTTTGAGCATATGGACATTGTGAGGATAAAAAGTGAGTAGAATTAAAGGTCCAGTATGTTAGATTTAGTGGGATCTATTGACAGAAATTAAATGATTGATAACAATTGATATTAATAATTGTATTTTCAAAGTGTATAACCACACTTTCCATTAATGAGAATGAGCCTTATCTGCAAACAGTGCAGATCAAAATCATATCAATGTTATTTAAAAAACCCAAATCACAATCACACTGCTACAGTGGGCTTAACCATCCTCTGTCCTTATACCTTCAAATCGAGTGAGGAAAATATAAAAAAAAACCCTTTTAAGAGGGGATGTAAGAAAGGATCGCCCTACCAGGATGGACGAGTCTCCAGAGTCCAGCATGTTGCACTGCCATGTTTCTACAGTAGCCCAGAATGGACAAAGCAAACGCTGACTCTGGAGTTGTCCTTTCCCGTGTTTTGTATTTTTGGCAGCCACGATGAGGGAAGGGAAGAGATGAGGAGTACTCAGCTGGTTGCAATGAACAACTACACTGCTAGCAGCCAGTAAATCCTACACACTGGACCTTCACTTTCTTCATCTGCAAAGTCAGTGTCCAATAATTCTGTTTATGTGACGCTCCACCCATCAGAGTTATAACTTAACAAACACCCCATGGACGTGACTCATAGCGTTATGAGTCAACAAAACAACCGACTCAGACACTGAGCACCGCAGAGCAAGACAATAGAAGTTGCATCAGCTGATTGGCGTCCGTTGCCTCGCCATACTTTGGCTCTCAGTGGCTCATTCATTAGCTTCTTGGCCACCAGTGGACTATTTAAATCCAATCATATTGTTACAGTTGTACAGAATAGCCATTACAACCTGACACCTCTTACTACAAAGACCCTCGTGCCAATGCCATTTGCCACTGCGGCTCCCTTCTCCACAGAGCCTCCTCCTGTTCAGTTCAGCTTTTGACTTTGCCATCTAATAATTATGTATCCATGTCATCATTAAGGGGGGGAGGGGGGTTAGCTCTGCCAGCAGAACTCTCCCCTTCACTCAAAGCACGCTAACTTCCACTCCAAATATAACTTTTATAACTATTTGCTATAAATGGTCAGTTCCTTGAGGGACTAACTGAGCTGTACTACTAGAAAGAAAAGCAAGGAGGTTCCACGAAGGAGGCAGCACAGCAAAATCAATCATCTCGTCCAATTCTTCACAAAGACTATGGTTAAGCTTTTATCAATTATGATACCGAAGGCTGTTTATATACTCTTGATATGTATACAGCAGAAAAACACATTAATTTAAATTTATTTTTATAGTATAATTACATAATGTGAAGTTGTGTTAAAACCCTCTAAAAAATGCTTGCCGGGTGGCATGATGAATCAGGCCATAATGTGCTGTAAACCTTGACCGGACACCACTGACCCTGAGCTGAACCCCACCAAGGTCCAGAGGTCATCAGAGGGCATATTTCATGGGGTAGGGTTTGTTTTCCGACTGAGGAGGAGTCACGCAGGGAGAGGCGCATTTTGATTCATGGGGTCGTAACATTTCCTGTGGGCCGAAAGACTAGTATACAAGTCTGGAGTAAAAATAGTAGGCTACTACACAAAGAAACACACGCACACTCACACACACCACTCAGAAAAATCAGTAATTCACCACAGACCCACTCTCAGCCAGCATTACATAAGGGGAAAGAAATGCGAGTCTCAAAAACAAAAGCAAGGATGAAAATCCGGAACATTTTTCGTATCTGCTGCAGCTGCGATTGGAGTTTTTCCTTTGACTTTAACGAGCTTTTCCTGTACGATCAGTGAAATCCTGGATGTGCTCCCTCCCCGATGGCCCTAACTATGACTCAGCCTCTGAAAGGCTCCACTGTGAGGATCAACACCAGCTCACCACACACTCTAGCACCCCTCCCACATTGAGCATAGTCAGTCTAGATTTGCTACATCACATGTAACACGGCTCATTTGACGCTATAACAGAAATTGTGATATCAGAGAAGGTCCAAAGTATGGGAGTCCGGACAAACAAATAGCTAGTGGCAGGGTGAGTGTCCTTTTTCAACCGTGCATGTTCTTCATTATCTTTTCCAAGTAAACAGGTCCCTGAAACTTGTGTAGACAGATGGGGCGGTTGTGTTACAGTCTGCTTGGTGTTAAGTGAAAGATGTGTTGAGGGACGCGTTGAGCCACCAGCGTTGGCCTTAGGAGGCCCATCGCTGAGAGACCGAGGGAGATGGTCAGGAAATTGAGCCCATATGATGTTTTTCCACCGTCACAAAGGAGATTTAGGAGAGATACGAGGGGGAGCCAAGAGAGCTACGATTCTGTGGGAGTGATGGAAAACAGAGGAGGAAAACAGTGAGAGAGCAGCCCACGCCGAGAGAGAGAGAGAGAGAGAGAGAGAGAGAGAGAGAGGAAGGAGAGAGAGTGTGCAGTGGAAAGGAGGCGAGCTTGAGAGGCGCTATCTTTACTCCTGCGCGATTCATCTGCCTGTGACATCATGCTAATCAAGGGGACCTCACGAGCCGGCGCCTGAATGGACATGAGGAAATTAACTGCTCCTTTTCTCAATAAAATGTCACTGCGTTACCTTACTGACATATCTCTATCACGCACCATTGTTGTTCCCGGGGCTGAATGCTTGCACAAAAACAATTATTCTCTTCCTGAATTCATTAATGTGTCAATCTGTCCATAAATAGATCAATTGTAGACAGATTGTTCCACTTATTTCTCTCCTCCCAGCCGTGTTGTGTGGCAGTTTAGTGCATTCTTAACTGGTTCATGGCTTATTGGACCCGGTTGCTAACACTAACCTGGGTGCTAACGGTCTGAATATAAACAAGCAATCAGTTGTTACCTTCTCTTTTGCACGTATTTAGCCATTTTAACGCTGGGGTCTGCCTCCCCCACGTGCAAAGTTCCCCTGCCACTATTTTGCAGAGGCACCGGGGCTGCCTCCCGTGTTTAACTCCAACAAAGATGATTGTGATTGAAGATTAAAGAAATATAAACAAGCCATAGGTGTTTTTTTAACCTATACCAGAATGATAATAGGTGCGTCCAGACCTTACTCCAGTGCTGACACAGCGTTGTAGAGAGGTCTGGCTGTGTAAGACTACCTGACATCTCAAACCAGATGTGGAGCAGACCAAGAGTAGCTACTGACACGCTTGCATAAATGAAAATAGGATGCTTTCTTTCATTCCGCTCGCTCCACGTCCGGTGTTAATCCTGCATTATGAGGCTCCCGTCTGACCTTTGATGGTATGCATGTATGCACAAAGGTACTTATATTAGCTAATTTAGAATGCTAACCAGCTACGAGAGAACAAGTGCATTTTGCTATAACTTCAGCAGAATGCTAACAAACAGTATTAAAAGAATTGCTTCAGATAGGAGCCACAGAAAGAAAGGCTTGCTTCACAACCTGGAGAAAGGACATCAATCTGTGTATGAAGGGAAAGTGCTTGGAAAGTGCATGAATGTAACTCTTAAAAAGCTGTATGAGCCAGTTTAAGGCGAATAAATGACAGAAATGAATCACTGGTTTGAAGCTCTAACATAATAAATTCTTCTTCTACTCCCGCAGTCACCCAAAGTGCGCCCTTATTCTGCGATGGACGGCGTCCCCTTCTTCCTCAGCAGAGTTAAAGCCGAACCTCCAGAAGACCTGCTCGCTCACGACCTGCACTTCCACACGCAGACCGAGCCCGTGGACCTGTCAATCAACAAACCCCGCCCCTCCTATTCATCCACCACCCCTACCACCGCCTCATCATCCTCCCCTCTCAGATCTGCTTTCTCTCCGTCTTCTTTATCGTCATCCTCCTCCTCCTCCTCCTCTCCATCGGTTATCACCTCAGCCTCATCGGTGCTCACACCAGGCCCTCTGGTCGCCCCCGGAACCGGGGTGAGAGGTCAGCCGTATTTGCACATCCTGCACTCTGTGCCGCCGCCTCCATCCAGCCCTCTGAGCCTGCAGGGAGCAGGGAAGCTGGCCAGCCATGTTCACCGCATCCCAGTTGTTGTACAGTCACTGCCCCTCATGTACACCACTGCCGTTCGATCACCCTCCAGCCTCAACAACGCCATCATGCTACCTCTGCTGGACGAGGTCAAAAGCCAGGGCAAAGGTGAGACCATGCTCTGTGAAATTACTTCCTGTTCATATGGCTGACTTAGGCCTTTTGGGATTTCTGTTAAACTTTTTTTTTTTTTTTCCTGCTGGAAACACTGCAATTTCAAAGGTGCTGCAACTATAAATTAAGCATTGATAGAGCTATAAAGGAAATGACCCCAAACCCCATTGTGATTGTGCTAATCCCTCATGAGTATAGTAGTTTAGCATGGAAACAAGCCATCCGATGTGCCTTCTTTCAGCTTTTCTTTGCTTGATAAAAATCAATTAGAAATCAGTTATCTCATGAAAAATATTTAAATCAGGTTGATTTATTTGGTTTATCAGCTGTCAACCATGCATATATATATATATATATATATATATATATATATATATATATATATATATATATATATATATACATACATAGCCTTTAAACAGGCTTTAGAGGTGCTTTAAAGCCTGTTTAAAGGGACTCTGCGTTGTGCTAGAAGCCGGGCGTTTATGTTAGCGGACTCCATATTCTAAACTAATGTTAGCCAGTACTGCTGTCTGTTAGCAGAGCAGAGAAAATCCTTCACAGCAGCATTAAATAACTTTAGCAAATCGCCCACAGGCTTGTTGAGGCAACCGAGAGGGACGGGTAAGTTCTCCATTTACACATCACGTTACGATCTGCTCACATATGGCAAATACAAATGAAATTACTACGAAATGTAACATAGAGTCGCTTTAGATAATGAAATACCTATAGACCTTCATGGGAAATAGCATAGAATATGACCCATGTCTGATCAGGCTGTTTCTGGGTCAGAAAACAAAGACAAGTCGGCACTGAAACCAGTTAGTGAAGAAGTAGCTGCAGCACCTATGTACAGTAATGTTGCCTGATATATCCAAATGACAAGCTGTTTATGATGGCAGATTCGTCTGTAGTCAAGGCACTTGCAGACACAGCACTGTAAAAGCTGACAGTGTGTGTACGTTCTCTCAGAGACGGCCCCTCAGGCGATAATGTTCCATCCTCAGAGTGAGGATAGAGTTCACAAGTTGAGAGGCTTGGATTTCTTAAAAAGCCTCTGGTGCAGGTAGCCCGGGCCACACCTGTTGTTACATCTCTCTCTCTCGTGAAGCAAATGTCTGAGAACGTTTGTGTATTACACCTCACTGGCCGGGCCGACACTGTGTTATTGGTTTTCTCTCTGGGTGTGGTTTTACTGCCAACCACTGGGAGGGAGCCTACAGTAGGTGTTTCTGTCCAACTCTGAGTCGCACACAGGGCGACTGTTGTGAAAGAGGCAGCTCCCTGTCACTCCCTGCAGGATTGACGGACACACGTGCATGTTGTGTACGTGCAAGCAAACAAACAGATGTGTAATTAGAGCGTGTACTCGGACAGACGGTTGGCTGGCTGGGTGTGGTGGTCCCCTTAGAGATGGGCGTTTTAAAAGCTGTGTGTCTGCTGCTCCCAAGGAGAGGAGAGGAGAGGAGAGGAGAGGAACGAAGGAAGGACAGGAAAAACAAGACTTGCATAAGAGGGTGTGGATGGATACTGAAGATGGGTGGCACTTGCACAAACACATGCGAGTACACATATACACATCGGCCCAACATCAGCTCTGCCCAGTTCTGAAGGCACCAAACACAAAGGAAATGGGGTGAATGAGTGTTTAATGTTGGGTGTGGTGCATACAGTCACTTTTAATGAGACAGCAACCAGTAAGCAAACAGAAAGTTTGGCTTGTTGCTGCACTTATTGTGGTTTATAGATTTATGTAAGAATTCCCACAGTCAATTGATTGTTGACGTAACAGAGTACTCTCCTGATATTTCCAACACTGAATTGAGCAATCGGGTGATCTCACAGAACACCTTGCCTTAATAGAAAAAGTAAAGATACAAAGGAGTGAATAAGGGTTATCCTTCAAAATGATTAAATACATGTACATCATCCTGCTGTATGAACTAACAGCAACTGTAAGTTGAATGGTATCAAACTAAACTGAATATATCAGCTGAATTGGATTGGCACATTTCAGGCTCCTGCTGCCACGAACACCACCTAATATTTAGCTTTCTGGGATGCTTAGTGCATCACTATGAGGGCAATAGGTTTGTGTGTGCGGGCAACTATCATAATAATAACACAAATAAAGCATTAATCGTTAAAGTTGGGCCAACATAACTAGCCACCGTAATGACTTATTTTATTACCTAGCCATCACAATAAACTAGCCTTCATGTTCCCTTCTGTTGGATCATTACCATAAACTGTAGCCCTATATGGAAATGTAATATATGATTATTACAAACATATATCCTTGGATATATGGAGATATGGGTTTGTAACATATAGTACAAAACCAATTCCACAATTTACATACACAGGTACACGCATGGCAACATACATATATAGAAATAACATCTATGATGAAGTTTTCATTAATGTCCATTATTGTCATGCAAAAATATTTAGTTTGTTTATTACAGATTTATACAAATACATATGTTATATGTATAATTGATTATATATCTAACATATAGGCCAAAATATGTCATTTAAATACATAAACATGTACATTTGTACTGTATGGACATTATGCAGACATAGGAAATTGTTCCATATTCCAATGGATTTTATATGTTTTCCGTACATATGCGTGAGAAATCCATGCATGTACACACATTACATTCGCATATTGGCCTGTACTATAATATAATAAAAAAGTTAATTCTAGTGAATTACCATTTTCGGGATAATTGTGAATGTCCTCACGATACTTGAAAAAGAAGTCCAGTTCCATAATGTACAGTTAATACAGTTAATTGATTTCCTGATTCATCTTAAATTGTCCACATCCAGTCATTCCAAAATCCTGTGGCTGAAGGTTTGGCTTGCCCGTTGTATCAACCACAAAAAAGCTACATCTTTTACGTGTCAATAAAATGGATTCCAAACTAAAGAAGGACACGGAGATGAGGTGTTCACCATTTATTTGTCCTTTATGCAGGAAAACCTGTGATGTAACAAAAAGCGTTTCTTAACAAAATGCAAGGTAAAATGATTCCAGTTTGTTTTATATTTTGATGATTATCGGGTTATTATTTTCATATTCTCCCATGTCTTCACTGTACAGTTTCGCTTAATTTGAGTTTGAAATGATCCCAAATTTTGGACACAGTCTGTCTTTTTATCTGGCCTTTCTCTCCTCTTTGCCCCTTGCTGTTTTCTCTCCGATGGTCCATTTTACAAACCACACCATGAAATCAACGCATTGCCAGAAAATAATGGGAATCCGTGTGAAACACAGTGCCCCGTATATATTTGTATGGATTAAAGCTTCGATGCAAAGAATTTGCATCAAAGGTTTTATGTTATCGAGGTACTTGAAGAATCGTCTCAGCCTCAGAAATTAGTGCTACAAGTTATACCCTGGGAGTCACTTACTTAAGCCCATTCGCCCCATATGGAGAGCGGCCTGAGGGTCAAGAGAGTCTGCATTTACCTTGTTTGACTTGATACAAACCCAACAACCATGTGCAGTGATGCAAGGCTCCGTCATACTGAAGCTTTCAACACAGATACAAAAAAACACTTGCACGCACACACACACACACACACACACACACACACACACACGCACACACACACACACACACACACACACAGACACACACACACACAGACACACACACACACACACAGACACACACACACACAGACACACACACACACACACTACCACTCGCCCTCATGCACACACAGGTTGGCCATCCTCTTTAAGAGAGGGCGGGTACCCTTCCCTTCACTGCTGTCTCCCTGTCTCCAGCAGGAGGTTGCCATGGAAACAGGGCTTGACTGGAAACAACAGGAGAGAAAGAAAGAAATCCGGTGCTCTGCCCACCTCTCCACCACTCCTCCTTTGTGTCCCTCGCTCAAAATACCCCTTTCCAACACGATGCATTTCCAAGTAATTACAGGTTTCCCATAGGGTAGGAGAGCTGATGACCACTCTGCATGTCTTAGTCTACGTCCACAGTTAGAAGCCTTTAGAGGCAAAAGCTTCAACAGACTTACAGTTTTATTTCAGCACCCACCCCCCAGTAATAACACCATGTCTGCTCCTAACTCTAGACCCTCATTATGGGCCATTATGGCCACAGTCTCAGCTGAGAGGGCAGAGAGGGTGAAGTCCTGATAGCCTGTAAAAGCAGCAGGCTTACAGTAATCGGGGATGTTGCAGAACTCAGTGGATAATGGATCACAATATATTTGGTGTTTCGCGATGATTACGTCTTCAGAAACAAGAACAGTCATTAGTCATTTAATTTACTATGTTGTGCGTGTATCTCTCTGCAGTTTCCAAGTCGTGCATTCTTCTGAATTTTAACTTAATCGATGTTTATTCGAGTGGATTTCCAGCAACTTTTCTTCGACAAGCAGTCTCTGGCAGGTTTTTATCTTTATTTTTTTATACAACCATCTCCTGAGCTTTCCAGGATGTACGCAGTCTGTGTCCATGGAGACACAGATGACAGAATGGCTGCAGGCCCTGGCAATATATCCAATGAGTGGTTCGGGGGAGAAGTTGTCACAACTTGGGGAATAGATGTAACTTTGTCATGCAGGGTTAGGTTTGCCTCAGAGGGTCGTGGTTATCTGGCCAATCTAATGTTTGACATTTCTTTTCTTAGTTACTGTGCAAGAGAACAGAATCCAAAGATGGGACGAAGCTAGCTTGCTTATCATCCGGATCTTCTGTGAAAAGAATACAGCAGCCACTTCCACTTTTGTGTGGTCTTCGAGGCTTTTACGCTTTGTCATTTCCATGAATATGATTCTTTGTCATTTGCACATGTAGGGGGAAAGGAGGACAGAGTGCTCAGTAGAGTCGCACTCGTGCATGCACACATACTTTAAAGTCAGACATGTTCGGTATTCACACGCGCATTCAATCACAAACGCACAAATGCTCCCACTGACTCCCGTGTCTGTGTCCCGTCCCCACAGCACACACAGACCCCAACGGCCTGTCGCCAAGGCAGATCAAAAGTGACAGCGATGACGACGACCTGCCAAACGTGACCTTGGACAGTGTTAATGAGACCGGCTCCACTGCGCTGTCTATAGCCCGCGCCGTACAAGAGTGAGTATCATGATCTGTGTGTTTGGGAAATGTTGACCCTCTATACTGACTTTTTCTCCTCTGCTGGCCCGAACAGGTCTTAAAAAAAACAAACAAACAATGTATCTCTGTCTTGAATTACGTCCTGCCACAGGAAGATGTTTAGGGGCTACTGTCATAATCCGTATACTCTTCACTGCTGTTTACTGCTTGTTTACATGGGAATATTTAGTGTTGGAGAAAGTTAATTTGTCCTAAACTAGCTTTCCCAAATTGCTCATTTATGAAACTAAATGCTTTATGAAATTACTCACACTGCAAAACCTCAAAATATTACGGTATATCTGTCAAATTTCAATAATACCTCATTACACATAGTACAAGATAGAATCACTGAGAAATCACCATTTTCACTGGCAATTAATACCCTGTATTCAGTGGGTTTCTTATGGCCTTATTTCAAGTGCACCAACAAATAAAAAAGAAAAGAAAAGAAAAAAACAGCATGAAGGGAATGTAAAATGTCACAGTCGAATAAAACAATGTTCTAAAAATGTTTCCAGTGGTTTCTGAGGTGGATGAAGGAGTCTCATGCTCGATTAGTTATGAAACAGTCCATTGTGGCTCAGAAGAATGTCCCTACATTTATACGGCTAATGTATGCATTGTATGTAGTTAGCTGACTGATCCACAGTTATGGATAGGTGCCACACAGCGATTAAGCATGCTCACATGATCGCACGTTGCATGATGGGTAAACTTTCATCAATGTTATGTAAATGAAATGATTGTTTTTTTTTAAAAAAAAAACAATTTAAAGGAGACCTATCATATCTTTTTACTTTTTTCTTTTCCTACAGCGTTTTATGTTCTTGTGCATGTAAATGTTCTTGAAAGTTAAAAAGGTCAAAGTCCGGACCTACGCAAGCTCTTCTGTCCCACTGCACCTGAAATGCCTCGTCAGTAGTCCCACCTGTAATTCTGTGACTTTGTGACATCACAGTACGTCACCATGTCACACACGCAGCTGCTCTGTTGTTGTTAGAGGTGCAGGGTCAGGCGTGTTTTTGACCCCAGTCTTTGAATATATTCATATCTGGCAGATCTTTGTTTTGGCCTTTTATTTTGAAAATGTAGTCTTTTTTTTTCTTCACTATTAGCTGTTGTCTATCAAGCTGGTGAGGTTGAAACATATAGAACATGTCAAATTTAAGGGTTAGGGTTAGGGTTGGGGTTGGGGTTAAAAGGATGTCTATGTGAGCAGGGACAATATAGATTATGCAACATGAAAATTAGTTAGAAGGTTTGTATAAACTGCATATAACTGTGGACAAAGCACAGTAAAAACTAGAGCTCTGACATGGCATTACAGAGTTCAGAGTATAGATGTATAAAAAATGTTTTCCCTGACACCGCTCACTGTTAGTCACCCTGGATGAGAGCATCATTTACATATAAACCCTGTGTAAAAGCTAGCATCGTGCATTTCTGTGTGCCTTCGTAACTGCTCCTGCACATTTGGACGTATCAGTGTGGGCGTGCATCTATATGGCTGACTGTGTATGGCTCAGACGTACTTTTGTACCCTGTTTGGCCTACAGACATCACAACTCCTGTGGTGCCAGTCCATCTGTGTTGAATGAAAAGACTTCCCTCCCCAGTGGCTGACAGCTTACAGGATTCTGATCAGAGACGGGAAATCAGGAACATTTTGCTCTGCCCTGCCCTCCTTCCCCCCACCGCCCATAAAACCAGAACAGTCATAGCTAGCCGCCTGGCCAGACTCAAGTTAATGCCCATAGGACTTTTATTTAGACTCACTGTAGGGAAACTATTCCAGGACTCTGTGAGAATCCTGCTAATGATGTAGCAACATTAACAAGGCAGAGGCTGACGTTCGTCCAGCCCCGGCTGGCTGTGTTTTGGTGTTAAGCGTCCAGCTTACAGGGCTGACATTGTGCCGTTGCATTGTTTGCCACTGCACTGCTGGCGGTGCGAACACCTACAGTAACACAGCTAAATGAGTTATTGTGGTGGCACTGTGGAACACATTGTGGTAGAAACTAGTTCTCTGGCCGTGCTTGTTCTATGGTGAGAGTACACTCAGAGGTGCTGTGTTTCAGGGAAGACACATACTCTAACACACACACACACACACACACACACACACAGACACTCAGTGGAGGACTCAGGTTTCTCTGCAGGTTATTGAAAGGGACAGGCGTGCCCCTGAGTGCCACACGTGGGCACCGGGTGGTCAGAGGAGAACAGGGGTTGGCAGGACCCAACCTTTCACTGCCCAAGCTTTCACTATGGAGAGAAATCACCAGCCAGGCTTAGCAATGCCCTGCCAGAGCCTGCCCACACACTCACTTCTCTGTGTGCAAAGTGCAGACTGTGCTGTGTAGAAACTGTGCTCCCATGTGTGTGGAAAGTATGCGTGCACGTCTGTAGGTATTAATCCACCGGCGTGTGCTGTGTGTGTTTGTACTGTATGCATGCACGTGTTTTCTGCGCAGTGGACACAACAGCTGGTTCCAGAAGGAGGTCAGCCATTGTCAAAAGGAACACAGACTTGCATGTTTGTCTGTGAAAAACAAAGCAGTCTGTAGTCTTCTTGGTTTACATGCCGGCTTGGCCACATAGTCGGAGAATGTGCGTTCTGTATTGACACAACACATGCGCTCCGTGGACATCTGCACTGCAACAGAAGCCGACAGCACTTCTTTGAAATATATCAGCCCATTGTGTCGCCGCTTGTTCTCTTTCTTTTCATTTTTTAAACGAGTGCAGTGTGAGTGCAGAAAGGACTGCTTTACGTAATTTGGTTGCCACATTTACACAAGCTGTCATCCAGAGAGCATCAGAGAGGAGCAGTGTAAGGGCGGAGGATGGGAGTGCCTGCAGCTTTCAATCCAGGTATCCATATATAAATAAATGAGTGAAAGGAGAGAGTGAGATAGGGTGAGTGTGTGTCTGTGTGTGTGCCTGCGTGTGTCATGTGCTTCTTGGGCAGCCTCCTCCATATTCATGCGTTTCCCTGGGGACGGGTGGATAGGCTATTGTGGGAGAGCACGAGTGAAAGAGAGGGAGACAGTTGGAGTGGGAGAGAAGGTGTGTTTGTGTGTGTGTGTGTGTGTGTGTGTGTGTGTGTGTGTGTGTGTGTGTGTGTACTTGTTTTTCTATTCCGGTGGGGACCTTGACCTGACTTTACACAACCCGGTGGGGACCTGTTGCACCGTGGGGACCTAAAATGAGGTCCCCACGGGCAAAACCCTACCACGAGCTGCAAAACAGTATTTAAACATGCCCCATGCAGTTTTCTAAAAAAGTCCCCATGGGTGAATTTTCAAGACATAATGTGTGTGTGTGTATCTCTAGGCGCCCCTGATGGTCACACAGGGTATTGCAGTCCTCATAAGGCTGCATGTTCCGGAAGTGTGCGTCGTCGTATGCTCACTCTCTAGTGGTCCCTACTGGTCAAACATAGTATTACATCTTAAGAATATATTTAGATTTTTGTGTCTTTTTGACCAAATAGCCTAAAGAAATGAATGAATTGATAAATTAAATAAACAAATAATTATATTTTACATTTTAAATTGTGAATGTACATTTATAAAGATATAATTAATAACAATCAATACTAAATAAAAGTGATTGATATTGTAATAATTCATGTTTATTAATTAATAATTAATTTGTTTTTGTATATTTTGTTTATTTATCTTTATAATTGTATAGTTTCTGTCAACATGATTTGTCAACATATTGTTTTAAGTCGTGAATTTAATATGTTGGCTTTCATTATATTAGAGTCCTTTTTTAAACAATTCACCACAAACTCTAAAAGTTATGCCCAGTTCCTGTTGTCAAAGGTCATCTTTACTAAATTGGAATTACCAAGACTCACTGGCTGTGATACAAAACTGAATAATATCTACATATCTTCCCCTGGTGCTATTCCAATTACCAGCTCATCCAGTCTGCATGTCAAAGTGTCCTTGGGCAAGCTACTGTTGGCTGTGCCATTGGTGGACTGTGAGTCAATGTTAGTTCCTTTCAGTGAATGGGGTGAAAGTGACATTAATGGTGAAGTGCTTTGAGTGGTTGAAGCCTAGAAAAACACTAGATCATAGCTAGGGTATTGCTAATCACTTGAAGTATTAGTATTGCAAGTAGTTGCAGTAGGGCTTGTAGCATGGCTGGCAAAACTACGTACCAGTAGCAGTATTAGTATTAGAAATATTTAAATTAACCTTTAAAGTTCCGATTAGTACAAGCACCATTAGCAGCAGCAGTAGTGTAAGCTATTTCATTGAGTTTCTGTTATCTTGAAATGCTGTGAGTTAAGTTCTTCTAGTGGAAATCAGTGCGGGTATATATTTAGAGTGTTTTGTTCTGAAATTGTAGTGGCTTTCTGTTGAAAAAGTAAAGTTTTATCCTTCTTGGCTCACCACATTGAGTGTCCATGTTGCTATTTTCTAGTCCACCATAAGTATACGCTCAAGAATCAGCACTTGGCTACAATAGTAGTAGCAGTAGTTCAGTCAGGACAGTCTTAGTCAAATTAAAAACCATTTATGCCATCTAGCAGATAGTACAGAGGGGAACAAAGCAGCAACAATGCACCAATGACACTGATTATGTCCAACATGGCAGGTAAAGGAGGTGATTTTGCACATAAGCATCCAGAGGAAGCAGCGAAAATAGGCAGTCAAAAGCAGCACCTACAGGATTCTGATGCACCCAATAAATCATCATGTGGTTTGTACGATAATGCATTTAAGTGAGGATACAGACGTTTCATAGGAGACAAGCAATGCAAACCTCTATGTTGTCACTAACGTAGACTTCAGTCTGTAAATCCACACACTTCACTGATAAACCACAGAACCAGATACCAGAGTAACAAAGCTAACTGTGAAAGTGGCTAAATAAGGAAGAGACATGTTGGCACCCTTATTCCAGACACTTTCACAGTAAGCTTAGTACATACTGTTAACAGTATTTACTGTTCTTTTTTAGATAGTGTTTTGATCATATTTTTAGATAGCCTAATCACCTCAGTGTTTTCAGAAAGTGAGCTAGTTTAGCCCATCATTAGCCTTGCCGGCTAGTAAAATAACAAAAAGCAGTGTCATGCTTATCAGGGGTGTCTTTAGCTCTACATAGTTTTGCTCATTCCGTCTTAGTGAACTTTCTCTCCAGCTAATGCTGAGAAAAGGGCAAAATGGACAGTTAACATTTTCTAACAGCAGTTAGAATTGAAAAGTTCCTCATCACCAGATGGTGCAGGTGGTGTAGCAGGCATTTTGGACACAGGAGAACAGCTGAGAATGGGCACTGGCCATGGGCTCATGCAGACTGTTGTTACTCTACACTTTCGTGGTTCATCAGTGAAGTGTGTCAATCAATTTACAGACTGCAGTGTCTATTAGTAACAGACACATAGATCTGCATTATTATAATTAATTTTAGTAGCTGGCTAAGCTACCTGACTGGCTAAGCCAGCTTATTTCCCGAAAACAATGAGATGAATAGGTATCTGAATGATCTAAACACTATATACAAAAACAAACAGTAAATACCATTAAAATATGAGCAAAAATTAGTAGAAAAGCACTGTAAGATCAACGGTGAAGTTAACAGAATTGTAGATCTGATCATAAGCCAGCTGACGTGCGTTTTTAAAATGGATTTACATCACACTAACATAAATGTAATCTGTATTCAATACGGTAGTAGTTATACATTTGACATAAAAAGACTCACTAAAGACTCAAAATGAAATAATAACTCTTTATTTATGTTATTAATGTCAAAATGTTCCTCTACAATAGCTAATCTTTAGTGTCACTGTTCATGCCAGGCACCAGTGTTAGCTAACAATGAGAGAAAAATATGACATTTTATAGTGTTAATTAAATGCCAAACCAGGGTGGGCTATCAGCTAGCTAACATCAGATAGCTCATTTTAGATCAAAGAAATGGTAGCCTTAGTTAGCTAAGAATAGCTAGCTAAATTTTAACTTAAGTAAAAAACTTGCTCACTTCAGCATTCATCCATAGACACTTGACACAATCTAAGTTCCCCCGCCTGTAAAACAACTATCTTTTTTTGGTGAGTAGTCTCATATAGCCGACAGTGTTTACTAGACAGCTAAAGTTACCGACAGTGTTAGTAAGATAAACAGCCTAATTGTGTGAAGGTAGTTATGCTGACATTTTTTCATAATCAGAATAATATAATGTTATGGATTTCATATAGCCTAACCTACGGATAAGTTGTCTTTATAATTAAGTACAAAAACAGCTGTAGCCTACAGACTTACTGCAACAGTGAGGCTGACAGGAATGAAACATGGCGTGGTATCTTTGTACAGCTCCTGGCATCATCACTGGCCGCGTGCACTAATGATGTGTGTATTTATGTGTAGCAGCGGTCGCAGTTTCCCACATAAAACAAAAATGTGATTAAATGTGTCCGTAGAGCTAAAGTCTTTAGCACCAGGGGGCCCTCTTAGATCTGCTGGGTTCTAGGAATGACCAGAGACCAGCAGATCTTAGAGGAATAAACACTGTATACGAAATCATACAGTAAATACTGTTAACACTATATTAAACAAAGTGTGAGAGTAGCTAAATGAGAATGAAACAGCTGTAAGAACATTGGTGGTGAAACCAACGTTACTGTAGAGCTGACATGAAGTCAGCAGATATGCAGTTCATAAATTGGATATAAATTACACTACATTGTGCAAATAGTCCATTATGAGAGAATGGGGCCAGAGGCCACCCTTTCATGCATTTACTGGAGGTAAACCGAACTGTGTACAGTGTGTCACAAGTACATACTAGATCCAGGGCTTAAAGTAAGAAAATTTTCTGTGCCTGAAATGTGTTCGGTGGTTACAACAGAGATGGAGGGTAGGGGGAAAAGAGCGTAACTTTTGAAAAGTATGGGGCTCACATTAGTGGTGTGACGATCAGACGCTCAGCTTTTGAATAGGCAACTGCAACTGCTTTGGGCCCCCGGCCGATATGGGGCCTCCAAGGTCTGACAAACTGTTCCCCACAATAACGTTTCATGTTGTAGCCTCCCGAGCACAGGCCGTAATTTACGGGCCCTCCGAGGTCTGACAAACTTTACCCCACAACAGTGTCTCACCTTGTAGACTGCCCCACCGCCCCCAAAACACAATTTACTGTACGCTTGAAGAAAGATGAAGAGGACTTATCCATCAGGAAACGAAAAAAGAAAGAGAAAAAAGGAGAATGAAGAAAAAAGAAAGCAAGCCTTTGGTAAGTGGACCAGATCATGACAATTAAGTGTCAGTAACGTTAAATTACTGTATGCTGTTAACCTCAGACAAACTAGCGTTAGACTAAATGTTAATGGTGTTTATTTTATGCTCACGTAACCTAGTTAGGCACAGCGTCCGCCGTGAGTCACCAGTGGCTGTTACTGAGCTCGACTTTGCTAGCCTGTTACAACCAATTCCAACCTATGGTACCAACATATCAGTTAGTGCTAGTTGGCAAACTTGCTGGGTCACTTGCTAGCCAAACCTAGCTAAGCTAGCTAGCAAGTAGAACGGATGGAGGGAGAGACTTGGAGAAGACAAGAGAGGACAGAGTGAGGAGGAGAGACTTGAAGAAGACAGGAGAAGAGGAGGACATAAATAAAATGAGAGACTTGGAGAAGACAGGAAAGGAGAGAGAGAAAGGAGGAGAGACCTGGAGAACACAGGATAGGAGAGAGAGGAGGAGAGACCTGGAGAACACAGGAGTGGAGAGAGAGGAGGAGAGACTTGGAGAAGACAGGAGAGGAGAGAGAGAGGAGGAGAGACTTGGAGAAGACAGGAGAGGAGAGAGAGAGGAGGAGAGACTTGGAGAAGACAGGAGAGGAGAGAGAGAGGAGGAGAGACCTGGAGAACACAGGATAGGAGAGAGAGAGGAGGAGAGACTTGGAGAAGACAGGAGAGGAGAGAGAGAGGAGGAGAGACTTGGAGAAGACAGGAGAGGAGGGAGAGAGGAGGAGAGACCTGGAGAACACAGGATAGGAGAGAGAGAGGAGGAGAGACTTGGAGAAGACAGGAGAGGAGAGAGAGAGGAGGAGAGACTTGGAGAAGACAGGAGAGGAGGGAGAGAGGAGGAGAGACCTGGAGAACACAGGATAGGAGAGAGAGGAGGAGAGACTTGGAAAAGACAGGAGAGGTGAGAGAGAGGAGGAGAGACTTGGAGAAGACAGGAGAGGAGAGAGAGAGGAGGAGAGACTTGGAGAAGACAGGAGAGGAGAGAGAGAGGAGGAGAGACTTGGAGAAGACAGGAGAGGAGAGAGAGAGGAGGAGAGACTTGGAGAAGACAGGAGAGGAGGGAGAGAGGAGGAGAGACCTGGAGAACACAGGATAGGAGAGAGAGGAGGAGAGACTTGGAAAAGACAGGAGAGGTGAGAGAGAGGAGGAGAGACTTGGAGAAGACAGGAGAGGAGAGAGAGAGGAGAGACTTGAAGAAGACAGGAGAGGAGAGAGACAGGAGAGGAGAGAGAGAGGAGAGACTTGGAGAAGACAGGAGAGGAGAGAGAGAGGAGGAGAGACTTGGAGAAGACAGGAGAGGAGAGGGAGAGAGGAGGAGAGACTTGAAGAAGACAGGAGAGGAGAAGACAGGAGAGGAGAGAGAGGAGAGACTTGGAGAAGACAGGAGAGGAGAGAGAGAGGAGGAGAGACTTGGAGAAGACAGGAGAGGAGAGGGAGAGAGGAGGAGAGACTTGAAGAAGACAGGAGAGGAGAGAGAGAGGAGAGAGAGAGGAGGAGAGACTTGGAGAAGACAGGAGAGGAGAGAGAGAGGAGGAGAGACTTGGAGAAGACAGGAGAGGAGAGAGAGAGGAGGAGAGACTTGGAGAAGACAGGAGAGGAGAGGGAGAGAGGAGGAGAGACTTGGAGAAGACAGGAGAGGAGAGAGAGAGGAGGAGAGACTTGGAGAAGACAGGAGAGGAGAGAGAGAGGAGGAGAGACTTGGAGAACACAGGAGAGGAGAGAGAGGAGGAGAGACTTGGAGAAGACAGGAGAGGGGAGAGAGAGGAGGAGAGACTTGGAGAAGACAGGAGAGGAGAGAGAGAGGAGGAGAGACTTGGAAAAGACAGGAGAGGTGAGAGAGAGGAGGAGAGACTTGGAGAAGACAGGAGAGGAGAGAGAGAGGAGGAGAGACTTGGAGAAGACAGGAGAGGAGAGAGAGAGGAGGAGAGACTTGGAGAAGACAGGAGAGGAGAGAGAGAGGAGAGACTTGAAGAAGACAGGAGAGGAGAGAGACAGGAGAGGAGAGAGAGAGGAGAGACTTGGAGAAGACAGGAGAGGAGAGAGAGAGGAGGAGAGACTTGGAGAAGACAGGAGAGGAGAGGGAGAGAGGAGGAGAGACTTGAAGAAGACAGGAGAGGAGAGAGAGAGGAGAGAGAGAGGAGGAGAGACTTGGAGAAGACAGGAGAGGAGAGAGAGAGGAGGAGAGACTTGGAGAAGACAGGAGAGGAGAGAGAGAGGAGGAGAGACTTGGAGAAGACAGGAGAGGGAGAGAGGAGGAGAGACTTGGAGAAGACAGGAGAGGAGAGAGAGAGGAGGAGAGACTTGGAGAAGACAGGAGAGGAGAGAGAGAGGAGGAGAGACTTGGAGAAGACAGGAGAGGAGAGGGAGAGAGGAGGAGAGACTTGGAGAAGACAGGAGAGGAGAGAGAGAGGAGGAGAGACTTGGAGAAGACAGGAGAGGAGAGAGAGAGGAGGAGAGACTTGGAGAAGACAGGAGAGGAGAGGGAGAGAGGAGGAGAGACTTGGAGAAGACAGGAGAGGAGAGAGAGAGGAGGAGAGACTTGGAGAAGACAGGAGAGGAGAGAGAGAGGAGGAGAGACTTGGAGAACACAGGAGAGAGAGAGAGGAGGAGAGACTTGGAGAAGACAGGAGAGGAGAGAGAGAGGAGGAGAGACTTGGAGAAGACAGGAGAGGAGAGAGAGAGGAGGAGAGACTTGGAGAAGACAGGAGAGGAGAGAGAGAGGAGGAGAGACTTGGAGAACACAGGAGAGGAGAGAGAGGAGGAGAGACTTGGAGAACACAGGAGAGGAGAGAGAGAGGAGGAGAGACTTGGAGAAGATGGAGGGAAATGGAAATATTTAAGTCTCTTTCATGCAATTATTACAATTCATTACTGCAACAGTGAGGCTGACAGGAATTAAGCATGGCGTGGTATCTTTGTACAGCTCCTGGCATCATCACTGGCCGCGTGCACTAATGATGTGTATATTTATGTGTAGCAGCGGTCGCAGTTTCCCACATGAAATAAAAATGTGATTAAATGTGATTAAATGTGTCCTTAGCACCAGGGCGGCCCTCTTAGATCTGCTGGGCTCTGGGAATGACCAGAGCCCAGCAGATCTAAGAGGGCCCCCTGGTTCTAAGGGGTTTAGCTTTAAGGAAGGGGTAAAGTTCAGTAAGTTTCAGTAAAGTCTGCTCTATCATTCCATCCAGACTTGCCTCCGCATAATTCTTTTATCAACCTACTACTTGCTGACACCTTTGACAAAGGGAGTTCAGAAACCACAAGCTCTACTGGATTATTTCAGTCACTTTCACAGATAGCTTTGTATATTGTTAACAGTATTTACTGTTTGTTTTTGTATACAGTGATTTTGCTCCAATAGCCTGATCTTCTTAGTGGTTTTAGAAACTTAGCCAGTCAGCTAGCTTAGCCAGTCAGTTAGCTTAGCCATTCAGGTAGCCTAGCTGGCTTCTAAAATAAGGAAAAGCAGCTTTAAGCTTATGAGGAGTGCCGTCAACTCTACACTTCTGTGGTTTATCAGTTAAGTGTATGGATTTACAGACTGAGGTCTCTGTTAGTGACAGCAGACACACAGATGTGCATGCTTGTCTCCTTTATGAAGCTACTGTAACTACAATAAATTATTATGTTTCATTTTAGTAGCCAGCTAGGTTAGCTGGCTGGCTAAGCTAGCTCACTTTCTAAAACCATGGAGGTGATCAGGCTATTGGAACATAAACACTATATACAAAAACAGACAGTAGATTCTGTTAACAATATACAAAACTAACTGTGAAAGTGGCTAAATAAGGAGGAGGATTAGAGGTGAAACTAACGTCACTGTAGTGCTGACAGGAAGTCAGCACATATACAGTTCATAAATTGGATATACATTACACTACATTGTGCGGGAGTCTATTATGAGGGAATGGGGCCAGAGGAATCCCTTTCATGCATTTACCGGAGGGAAACTGAACCGCACACTGTGTCATAAAGAGATGCTAGTTCCAGGGCTTAAAGCAAGGACATTTTCTGTGCTAATATGTGTTCGGGGGTTACGACAAAGATGGAGAGTAGGTGGCAAGAGCACAACTTTGTTTTGAAAAGTGATGGGGACATAGGGGCTTAGATTAGGGGAGTGACGATACACTTAGCTCACAAGACATGAGGAAACGCGATACTGGGTTCAATACTTCTGAATTGTGGGTTTAAATTATTCTTCATGGTCAGAACAAATACTTGCCAACAGTAGATAACTTAACATATCTGAGGTTGAATATTCAAAACAATTATGATCAAAGTGTTAGCACTGATAGTCTGCTGTTAGTGGTGCAGCTGGAAGAGCCATCATGTAAAGAAGCAGAAATGCTAACCATGCTATTATGGACGAGTTAAGAGCAGCTGCCCGAGGCCTGATGGGCTTTAACTCTGATGCTAGCAGACTGTTGACCTCAGTATTGCCGGACAATAGCGTCAGCAAGCCGGATCATTAAGGTTACTCTGTCATGATAGACTCCAGCCCTGAGAATGAGGAACAACAGAAAGACTAGTTTGCAGTTAGCGCAAGGGGATATCAAATTAAATAGATTATACTTGTGACTCACAGATGCATGATTTTGGAGATCAGTGACTTGGGAAAAATACTACTCAATGTTTTTTTCTGTCAACATTGTTAATATGTTATTTGCTTTATTTGTGTTATTGTATATAGTTTTAAGCCATTTTGTAAGGGTTAGGGTTAGGTCTGGGCAGGTGGCTAAACCAGAATGGGTTCCATACTAGAAATTGAACTATTTTATAAATCACTATTTATTGATCTTCATTTCTGTCATTCTAATTTAAGTCATTAAAAAAACTTTTTTAAATACATTTCTGTTGAGTAATTACCTCTGCACTTTAGAATGTAATTCATGTAGTCCTTGGCTGACTAGCTGTAGAAATAAAATTCTCAACAATTTCTCAGCTCATTAATTCATATTTCAGAGAGAAAAAGTCAATGTAGGAGATGTATTGTTAATGTCATTAAGTGTACTAGTGTGAGTACACCCTTAGACAGTAGAGGTGGGTAAGGGGCATAGTCATGGTGGGGACGTTAAAAGTCAGGATTTGTGTAATATGTCACTGAGTACAGTCCTTTCACTCAGTCTCAGTACATATCACACACATCCGGACATTTAAAGTCCCCACCATGACCATTTCCCTCAGCCACCTCTAATCTTGCTTGGGCTGGTCTGCCACCTTGTTAATGCTAACTAGGAAGGTTGATCAACATTATTAACAAGAGATACATCTCCTACATTCACTACGTCTCTCTTTTAAAAACTGTGATTACTGTGTAGAAATAAAAAAAATAATAACTGGTTAATAATAAGAACAGGATTCACATTGTATTTATTTAATCTTTTAATTCAACTAACTATTTTAACTAAGTTTCAGTGTAGTAGTGTGTCTGTATGGAGTGTGGTGTCAGTAAAAACTGATATACACAGATCCGGACTTTTAACGTCCCCACCTGGGCTATGCCCCCCCACCTCTGCTCTCAGAGGGGGCTCTGCAGCTGGCCTGACACCTGCTCATTTAGCTAGCAAGGCTGTTCCCGCTAAATAATCATGTGATCGTTTCACAGATCTTTATTATTTTCCCTCCTTCTGCAGCGACCGCCAAGTTGAGCACGCAGCTATAGAGTGTATGGCTCGTGCTGGCTGCGTGAACGTGCGTTTGGTTTTACACACGGGCGGACCGTCAGTGTCTCCTTGTGTTCTTTTGCGCTGACAGTCATCTGCGGAGTTACTCCGGTGTGTGCTGTGTCATAAATCCAGCGCTCCTTTTAGCCTCAGCGACCTGCTGGTTGAGGAGGGCGACAGACAGCGATCCCCCCGCGACCCCCGGACAACTAAACGATCGCGGAGCACGGTGCAGATCTTCTCAGGAAATGGTAAGTTTTGAGTTATATAAGTCATTGTGCTCACAATATAATATTGCGCTGTTTACTTGCAAACGGTTTCTAAATGTGAGGGAGCTTATTAGGAGCCATGCGGAACTTCACCAGGCTAACTGATGTTAGCTAACACTTAGCTAGCAACTAGGCTAACCAGGGTGCAGCTAAACGTGACTCAAATGTGAAGTTAAGCAGTCTGAAGTCAGGCTATCGGACTGCTGGGCAGCTAGGGGTGGGTACACACATCCGTTCATCAGTGCACTGCAATATTTTTTTTCCCCAATTCAATATCAATTCATAAAATCCTCTGAATCGATAACGGCGAGCAGCGGGCCCCGACCACCCGCTGTCCCTCGCCGACGCCTCTCGGTCGCCGCCTCCAGCAGCTGGAAGCTTCTCGCCCGCGACCTCGCTCGAGGGTCGGAGGGTGATGCGGAACACCGTCGGAGCTGCGGTGGCGGGTAGCCGATGTCTGACGCGCCGCTCTTTCGGAGACTTTAAACTCCCAGCGCAGCCGGTCTCACCCTGGCCGCTGCACCCGCGGGTGGCACTCTCCTCCGGAGAGAGAGGGGGGTTCAGTGTCAACGTGTTACCCCCTCACGTCTAGCCGGAGGGCGGAGGGACCGCGGTTATGTCTGTTTATGTCAGACAAAAGTGTAGCATGCAGACCCAGAAACAATGGCATTATCTCAGCCTAACTGTGGTTGCACCGTTTTATAACTAAACACATCGTGTGCCTTTGTTTACATTTTGAACTAGAACTGCCTAGAGGAAAGCTTTATAATTTAAGATCACTTTTTTAAATTAAAAAAAATATCAACAGGTATTCTAATGAATTATTTGTTTATTACTACTTATTAATGAATCCATCGAAGCATTAAGGTCAATATTGAATCAAATTGTGACCTAAAGAATCGAAATCTAATCGAATCATGAGGTACTTTACTATATCCAGCCCTATGGGCAGCTACAATTAATAACAGAATTATCATTTACATACAGCAGGCTTTAATTCACACATAAGCATATTTTTTCTATCATTTTCTCAGTACTTTTCCACACAGAATGTCATATTTTTCTTATGTAAGCAGATATTGTAATTCAAATCATTTTGATAACTGCTATATAATATTTCCTATATTACTCTATTGCTAAAATCATAAACTTCTTTCAAATTAATACCTCTAAAGGCCCCCACACACCGCCCAGACTCGAACCAACAGCCAACTGCCTTTATCTGACCACTCTGTTGCCTCTTCTCTGACCAGCTTGGCAGAAAAGTTGCATTGAAACACCGCGTCGACGTGCTGCCTACTCTACAGTAGCGTGTATGAGATGCAATAAGCGGGCGGCACTACATGAAGACAGGAAATGATGGAACAGAGTGCATCAAAAAACAAAGCGCACATAGTATACCGCCCCTCCCACACACCGCGCTGATTTGCTAGCACACCGTCAATCAGAATAATCATACAGCTCGCACACAACCAGTCAGAGAATCCAATGGCTCAGACCAGCCGACAGCCCTCCTCCTCAGACCTCGCATGTTGAATCTGAGCAGACAACGTCCGCATGGCTCCGAAAGCTTCCAACACAGCTGAACACACCGAACAGATTTTTCCGACCTCGTCTGAGTCTCCCCAAACGCTTCAAACATCCAACGGTTAGGCCGGTGTGTTCTTGCCTTTTAATGTGATTGTATGTTGAGGATGACTACTGGTGCTTTCAGAAGTTGTTCACACACAGAAACTATTGAGAAATTATCATTCAATCTGATAATGAGGATCGTCTAATACATTCTATAGTGCAGCCTTTAGGACCAGAAAGTGGCATTTAGTTTCAGTAAAAAATATTACACTAACCAGTATCCCAGACAATATCTAGATAATGTCTACATTCATGTCGCAGTGTTAAATCAATATATTGCCAAGTTGTGCCACTGCAACTTGAAACAATGTCATGTGATGTGCTAGAGCTTGAAGTTTTACTGTCACTTGTGCTTACAGGAGGATGGTCCAAAGTTTAGATCCACTGGCGGCAGCTCTAAACGCACAGGTGAGAAAGTGGAGATGTGATAACATGATAGTATAATGTGGTTTGAAGTAGTGTAGTATATTATACTGAAAATAATTCTTTAAGCTAAAATATGTAACTTCAAAGAAATGAGCTAAAGTAAACCAGTTTTTTTTTCGAAGTACACAACCAAAGGAGAAAAGGAGATCTCCAGTGTAGCCCCCTCATGTCTCCTTTAAATTTTGGTATGTCTCTCCTCGAGCCCAGGTTCATGAATGCTGGTAATAATTGGATAACAAAACCCCCCCCAAAAAAACCTACATCTCTTAAACTTCATTCGGACAGGGCGATCACCCAGACATGTCAATGTTGAGCCGGAATCGTGATTAGTGGCCTGCATTTCGTTAGCTGTGGTGTTGTCGCTGTGGTGATGTAGTCGGCAGGAGGCTCTGGATTATGCATACAGCGACAACCTGACCTAATAGCTTCACATAAGATGCAGAATTGTGGCTGTTCCAAGCAACATAAAAAACAGGCATGTTTATTTCTGCAGTTAAAAGTGATTTATTGTTTAGTGATTTAATTGTAATAATACATATTGCCCCTTAAAGTAGGTCATTGTATTGCTACTTTTGTGAAAATGTACATTTCAGAAACCCTTACTTTTCAATGTATTAAATATTTTAAACATTGTCATATGGCAGAAAATAAACATTAGTTAGTGGCATTGAATATAAATATGTCTAACCAAATGATCACAACATGTGAAATCAAAAGAGTAATTTGCATGTCTAATATAAAGGTTAAAAACCTAATTAATACCCTATATACTTTTTTTTTCTCCATGCTTTCATTGTTGGTGATGTAAAACTGCGTATTCACTTTAAGGTCACATGTTATGTTGAATCTGACTAAAGGTTTTGCTAAAACAGTGACACTAGGGAGTATTGGTTTGGTTTTACCAAAGCAGGCATTGTTTCTGTGTTAAGGCCTAGAACTATTTTAGGAGGAAACCAAATCTAAATGAACAAATATTGAAGAGCCTGAAGTTGGCATTGTTAGTTCATCTTGAACCCAATTAACATTTACATCTTATGTCCTTTATTTGCAGTTGCTGGTGGGACAGAGAGCTTTGGCACTGAACAGAAAACAAAGGTAGGATACATCTTCTTCTCTGGGTTCTTTAAGTCGACAGTTAAATCAGTCTTGTACATGCACGACCAGAGATCAAAACAATAATGTTTGACAGTATACAGCATGTTAAACCATGACATCCCAGTCTTTAGTTTACTTAAATTGTTCAGTGGATAACATGGCAACAGTGGCTCACCTGGTAGAGCGTGTACATATCGGATAAGGCTACGTCCTTGTCACAGCAGCCCTTTGTATGGTTTCAGGTTGCTCAACCACCGCTGCCCTCTCTCGCCTTTGAATTGCATCTTTACTAGCGATGCATCGATTTTTCTTGGCCGAATGGAGTACGATTGTGATATTGTTAGAGCAACTGCTTTAGGCCAACACAACAAATCACTACAGCACAAATCTTTACAGATCTGTATTGTAGCAAAACATTGCTGTTTTCATTTAGATTGGATTTTAGATGTTTTCTCTGGTAAAACTGAGTTTCTTTTTCAGAAAGTGCTACAGTGCGACAGTGACAGTGACAGTGACCGTACTGTTATCCTTGACCCCACTCCAGCAGAGGACGAAATGGACGCCAGTGTACCTCTGCTCAGAAGAACAAACAGTGTAATTATACGTTTATTTGCAAAACTTCACATGTCAACATAAGTGTCATGGCCTCTGTCAGCTGACTGCTATCACAGGTTTTATATATAGATGACAAAGTGAACACAGAGTAACAGCCAGATGTTTGCCAGCTTGACAGAGGTGTAACTGGTTTTGGAAAAATACCATTACATTAATGTAGTAGTTGGATTTCTGTCATAAGCATCTGCACAACCTCTCACATGTTGCTGGATCCTTCAGACATACGTTAGTAGTAGCCTTACTAAGAGCCATTCATCTTCAAAGATAGCAAGAAAACGCTGAATGAGAGATGAAAACTGAATTCACATCTTCACTTTACATTGAAATTCTTATTTGGGAAAAGAAGAAATTGTGGTGTTATTTGACTAAAAACTGCATAAATGACACATGACATTAGCAAGTGAAGTGAAACAATTCCAACACAATTTTATGATCGTTCTGTGTAAGTAAATAAAATAAGATCACAAAATATTGATTTAAAGTGTCTAATACTGAACGGATTTTAACTACCATTTGCTCTTTATCTTTATGCCATCCATTATCTGATCAGCATGGTTCTTTATTACTACTCCTGCCGGTTCTTTTTTTTTAACGAAATGATTTGTTTGGTTTTTTAGTTGTTTTTAAAGAATTAATTTATAACAGCATTAGAATTAAATACTTTACAGCAAAGTCAGTATGTACACTCAATATGTTACCAGAAACAAATCTAAAATGTTAATAAAACAAATCAAATTCATCACATCAAAATACTGAGTGAAATTAAGGAAAAGTGAAGAACTCAGTCAGTATGAGTCCTTCCTCTTGTCCTCTGTCCTACAACACAGTTTAATATTGTACTTGAGGCAAGATCTCACAATTTCTTCTCAAATGTAGCCTTTTGTCTTTCTTCTAAACTAGGCTTTTTTTTTTCAGCTGAACAGACACAAGTTTGGATATACAACAGAAGAATCTCTATCAAGCCCTGACGTCAGCGAGGAGCACCTTCCCATGCGCCATAGCTGCTGCGCCTTTACTGGAGGTTGGTTGACACGGCTCTTTTTTTTTTTTTTTTTTATGTGTTTTGGATAAATAGGTTAAATGTTGCTTCCTGTGTCTACTAGGGGTGGGAATTGCAGGGGTACCTCACGATACGATATCAATATCCATCCACTTTATTTTCTGATGCAAATTTTTTCAAAAGCTCTAAAGTTATGCATTTCATTTTTAAATGCAGTCTTCACCTACTTTAAATAAGAAAATATTTACTATAACAGTAGGTCATCTGTGTATGCATAGCATCTTATGTTTTTATGTTTGTGTATATAGGCTAATCATTCACAAGTCAAATTAAATGTGTTGAAGCAGCAATACCAGAGGCAAAGCAATCTGCTAGTTTTGAACAAGCACGTTTTGAATGGGCACTGCACTATTTTTAATATTTGCTAGCTAGCTAACTCAGTGTTCCGCCAGTAATGTACCTGCAGTAAATTGCACACAACTCTACTGTAAAGAAAGCAGGAAGACACTTGAGTAACAAGGGAATTTTTTTTCTTTTCTATTACAGCTGACATTTTAGTTTGTGATTAAACATCAACATTATGGCTGACTGAAGTAACATGACTCCCCCTTATAGCTTCACTTTTCTGTGACTGCAGGAGCGTGTTGGTTCTTCTCTCACACATCAGACAGACTGTCTTCCCACAACAAACATGCTCGTCTGCATCACACACAGGTTACCTGCCTTAAAGTAGAGGCTCAGCCTGTAACACAGCAGAGTTAAACTGTGGGTGTGCCAACCTAACCAGTTCTAGAACATAATAAATGTTTTATATAGTTATTAAGTAGGGCTGCACAAAAAAATCATTAAAAAATCGCGATCTCGATTCACACATACACGTGATCTCATTTCGACACACAGCGATTCTGAGCATGTTGTAACTCGAGCTGAATCACAAATAAATGCTCCTATTTCCTCCCGGATTTTGTGAAGCGCCCCCAAACGCAGCACTGCCGCTGCCTCCTCCCTCAACCTGTGGTAAAGCGTCTTTACAGCACGTGATTCAGTGGAGGAAGCCCGCCTGCAGTTGAGCGTTTGGAAGGAGTGAGTGAGAAGCCGTTGTTAGACGGGGCAGCAAGCCGCTAATTTCCCGTCCTTTTGGCGGCTCGGTCCGCCGTTTTAGACAGAGGGCGGCAACTTGGGGGTCTGTTTTGGTCCGCCGATTTGCCTCCTCGGAGGGTACACTTATTTCCGCCTCGCCTGCTAGATGAGCAACTCAACAGCCGCTGAGCCCGGGAGATGCAGCGTCTCCCTCATCTCTAGCTGTGTGGTTGTTAGCTTGTTGTTGTAGCGACAAGCTAGGAACGGTCGCTACTTTCAAATTAAAAGCCCCCCGTTAAGAACCCAGTTCTGAACTCAATGCGGTGCAATGTAGAGCTCTTGTTTTGAAGACAAATTCATTGTTAACTGTTCACAGCCCAACTTCCAGCTTCAGGTCACGTCACATGTTTACTCCTACCTCAGAGGCAGCTTTTGGAAAAGGAGGAATATAACGCCTCCGTTTTAGAAAGCCATCACAGAAGCTATCACATATCACCTAGCCAAAGATACGGCCCCAATAAACACTGTACAACACGAGGTATTAAAGGATGCCCTCTCATCTTGGAGACTCTTTTATTTTTTTTTTACTTTTGTAAAAATCATTTCTCATCCAATGATAGAACTTGAACAAAACAAAAAAACATTGCTTTGGCAGAGGCATAGTAGTATGCCTCTGCCATACTACTATGTTTTTTTTTGTTTTGTTCAAGTTCATCAGTGCAATAAACATTTTGTGAAAAAAATCGTGATCTCAATTCTAAGCAAAAAAATCGTGATTCACATTTTTTCCAGAATCGTGCAGCCCTATTATTAAGAATAGAGCAGTACGTAACGACTAGTTTTCAAATTGGTTAATCTAATGATTACTTTAGTTATGCTGAAAAAACAGACACAAGCATATTGTGGCATATTTTAAATCAGTCTAATTTCCACATGACTGCTGCATTATGATATAAATAATAACAGACCCTCTGTGTCAGAAGCCTGATCATAAAAATACTGGACCTGAAATCCCAAAAGAATGTTGTGACACAGAAGTTAATGTAGTCACTGTATCTCAAATGTTCCCTGGAAAAAAAAAAATATATATATATACATGTAATTAAAGAACGACCAAACATTAAATGACGTATGGTGTAATGTTACGTTACCATGGCAGCAGCTGAGCAATACTTTAACATGGGGGCGATACAGAAATATTCAGAAAATCAATTATAAGTGAACAAAAAGTAAACATGGTGCCTCCTGGAGTCATTCTTTATTCTCGACCTTATTTAAGTTTTTACTCATTAATTGAATCAGCTCCCTTTTCCTTCACTTCTTTTTCCCCACACTCACACACCTTCACCTCTGCTGCAAACACACCTGCTGGCCCCGTCTCTTCCCGTCTCTCCCTCCCTGTATGTGTCTGCTGACTTTCCCCATCAGCAGTACATTTTATAAAGTCACCGGAAAAACACAGAACTAGTCTTCTGGATTTTTCAACTTGTAATTCCGTTTACAGCAGCAGGTGCCCTGCATGTGGAGGAGGCTTGTTAATGTAGCCTATAGAAAAGATATCAACGTGGTAGCTAACAAGTGACATCTGCACTGGTGTGTTCACTGTTGCTTTACCTGGTCCGTGCTTGTATCTGACGTGTCCGCATCTTGTAACACAATAGACAACAACTCTGTTTTCTCTGCAAATGCTAAAACGGGTCGGCAAATATACCTGGACGGCCCTTGTTATACCTGGACGTCGTTTTTAACTTTAGTTTTACTGAAGCTAGCATACTAATGACTGCTGTTTTGTTTACAGTTGCATCTGGTGTGGTAAAGAAATCCACTACTGATGAGATACGCGACAATCCAGCCCAAGGTAATAATATTTTTAGTAATTGGAAAGGAAACATGATCTTGGAAATTCTTGATCAGATTTTTTTACTTGTAAAAAGAGCACGCTGTCCAGTGTATGCCTTTATTATTTCACTTTTTGTTTCACAGTTTCCATAAAATACCAAGGGAAAGTTAGTTCTATGTGCAGTAGACTATTTGATTAAATATATTGCATGTACTGAAAGTCCTTTCTTCTCATGCTCATGTGTTTTACTAGGCAGGTCAGATGAACACATGCCGCAGGTCAGGGAAGTCTCTGATGAAGCACACACAACGAAAGGTAAGCTGTTTTCTCTAGTAGATAATGAATGGGTCAGCCTCCTGGTGTCTGGAGGATTGAGACTGCACCTACTACTGCTGCTACTGTTAAATGGGGCTTTATGCAGTTTTCAGCGGCCAGTAGCGGCATGGTTTTTAGATTGCAACCAGGGGTGTGCTTGTAAGCATGCTCGAACTCATGAGTGAGCGGGTTGTGAGCTAGACTGAATATTATAAATGAGATGAAACCGCAATAAGTACAGGGTTCTACGCTAACCTTTTCCTGAATGAAAATAATTAGGGGCACACAAAGACATCTAGTAGCACAGTGAAAAGTATTACAATAACTTTAGTAAAACCTCCTCTTCCTCCTAAAGCTATAGTATCGGTTAAAAGAGAATAAATCTAAACACAACAAACCAAACAGAAGCAAATCAGTGCTAATGATAACTAACTGCCCTGCATCACTTTAGACTAATAGAAACAAACCGCTCCACATTTGCTTTGTTAACATTGCATCATTTCCTTGCAGTCTAAAATCAACACTTTGACATCGGTGATACACAGGATAGTAATATGGATTGCGTTAGCTGGTTAAGTAATGTGGAAAGCTATACAACTGCACTGGATAATGTTAGCAACAGGTCTGCGTTAACCAACGATTATTACGATTATCTAACTTGAGCCAACTAAAGCACAAAATTACGTTATAAACATGATTTGCAGTAATGTCAGTTTACCTGTCCTACAGGACGAAAGCCAACTCTGCCAACTCTGGGTCCGTTTTGTCAGTTATAGTGTTAAAGTGTCTCTGTGACTCCAGCCTTTCTGATGTTGACGGGCTTCAGCACATAAACTGGTTATTATTATCGTATTTTATCCTAATTGGGAGTTTGGGATTGGGGTTAGGGCTTGTGCTGGAAGCTAGTTGGCAGGAGGCTCGGGAGCGCGTATGCAGCTACAACCGGACCTCATACTTTCACATAAGAAGCAGAATAGTAGCTGTTCCAAGCAACAGAGAAAACAGGCGTGTTGTTTATTTCAACGTGAGGCTACAGTTGACAAACAGGCAGTAAAAAAGTGATTTCATTGAAAAACTACATGTAGCCTTTTTAATACTGATATACTGTAAGTGTAAACCTCTTTTGCTGCAACTACTACCTATATTTCTACTCCTATTACTGTTTTTTTTTTTAAACTGGTAGTTTTTCCTACTAGTACTTTAAGTATTGTGTGTACTGAAGCTACAGATGCAACGGTTGTCATCACAGCCTCATTACAGGCTTGTCATGTCACACTGCATGCAAACTTATGTTCATATTTTAAAGAATATTTCCTACATCTTTTTTTATTCAGGGTCATCAAAATCAAAAAGAAGAAAATGGAGTGATGAAGAAATTCAGGCCATGGAGAAAACACTCTTGGACTGTATCCGGTGGGGGATGGTTCCTGGAAAAGCTGAGTGTCTCAAATGCATTGAGACTTCTCCAGTGGCACTTAGAGGGAGGACATGGGAGGGTGTGAAATTTTATGTAAAAAATCGTATCAGCGCTTTAAGGCGAGACTCTGTTAAAGAAAAGAGGTAAGCTGACGTGTTGCTGTCTTAGAAGATTACACAGGCTATTTGTTGTTAGAGTAGTTTGCCTGTAGTCTTGGATAACAGCCATAAAGTTGTGTTTGAAAGCGTTGAAGTTTTGTTTAAATATAAAAAATAAAATCACAGATACTGCATTTGAAAATATTTACATCTGAAAAATAGTGTAATATTTAAATTGAGTGTTTTTGTGCTGTTGGTATACTCCCAGAGTCTGTAGGATATTTGCTGCTTTGTTGCACTGGTATTTGTTTCCAAACTTTTGTTTGTGATATCAATTACATTCTTCAAACTTTTTTGTTGTTGCCCTTTTTAGGGCAAAATGTAAGATGATGTTGTGACGAGCATTTGTCATTAAAATATTAATGAAATGAATGAAAGAAAATATTTGAATTTGGATTTATGAAAAAATATAGTGCCTGTAGAGGTCTAAAACTGAAATAAAAAACTGGTGTTGCCACATTTGAGACCTGAACCCAACACAAGTTTTCCAATTTTTAAATATTTCTCTTCTCATTGGGCATTTCATATCTACTTTCATGCATCATCAAGATAATGTGCAATTCTGTTGGAAGCTATGCACATAACAGTAAAATGGTAAATGGACTGTATTTGTTTAGTGCCTTTGTAGTTTTTTTGACAACTCGAAGTGCTTTACACCCCATTCACACATGTTCATACACTGGGCAGTCTAAGGTGCCAACTGCTCAGGAACAGGAAATCTTTCCTGTGTAGAAATGGTTTTGAATGTGTGTGAATGGGGTGAATGCACAGTCATCGGGAGCAATTTGGGTTTTAGGACACTTCCACATACAGACTGGGGGAGCAGGTGCCGGGGATTGAACCGCCAATCTTCTGATAAGTGGATCACCGCTCTACCCCCTCAGCCACAGCCGCTCAAAAAAGAGCTTTAATCATTTTTATTGATAGTGGATTTCAATATGCACAGATCATTAGTTAATATACAAATGCAAGAGTTAATGGTGAATATACAAATTAAATATAATTAACAAAAATACCAATGTGATATAGACACCATTCTGTCTTTTAATTGAAGCACTTAATTGATTCTAAAAATCTACCCTCTATTGTTTACCTTAAAGGCTTGTAAATGTATATAAATACATTTGCTATAAGGGAAATAAGATAAAGTGCCATCTAGTGGTGGATTGTAATATGACACAATAGGAGAGTCCCCACCGGAATAGAAAAACCAGACAAAAATAAGCTTCATAAATTTGAGAAATTTTGATGAGCACGTTGATTTTTGGGATCCAAAAAATCCTACAAAAATGTGTGAGTTGAAACCATGCTGTTTATTTCAACTAAAAAATGGAGTCCCCACGGGGCACCTGCACTTGTGTGTCCCTGGAGGTCCCCACCGGAATAGAAAAACAAGTATGTGTGTGTGTGTGTGTGTGTGTGTCTGTTGGGTTTAGGGGCTTGTGTTGGAAAGGTTGTCTCTGCTGAAGCCTGGCTGGTCCCCAAGGACCTGGGGGCCACGGAGCAGAGCAGGTGGAGGAAGGAGTTGGGGGGGATTGAGGCAAGGGCTAGTATTCTCGGACAGGTACAGGAATGCCCAGTGGGCAGTCTTCCAGAGCACACACACACACACACACACACACACTCACACAATCCATTTCCTGTTTTCTTGATAAATATTACAGGCCCGCACTATTACTGCGGGCCTGTTTGAGAACTGTGTAGCTGTTGTTATGACCTCGTTTCCGATGAGAAGTTAGAAAAATAGTGTGATATTGTGGGAAACCCCTGTCACAGGTGACACACATACACTAACCCCCTCGCTGCTCCCCTCCGCCTCTGCGGTGCTCGCGTCGAGCAGCGGATGAAGAGAGGGGGGAAAAAGGGGAAACAAAGGAACCAAAACAGAGGTCAGCTCTGTTTGAAATGGTTCTCAGCTGTACTTCCTATTTCTCTCCGCTGCTCTGAGAGACACAAACAGACACATTCACACAGCCGCGGTGCCGTGGTGACGCAGGGTTCAAGGCGGTGTGAGTTTGCCTCTGGGCTCACATGAGAAAACACAACAGATTGATTCTCATACAAAGCAGCGAGGATACATATAGACAGAGACGTGGTGTCAAAAGAATTGAGGGTATATTGTTTGTGTGGATACATTCACCCCACACACATCTTCGCGTTTATTTGTTTTCTGCTGTTTTTCACCACATTTTCGTCTCATTAGTTGAGAAAATGATTCAGCTTTTAATTACACGGAAGAAGACTTTTTATTTTAAAGGACAAGTGTGAATGATTTAGCATCTAGAGTCTAGCATTGTGACTGCAGAACACAACCAGCCGAATACAGCTTGTTTCACCCCTACTGTGGCCACTAAAAGACAAAGTGCCCTCTCTGGCACCAGTGTTTGGTTTGTCCATTCTGGGCTACAGTAGAAACATAGCAGTGCAACATGGAGCACCCTCTGTAGCTCATTCTAAGGTAACGAACGAACACAAACATGAAGCACAAGCTTCACATAGTTATATGTTACGGAAAACATAATTATGCTACATATTCCATTTCTGTCAATAGATTCCTGTAAATCCTACAAACTGCACCTCCAAGGGGAAAGCCAGTGTGAGCGCAGTGATCTTTTACTATGGATTTACACATACTGTAGGCCCGCTGATATAAATAGCTGCCTAAAACTGCTCGTAGCTTCTTTCAGAAGCAGTGGTGAGATCGTCTCAACCCACAGAGAAGCAAAAAATCATTCACCTGCAGTTAAAACACGAGTTTCTTTTTTATGTAACAAAGGCAACATGGAATCCTGAAATTGAAACTGACCCTGTCATCTTTTCTGATGAATGATTTCGCCTTAGCACAGTAAGAGAATAATGAAAAATGCCCATCACAGAGCCTAAAGTGATGTCCTTAAATGTCCAACAATAACGTTGTCAGACCAACAACTGTAAACCAGAGGTGGAAGAAGTATTCAGATCCTTTACTAAAAGTACTAATGCTACACTGTGAAAATACTCCTCTACGGGCCAAAGTCCTGTATTCAAAACTGTGCTGTGGACTTCACAGAACAGACAGTACGGATTGGCAGTCAAACCTCCTCCATGTTAGTGCTCAGCCCCCTGCTGTTCACACTGTACACCCATGACTGAACTGCCAGACTTCAAGAGAACTCTGTAGTGAGTTATGCGGACACTGCCATCGTCAACGTTATCATAAACAGCGGTCAGAGTTAATACCGAGAGGAAATCAATAATCTTGCAGAGTGTTGCACGGACAACAATCTGCTGCTCAACGTCAGCAGAACCAAGGAGCTGATTTTAGAAAGAGGAGACAGAGACACACACTCGTGTTTATATCGGTGCAGCTGAGGTGGAGCAGGTGAACAGTCAGTGGGAATCAGCACCCAAGTAAACCTATCTTGGTCATCACACATCACCACTCTGGGTTAGAGAGAAAAAGCAGAGAAAGGGGCCTTCTATGAAAACTTATAAAAGCTAAATTCCAGAGCCAACTACTTGTCACAGAGTCATAGAAAGTCATAGAAAGCATCCAGACTGGAAACACCACAAAACGGCATGGAGGGCTGCCAGTTAGTGGTGTTTCCAGTCAGGATGCTTTCTATGAAAGCTCTGCAGTGGATAATTATATCCACCAGAACATCACTGGTACCCATCGACAGAGCACCAGTAATATCAGAGAGGTCAGATGTCTGCACAGAGCCTAAAGTTTACTAAAAACCATGTTCACCCTGGTGCCGTCTGGCTAAAGACACAGAAGGATCCGCTGCCGTACCACCAGACTACAGAGCAGCTTCGTTCCTCAGACTGTGAGACTGTTGAATCGTCCACTCCGGAAAATTGTTTTGTTTCGTATCGATTCTCATTTGTAGCACAAAGGAACCTAAACTCAATTTTGTTTTGCAACCTGGTTTGTAAAATGACAAATAAATTAACCTTAATCTTTGATCAAAGAAAGTATAGTTAACTTTAAATTTACTATTTATTAGTGGTGGTTATTATTAAAATGCTTTATAAGTTGAATATCATTTTATCTGTAATGATTGAGGATCATTAATCAGTATCGTTTGTCCCATTGTGAAATTTCTCCGTGTACCCAAAATGGATTAAACCTAGAAACCCGTCTCTAAGCTCTTGAAACTGAGCAGTGACGACGGCAGAATTATCACCAGCAGCGGAGCAGCCGTCGTGGCACTTGAAAATGAGTTAATTTATTATGAGTAATGAGTCGTCCTTCGTTCTTTGTTTTGGGAGCTGTTGTACTCAGAGATTCCTAAATTATATCATAATCACAGAGTCACTTCATGGGATGAAGTCAGAATGTAAACATCCGCCTCTTCTGCTAGATGTCTGAGCTCAGAGTGTTTCCACTGTTAATCCTGCCCCTCCTCTTCACTGCCCTGGACATGCATGCACGCACACACACCGCACACACACACACACACACACACACACACACACACACACACACACACACACACACACACGCATGCACACGCACACACAGATCATTAGATGGCCTGGTAATCATTTCCAATTAAAACTCAGTGTTTTCCTTCACATTTATAAATACACTTATTTGCCCAAATGTTCAGTTTGGACACATCACGTTGCAGTGAGATATTTTTTGGAGAAAGACAGAGAGAAATGAGAGGGGAGCTGGAGTTCACTTCATATCTGACCCGTGTGCTCATTTCCTGTACGGCTTCAGATTGGCAGTGAGCCAAGAGCAACAGGTGATCTGTATATATGTGTGCGTGTGTGTGTGTGTGTGTGTCTCTTGATTTCTGTGTATTAGTGTAGCCTGTGCGTATGTGTGCATCTTGATTGCTATAGTGTGTCTTGAGTCTGCATTTGACGCATCGTGCCTCGTTGCACCGCAGAGAGACAGGAAGTAGGTTGTGTGTGGCGGAGACAGTTCACTGGAGGGCCCGTCTGGCGACCCCACTCCTCTTTCAGATCCCTATATCATGACAGAAGCTGCTCCTTTCTCCTTCTTCAACCCTCCTTTTACTCCCCCCCCCCCTTCACCCTCTCTTACCTGCTTCTCAATATCCACAGCAGAGACTCTGAGACCTGAAAGAAAAGCTACTGTGCTCCACCACTGCTGACAGTTAAATATATCCCACAGATCTCACTCCTCCTCCCCTCTAGTAAACAGAGATGTTCTTGTTTTCTGTCTCCACTGTATCCTTCTCTTTCTTGCCCGTTTGTTGTGTGCATGTACAGCAGTCATGTGCTTATCGCTGCGTGAAAGGTGCTCACTGTTTCACAGTCGACAGTCACTGGTGAGACATGAACTACTGACCGTCTACCACAGCCCTGCCCTATTTTCGTCCCCTCCTTTGTGCGTGTGTGTACTTTATGTGTGCAGCATCATATTCAGGGAAGCGATGCGTAAAGAGCAGATTTAATTTTTCCACAGACATGATACTACGCTACACTGCAAGTGCTCGTGCACACGCACACACACACACACACACACACACACACACACACACACACACACAAGCCTCGCAGGCAAAAGCGCACACTGGGCTACAGGGCTTCACTTTCAGAAGTGACAAATTATATAATCAGCTATGATATTGAGTAGTTATTGGAGAGGAAATGTCACGACAAAATGTATTGATGATGGGAATAACGCGGGAGTCATTAGCCTCATTGAACTACTTTGAAAAAAAAAAAACTCCACCTTTGATTGATGAGAGTATCGCAGCAATAAGAATACCAGCCGTCTTACCTCATCTACTCCCTCTGCTTCACAGAGCAGCAGTGTAACACTGCCACCTGCTGGAGGAGCTGCCGTTCTGCACCAGCTCGCAGGGTCATTTTCTGGTCATTTTCTGGAGTGCACGCTCAGCTTTATAGAACCGACAAAAACTATACAGGCTTTAGCTCACCTTTTCAATGCTCTTTACACAGGTTACCAACACGCAGACCAGCATCAACCTTTAAACAGGCAATATGTAGTTTAATTGAGCAAACAAGCTGTCCTCAGAGGAAAATAAGGTCCCCTGAACACTGAAGTTAGAAAGGTGGCAGGGTAAGCCACATATGATATAAAGTAAAACAGTATGAAACTGTGTTGTCCTTCAAGGTCTGTTTGTATATTCAGTTTGTTCAGTCATGAAAGCAAAGAGGGTTTGTTAATTTGATTTGTTTAGGCTTAAAAAAAACACTTGATGAAGATTTTTCTCTTCTGATTAAAATGTATTTCCTAAAACTACACAGTGAACCTTTAATCTCATATCCAAAATAAACTGATGTGACAAAAGTATAACATTTACATCTCGGGATCAACTCTAGTACCATTACACAGCGGTCACAAAAAGACACTGACTGAATATTTTATTTTTGCAGCTGTGTGCTGCTCCTCAGCTTCCTTTGTGCATTGCAGTGTGTGAGTATAGTGTCCATCAGCAGCATATTCACACATAAATACTGCCTGACATTTGTGGGTCCATGCTGGTGTCAGCCATGGCCGGAAGCCCTATGTTTTCAGCATGTCTGTCCGTCCCTTTCTCATGAACATGATATCTCAGGAATTCCTGGAGGGAAATTCTGCAACCTTGGCACAAACATCCACTTGGATTCTTTAATGAAGTGATTAGATGTTGGTTGTCAAAGGTCAAAGGTCAAAGGTCACTGTGAGTTCAGAGAACAGCAAAACTCCAGAATTCATACGCTAATTTTGACAAAGTTTCCCACGAATGCTGAATGCAATAAAATGGTGAAGTGATGACATCTAATATCTAAAAGGTCAAAGTTTCACCGTGACATCATAATGTTCTGCAATAGCCCCTTTTTCTGGCCTTTATTTAACGCAGTACTTCAGGAACAGAAGGGGAGATTGTGACTTGATTTTACATTTTGGTTGCATACTGAGTTGGCAATATTAACTCTGGGTGTCCACCTCGAAACTGCGATTAGATCCTCTGTGCTGCCGGGTTGAAGCGTCCACATTTTGCAGTTTGCAGCTACTTTGTGTTCTATCAGAGTCGGCTTCATTGGCAAAACATGAGGACACAGATAAGGAATTTGACTGTTTTTTGTTTCTCTCAGTGAACTTACAGACATACAGCAGTAGTCCACCACAAGCTCTTTGGTTGTGCGGGTGTTGATCTTCAGATGCATGTCATTGCACCATGTGATGAAGCTCCTTATCAGTCCTGCGTCCATCTTTAAAAATAGTCTCTCAGTGAAGACAGTGTGTTTCTCACTGGAAATTATTCACTGGAATCATACATGTCAACATAGTGTTAACTTACGAACTACACTTAGGACCTTTCAATAAATTCCCTCAAAGTCTTCACCACATATGTTATAAGTCTTGACAGACATGGATGTAAACTTACATACAGCCACGCGGCAGTAATGCTAGATTTCTCGGGAGAGACTGGAGACCTGCTTGGATTCGGTGTGCCTCACATTGTTGCACAAAGTCATCGTCACAGTCTAATAACGCTGTCATGTTTATTCTCCTGTTGCAGTTCCATGTCCCCGTTCAGTATTGACAGCATACGGCGCCCTCGAAGGTCAGAGTCACCAGATTCCAAAAAGAGAAGAATCCATAGATGTGACTTCGAGGGCTGCAATAAGGTGTACACCAAAAGCTCCCATTTAAAAGCACACCGGAGGACGCATACAGGTCAGTGGCTAGAAGTGTTTGTTTGTTATGCTACATTTATTATTATGTTCTTAGTTGATCTACAGTAATGACAGTCATGACAGCCTTTTTATTTAGTGCAACGGGCTTATAAATATGTAAACCAGGAAATGATTTGTTAAGGTTGTGCTGAAAACCACCTTAGACTCTGAGTCACTATGAAGAATGTATGAACAATGTATAAACAATTTAGCTAACAAACCAAATCCAAGGAGAAGACAATGAATGCACATGTAATGTAATGTAGGTTATGTATGTATAATGCTTCATAAGATCTGCTGAACACCTTTGATAATACACCGTGATGTCTTACAAAAGTCGTCCTAGGGCATTATGTCTGTAAAACTGTGCATTCGAAGGGGAAAAGTCTCAGTTTCTCATGATGACAGACTCTCTTATGAACATCCTGTGGCTTTCTTTAGTCTTAATGGAGGCAGACTGTGGTTATGAGTGCTGTCAGACTGTCCTAATGGCTCCGTGACGGCTTCAAGTAAAAGGTGTATATTTATAATGGCACTATCATCAGGCCATGAATCACACTATAACCAAATGGAATACTCATTCATGATCGTGGCGCCACATTTTTGTTAATGCGATATCTCAGGAACACCTCGAGGGATTTTGACCTGACAAAACCCATTTTTGACCAATTACTCAACAGTATATATAATAGTCATGAAAAGTTTTAAACAAATGTCTAATAGGGTAAAATGAGGAACTGGTGACATTTTGTATCTGGAAGGTCAAAGGTCATCTTTCTTGTGACATCATGATATTCTGCAAAACAAGCTCTGATCATTATTCAGCGCCATCGCTCAGAAACAGCAACTTACGGCTTACGTGAGTCATTATTCTAGTTCCAGTTACCATCATGGTTGTGAGGTAAAAATTGCAGACTTAACAAATTAGTCTGCAACTTAATTTCAACCTCAGTACAATTTACTCAAATACTGTTCTTCAGTATAATTTTCAGGTACTTTACTTGAGTATGTCAATTTCTTCATCACCACTACATCTCCATTTGTCAATAATTTTAGTTACTAGTTACTTTGCAGATTCCGATTATTCAGTGTTTATAGGCTATTAATTCTGACATGTTATGATTTACATAATTTCGTGGGCAGGACACTGAGTAAGAGGATGCTGCATCAGAGCCAAAGTAGCACATTTTTGAATATATGTTTAGTTATTTTATCTGCAATCTGGCAGAAAAACTGCTTATACCGATAATCAGAAAAACGCTTAGTATCGGTCGGGGCTGATAATCGATTTTCCCCTCCTACACATCTCAAGTGTGTTTTCAAAGCCTGCAAATTAATATTCATATTGTACAAAAATGACTAAATACCATAGGATGCCTGAAAAGACCTCCCACCAAAAAAATCAAATCTGACGGACAATGTAGAAAATAACAACATAAGAAATACAAAAAAGAAGACCTGTAGCATGTAAAACGATCAGCCGTACATCAGCTGTACATGTGTTTATACTTTACAATGACTATAAAGAAAAGAGTTTTAACCCCCTCACTTGCAGGGCATGGACACACACACACACACACACACACACACACACACTGGTGTGGTCCTCAGCCTCCATAAAAAAGAGTAGATATTGATTTCTGTACAAGCAACTGTGATGTTTGTCTCGTGATGGGTTTCATTCAACATTTTAATATGCTGTTAAAGCTTGGAGCTGTTGCCATAATGTGTCACACAAACTTTTAGGGAGACATATCATCATTTATCAACCCTTTATCATGTATCAAGGCCACTGGCTAACTAACTCTTAATATATCAAGTATCCAGTGGCAGTACTGAACATCGGCCTACAAGCTTCTGACTGTGCACTCTGTTTCCTGTCCTCCTCTCCAGGGGAAAAGCCATACAAATGCACCTGGGACGGCTGCACGTGGAAGTTTGCCCGCTCTGATGAGCTGACGAGGCATTACAGAAAACACACGGGGGTGAAGCCCTTCAAGTGCGCAGACTGTGACCGCAGCTTCTCCAGATCTGACCACTTGGCCCTGCACCGACGGAGACACATGCTGGTGTGAATGAGACGGAGAGAGATACACAGAGAGAGAGAGAGAGAGAGAGAGAGAGAGAGAGAGAGAGAGAGAGAGAGAGATAGTGAGAGAGAGAAAGAGAGAGAGAGAGAGATCAATGGAACAAACAACACACACACTTACACACACAGGCAGCCGGGGGAGCGGGATCTCCCTATGAATGTTTCTCAGCTGGCCTGGACGCACACCCCCACACACACACACACACATAGACGCACACACACACACTCTCGTCCGTCGCGAGGAGGGAAGATGGAGAGGCGCACAGAGCTTGCGGAGCACAAAACAGGGTCACTTCTGGATCCTCTTTGGGTTGGAAGGAACGGACGGCAGGACCTGTTATTGTCTTTTGTTTGGAGTATAATAGGGAACTGTCTTTTACAGCACTGTTTGTAAATGTTTCACTTTGATTTTTAAGATGAACTCGCACTTCTTTATTTGGACAAAAAAATATATATAATGCAATCGCAGCTGTCTCTTTTTTTTTTGGTATCTTTTTTCTTTTCGTTATTGTTCAAATGGCTGCTTCTCCAGCATTCATAATGTGAACGACCCCAGTATGTGGAATGGATTTCCTGTTAGCGAGCGGAGAGAAGAAGTCAGGACTGGATCACAGGACTAGGAAAGGACTTGGGCCTATTTGGAGTTACAGGCAGCATTGTTGCACCTTGCCTCCCCTGTGAGTCTGATTTGTGACCAGCAGAGGGGGCCATTTCACCGCAGATGGCTTCCTTTGCCCGCTGGAGCCTGCTGTCATAGCCGAGGCACGCCATACGGAAGCTGAAAACCAGGGGAGGGGCTGGACTTTCACCTTTCTCATACCCAGCAGAAAAATGAAATGACACGAACTCGAACAGCCACAACCTGAATGAATCAACCTCATCAACACGTCCACTGTTTCATACGGTCATTGCTTTTCTTTCAAACATTGAAAACTGGACATGCGTATCATCACACCAGCAACGGAACCCGCCGCTCACTCCACGCTCACAGGACCCCACATCTCACCAGTGCTACTCTTTATGTTGAGCCTCTTGAAAGCATTTTCTTATACAAAAAAAAAAAAAAAGAAAAAATCTTTGGGTGGATTTTGTGCTGTGATTAGCAATCAGTAAAGTGCAATCTTTAAGGATAAATATACTTTCAGTATGGAGACGTTTTGTTTAATTGAATCTTGCTTCTTCTTCTTCTTCTTCTTCTGTCTTTTGGTTTTTTTTTCTTTTTAAATGCCTGCTTATTGCTCATGTCTGACTCAGAAAAGTACAACCCCTCATGTACAGTGAACACTTTGAAACAATCAGAGGAGATATCCAGTATGTGAAAAAGAAAAAAAAATAGAGGCACCTTACAGACTCTGCTTTCATTCTGTCCTGATCTGTCTGTTGTTTTCTCTCAGCTGAGGTCTATGACAGTGAAAAAGAACTTGGCCTTGTGGTGTTTTAACTTTTTTTTTGTTTTTGCACAGCAGCACTTGACCATAAGCTGAAACAGACATTGGCTGCAGTGTTATTACAGGGATAGCGTGGCACCTGATGTACAATACAGAAAAAAAAGCAATACATGCGGGACAGAGTGATGAGAGGGGGCGTCAGCATCCTCGCTGTTCCTGTTTGCTGATGTCAATATCGGGGGAGAAGATTCTAACCACGACTGCCACAACTCCCTCTGTCGATTGGTTCGTAGCTCCAGCACAAGGCTCTAATCTGATGCGTCTCAGTTAGCGAGTTACTCCGAATCATCCTATTTTGTTTTAGTTATTATTTTATTTGTCTCAAACACAGACAGTCACTTGAAATGTTTTCACCTCAGACCAGATATATGTTAAGATTATTATCCGATGCACCTGAGACTTTGGCTATGGAAATGACGGAGGAATGGCATACACATACATGGACAGCACGTGTATAAAGAATATGTGCATGCCTGAATACATCATGTATGCAAAGGAAGAGCACTTCTTGGATGCAGTTACTGGCGGGAGCACCTCTTCAATTAAATTAAAAAAGTTTAGTCGTAATATCAGGCGTCGTGCAGGTATCTGCAGGTCTAAACTCAGAGCATCAGGCCAGTTTATTGCATAGTGCTGCTAAATGCATCTATTGGATCGAAGCCAGGGAAAAGAAATGGCGACCTTTTTGATGACAGCACCTTGAAAACCGCACACCGCACAGCCACACACACACACACACACAAGTGCGCACACATTGCACGCCCTCCCTCTCAGCAAAGTAGCCAAGTCCAGGAGGTCGTTTCCACACATGCACCCCCAATGTATGTGACAACCCCCTTTGAATGGTAATGGTCTATGTTATCATTATTTATGTATATTGTTTGTGCACATGTCATTATGCCCGGTTGTATTATCATTTTGGCAAAAAGCATATCAGCACCTTGTTTGATTATTAGTATGATTTTCAAATTATTTTATTTCAGATGTCAATTTATAAAAAAAACAAACAAAACAAATAATCATGGTCATATTTTATCATCCATATAATGTATGAGAAGGTTTTATTCTTGAGGGGCACTTCATCATTGCATATAACTTTTTTTTTTCTGTACAAAGGATCTTTTGAAATGTTGTAATATATGTGATAGTGAAGATAAAAACTTATTACAAAGTTCTACAGCCTGTATATACATTGGAAACATAGGGCTTTTGATTAGTAGATGCAGGAAATACATTTATACATGTAAAGTCTTTTTTCAGAGACTGTAATTTATCTAATTTGATATACAGTGAAATGGGGCTAATGGTTATTCATCATGTAAATGATCACATGTGATGTTCTATAACAGTTTTTGCTTTTCTTTGGTTTGTGGTTCGATAAGTCCATGATCAAATCATTTTTATTCCCGAGGCTGAACCAGTGTTTGCTAGAACCGACAAATTATTTATATACAATGACCGTATTAAGGTACTCGATTTCCCTGTGTTGCTATTTTGCTATACCCGGACAAGAAAATTATATTGATCAAGCACATATCAACAACACGTGTACTCTCGTATCCAGTGTATGAAGTTGCCTGCCTTAATACACCAGTTTTTTGCTCAATTCAATTAGACTTGAATATGGTGTCTCCACAGGACAGGGTGTATTCTGTTTCCCTCCAGCATCTCTTTCCTCATTTTAGAGCATAATTTTGTAACGGTAACCAGGGTCAAAGTTATGCAATAATAATGAATAGTGCCTCATATTGCAAACTTGTAATATCAGCTGCTCTGTGCAGAGTTCAGATTTCAACATGTGTGCTCAAATTAATAAATTTCAAAAATGGGAAACCATGATTTTTTTTTGGAGAAAAAATAAAAATAAGCACAGACAACGTTATGCAAGGCGGACCTCTAATGTATCACTTTCTTTTACGCACTGAGCCTTATGCCATTGTGTCAAATGCAGCATCCTCCCATAACACTTTCACAGGCTGTTTATAGCTCGCGTTATTACTTTGCTCGCAATAAGTCACTTCCTCTGAGGGCAACAAAACTGAGTTACGAAGGCCTCACGATGTTTCAGCTTCATCACATGAGTGGAACATGGAAGATAGCGATGGGGTTTCTCATTCGGAGGGAAAATATCCTGTGGCTGGGATTCCGGCTGTAGAGGGACGCCTTTGTTAATGAATACCGATCTTACACTTCTCTATCAGTTCAATATCTACTTTTACTTTCTGTGTAACATCTGCTTTTGAGTTCCTGGTTTTGAAAAATTTTAAGTAGTGGAGCCAATGCCTTTGTTTCGAGTTTGCTGATATTACGTACAGTAATCGTTGTTCCTGTATTTATGTAAAGTGAGTGTAGTGTAAATATATTCAGATCTTTTCATTCTTACCGTTGAAAAAAAAAAAGAAGAAGAAAAAAATTGTGATATTGCTCAGCATCGCTTCAAAAGGGAGATTCTGCTCATGGAAATTCCACATCTGTAAAAGAAATTTTTAATCCCGATATTTTTCAAAACTTCAAGAACAGATGTCCTTCTTTATTTCTGTTACACTTTTTCTTTTCTCCAAGAGTTGTTTAAAGTATCCAGTCAGTGTTTTTGCCTTTTTCTCTGTATTTTTCATATGGATGGAGCTGTGAAATTAAAAATAAGTTCAAACATATACATGTATATCAATATGAATGGAGGCATGAAGGTTAATAAAGTTGCATTTTGTATGTAACACACTGGTATGGAGCTAGTTGCTATCTACGACTGAGACGACTGGTATGTGGTTTCGATGTCGCTCAGACATCTGAGCACTGTACTCACATTCTCTGGCATTCAGAAACCTAATCTTGGTATTAGGGAAGACATTTTAAATTATTGGTGATACGCAGTACAGTAGCTCGTACACAGAGTACGTCGGATCGCCACGAGAAGAGCGAAAAATTATTTAAACGTTTTTAAAAAATTAAAACCTTTGATTCACCAAACGTACTACAAGGAACCTTTTACTGGTTATGAAACAGTTTTAGTTCATAGGAAACATTCAATGCTTACCTTCAGGTTCATACTTTCAGCTATGCTCAATCAATTCTTACTAGACATACATGTGTGACACGGTAATGTGGTGTGATGTCACAAAGTCACGGAATTAAAGGCGCGACTACTGGCGAGGCGTTTCAGGAGCAGCGTTTTCCGTGGGAGAGAGGAGCTTCTGTTGCTTCATCCTTTTTTAACTTTCGAGGTGTTTTACATGTAAAATAACATATAACAAACTGAAGGTAAGGAAAAAAAATGTAAAAGCACAACGGGTCTCCTTTAATACTGATGCCTCTGTGTGACATGCATAAGCAAATAAGATGATCAGTGGGAAGATTGGCTATTTCTGTATAATTTGAATAGTCATTCTTAGTGCCTGTCAACAGGTGGGTATGCTGACTTATCCAGGTCAGCCATAATGTTTTTTTTTAACAGTATTGATGAGGATGAAGTGAGGAGCCTCACAGCCTGAGGAAAGAAGCTGCCCTGTAGCCTGGTGATACGGTACGGCACTAAAACAAAGTTTGCTTTATTTCACCATCGTCATCTTTTGTCCGCAGGGGCCACAAGGATCAACAGAAAACAAAAGCGCCACATATAAAAATGATTTGGTGCCTGAAAATCCTCATTGACATGTTCAAACTTCTAAGTGAAACATTGTGTGCCTCTGTGTGATACCATGGTGTTTTGTTGCACTGAACACAGAGTGGTATTTTAAGATCTGCTATTATTTATCAAGACATGTAGAGAATGCCGTTTCTAAGAACAGGTTGCACTTAAAAAACGCCCAGTACATAGTGTACCACACTCTATTATAACTGGATCTGGATGAATGTTTCTGTCAGCCAGCAAAGGATTCAGATGATTACAATAGCGAGGTTTCAATTCCCAGCCCACAGAGTATTTCACTGTGCGCTATATCACATGCGTGATTTATGACTCACAAGGGCCTATACAGCGTAGGCTATACTGTACAAGCAAAGCAAAGTCAAAAGAAGCTGAAAGCAAATAAGAGCGATATTATACCAGTCGCCAGAGTGAAGTGCCTCTGCGCTTAGGACAAGCCGAGACAACTCCTCTGGTTTGTACAGCTTCTCTTGGCACCTGAAGTCTGCTGTGACTCATGTCAGGGACACCTTCCAACAGTCGAACAAAAGACGTAACCTTGTTCTGCTTTCATGACTTGTTAATAAGAACAAGTGCATCAAGGGTGTGACCCGTGATAATTACAGAATGCTGAAGGCAAATCATTAACCAAAAACGAATTTGAGCAGCGAGGATGAACCGACACTCGGGGGTCAGCTTGTTTGGCATTCAAATCATTTGGCATTTTGAATTAAATATAATGATTAGACAGAAGTAGCTGGTCTTCTCACTGATGGACTTGTTTGCTTATGCAGGTCATAAAGAGGCATCAGTGGTAAATTCAGACTTTTTCATAGTTGAAAGTTTCTTGCAGTATTTTTTAGTATTTAGAAACAACTGTAGACCACCGACAGACAGACAGACGTACGGACGGACGACATGGACAGCTACATAAATGGCTGGCAAAATACTGCTTCTTCTGGTAGTTCCTACTAATATAGGTGTCTCCAAGAGCACATTATGACACGCAATCACACAGACTCACAACAGCTGACGAAAGAGATATTCAACTCAGAACTTTTATTTGCACTGTGAGGGGTCACATGGCTTCATAGCACATTAGATCAACTTGGACTGCATCTTCATGTTATGAAGCTACGACACAACATACTGCGAACGCCTTTCACGTCAAAATATTTGTGTGTGTGTATATATTTCAAAGTATTGCAATAATTCACCGGCACGGACGCCACTGAGCTGCTGTCTTGGCTGGAGAAAGTGATGACAGTGTTAGACCGTAACAATATTCTATCATTCGATCCTTCTTAGACTCTGCCAAAAAAGGTTAAAAATAAACAGTCTCTGCAATTAAAAAAAAAAAAAAAAGTTTAAAATTTTTGTACACCCAGAAACAATCAATGGATCGTATCCTTTAAACAGCAGATACAAAATATATACATATTAAAAAAAATTATAGAGGCTTCAAAAATCAATTTTGTTCAACCTGCCTGACTCAAATTACGAAGAAACTTGGTCATAAATAGAGACGGAGGAGGGGGCAGCCGACATACAGAATCACTTTAGCAAAGCAAAGTACCTGATAAAAGAACATCGTCCCAAAAGGGGCAGCTTTGTTTTCCATTCATCCAAAGAAAGAAACAGGCAGTTAAAGGCACTTTCAAAGTGTGTTTGAATACATGGACAGCAGTCAAAGAAAACCAAAAGCTCGCACAGATGTTCAGACTGGCAGGTGCTCAGTCTGAATCAAAAAAAAAAAATATTTTTTTTTTCAAACTCTCAGACATCAATTTGGAACCAATCACAAGTAACCTGATGCTGTCAGAAGATATGTAATGTCGGACACTTAAATTATTTCCTGCCGAAACAAAGTCAGAATGAACGAGTCTGGATTTGCCCGTCGTAACGACTTCCGGGAGAAGGAAAATAACCCTGACCTGCTGCTGAAATGTCACGTACTCAGAGCTCCTCGGTGTAAAATGAGATATTGCTGCGTGGAGACAAACATGGGACAAAACAAGCCCATCAAAAATAAGTTAAACCTTTTCTATAATTAAATAAAAGAGTTCTGTAAAGACCAGATCTCTGTAAGTGTACGGGGTCATAGATATAGAGCATTCATAATGACTATGATAAATATCTCATTGCCATTATCTCCCTCTTATTTCAGCGTTATAAATAGATATAGATTTTGTTGCGAGTAAAGTTGTCCTCAGTGGCAAACTAATCTATAAATCTGGCAGTGTTAAAGTCATGCCGCGCTCTCCGCCTGGCTTGCAAACAGTGACTGATTCCAACATTTCTTCTTCTTGCCGTGTCTTTTAGTAAATCCACACCTTCTGTACCTACACGTGTGACTAACTGCTTTACTTTCTATAGTACACATCAGTCCGTTGACCCTCGAGCTAATGCAACGTACTCTTTGACCTTCCAGTTCATATATCCACAGCTGCTATCTAAGTTAATTTAAGAAATGTCTGTAAATGACATGACGTGGTTGAAGTGACTTGTACAATAATAAAAACTGAATGATAGTTGTGTATGTAGTTTGCAGCACAACGAAATCTAATGAAAATAAAGTCTTAAAAAGACTAAATATTATGTTGTTGTTTCATTTGGCAAATTATTTTCACTGACACCTTGGCAAATGTCCCCCAGTATTGCGATACGTGTGTAAATAAAATAAGGCAACAGTATTATTTGATCCTTTCACAATAAAAGAAAATTACTCGTGGGCCAGCACTGCTAATATTATCTCCACTGGGATGTGAGTGGAACAAATCCACAGTTTTTAATTTATTTGTTTGCTGATATGTAAGTCCACTTCTACTGGAAGAAAAAGAGAAAAAAAGATCAACTTGATTTGCAGGAGCAGGTTTTCTAGCTCTGGTGTCTCTTCATGTGCAGGGCCAGGTGATCAGAGCGGGAGAAGCAGCGGTTGCACACGGCACACTGGAAAGGCTTCGCCCCGGTGTGTTTCCTGAAATGGCGAGTCAGCTCGTCCGAACGGGCGAAGCGCCACTCACATCCCTCCCAGGAGCACTGGTACGGCTTCTCTCCTTCAGCAGACACACACAAAACAAGAATCAGACTGAAGCTACTGCAGACGGACAAAGCATAAATGACGTTAATTAAAAGTGTGGGATATTTGTTTCTCAAATTACTGATAAATGTGTTTTAAGTATGATGAAAGAGCTGAGAGCCATAAATCCCAGTGTGCCCTGTCTTTAAGGGCTGTGGGGTTTATGGGATCTGACAGCAGTGAGATGTGAGCCAGGTCTGTCGGCAGACAGAATGCATCTGCACGCCAAGTACATTTTTCTGGGATCACCGCTTTCCCCCCAAAAGAAGCCTCAAACACAACTCCAAAAACATTTTACCTGTGTGTGTCCGCTGATGAGCTTTTAAATGAGAAGACTTGGTGTACACCTTCTTGCAACCTAAAGAAAAAGACGTCTCATTAACATCAAAGTACCGTCCTGTCACTTGGATATGAGCTGTAGGTAGAAGCAGGACTCACCTGGAACGTCACAGTGGTGAATCCGCCGTCTCTCCAGATCAGGATTACTCCTCCGGTTGCTCTTAAATGGAGCTGACTGGGCCAACACTGGGGACATCGGGCCAGCACCAGGTGCCGTCTGAACTGGTGTCAGTGTTGGATGCTGGACCGGCCCAGGACCTGGACTCTGGACTAATCCCACACCGCAATTCTGGTCTGGGTTTTGGATCGGACGAACACCAGAAGCTTGCCCTGGATTGACAGGATGATGGGTGTGGAAAGTTAACTTGGAGGCGATGCTGGCTTCATAGGAGGGAGGTGGGGACAGATTGTGGAGGAGCTCCTTCCCCCTGTCCGGACTGGAGGGCTCAGAGTTCGGCGGGGAAGGTGGCAAATAGGTCGGCCTCTGCTGATGTCGAAAACATTCATTCTGACCGCCCGTGGGTTTGACAGAATTCTGCACCGGGCCTACATGGACGTTCCCCATGGGAAGGCCTAACGGGGCCATGGGGATGGAGTTCAGCTGCGACCCGTGAACAAGCTGCTCCATGTCAGAGTTCAGCAGCTGAAACAGGGGAACGTCCTGGAAGTCTGGCACTTCCTGCTTGATGAAAAAGTTCCCGCTAGCAGCGTCGGCTGCACCGAAGACACCTGGGTACTCTGGGAGCGTCGGTGGCACCCCGCTGCTCTGACAGGTGGCGTGCATCAGAGAGTGCGGGGGCTCCGTTTTGATCTGTCTCATAGTCCTGCAGAGACCGGGGTGCAGGTACGTCACGTCAGGAAGCAGCAGGCTCATGTTGACGCTGTAAGGAGGGGCCAAGTCCTCTGCGAAAGGCTGCTCGAGCATCAGAGAGCCGTCCCTGCACAACATTTTGGAATTGACTACGTCCTGTGGGTGAGACAGGTAGCTGTCCATCTCTGATTTGCCCTGAAAGACAAAAGAGAAGCAAATAATCAGGTCAGCCATGGTCAAGTTCCATGACTCGACAGATGATCGATTCAGGCTCTCTCATTGATTATTAGTCAGGCTGCATAATATGGTGAAAAAAAACAACTCACATTGCGATTCTGTTGACATAAATTATGAGAGAGATATGATCAGGACTGCAACTATAATTACGTTTAATCATTGATTAATCTGTTGGTTACTTTCTCAATTAATCGGTTAGTTACTTGGTCATTAAAATGGCGAACAATGTCAATCATGTCTTGCTTTGTCCACCACCCAAAAAATATTCAGATTATTGTCATACAGGAGGAAAAAAATCAGACAATATTCGCATAAAGAAGCTGGAATGAGTGAATTTCCGTTTCTTTTTTCTTTAAAAATCACTCGAACCAACTAGTCGATTATCAAAATAGTCTGTGATTAATTAAACAGTAGACAACCAATCGATTGATTATTGGAGCTTAAGTTATGATTCACTATTGAAGTGAATCTATCTTGGCATCAAAATCTTCGTTTTCACTAAAAAACTAATTTAAAAAAATCTGTCAAAATCAGGATGATGTGACATTTGTTGGGATCTGTGTCAAACTAAGGGGTTTTCTTCCATCTAAAGAACAATATTTATAGACCGGGGCATCTCAGCACTGCAGAATGTCATTTTAAGGATGTTTTCCACACTCTGTCTTTTTAAAGAAATTACAATCATCTTGCTCAAGACCATATTGCGACTTTGATCATATTGAGATCAACTGTCAGTGTATTCGCTCGGTAGAGTTAAACGCACTTTCACATCATTTTGGAACAATATTTGAATGACATCTGAGTACAAACAGTTGGATAAGCAAGTAATAAATGAACAACATCCAAAAAGCTTAATGACAGAACTTTCTCAGTAAGTTCACTGAGGACTAACTACAACCGTGTAGTTTGGATGCCCTCCACACTGATCTTTCACTCATTCTGCCAAACAGCTTGACGTGCCTCACCTAAACCTGATACTGACGAGGAACAAAGAATGTGCAGTCTTAATTATTAGTGTAAGTGCAAAAGCAGTTTAGTTTAGTTCATTTAAGTCATTTTTCCAACTTAAAAAAAATACACTGGTAGACGGACAATAAATTAACTTCAAGCTCTCTTACTTCAGAAAAGAAAACCAACAAAAACACATAAAACAAAACAAAGCTGTAATAAGCCTTTGCTTATTGCTTAAACAGGCTACTGTTTTATATTTGTTAATTATCTTGTGTTTTAAATCTTTTTTTCTTTAAGAGTGAGTAAAACCAGTGGGATAGTAGGAATTTAACGTGGTCCCTGAACGCATCAGTAGTTTTCTGCTCTTGTCTCTCGTAATAAAATGATAATTCCGGACCTGCAGCTGAACATGAACGCTGACCTGAACTACCCACCGCTCTCCACTGATGGTGGAGCATCGTGACACTGGCACTAAACTCCCTGTTGGGAACACATTTGGGGCCTGCACTTGACTTGCGTACACACCGACACACTAAAGACGCCAACCAACCCCCCCCCCCCCTCACATTCAGCAGACGCCCTTCGGAAAAACGCTCCAGCAGCCGAAGCTGTTTGGAAATACATGGCTGAAATTAGAAACATCCAGTTGCTCTGCAGCGCTGCTGCTGCTGCTGCTGCTGCTGCTGCTGCGGTGCATCTCTTCCTCCCAAGTTTGCGGGAGCTTGTGCAACCTCTCACATCCCCACAGCCGTGTCCTGCTTTCCTGCGATTTCAAACCCGGTCAATGTCACAGCATCACATTCAGCCGCACACAGCGATCTCAGTCACGTGTTGGGAACGGTAGCTGCGAACATCGTGGCAAACAACACACACAGGCCCGTCTCCCGGTGATCGGCTCACATCTTTCAATGAAAAAAAAGGGGAAAAAAAGAAGAAGCACACACACACACACACACACACACACATAGACACACAGGCTGTTTCGCTCTGATCAGCAACATCCACGCTTCCAACGTCAAACCGGCAGGTATCGGTAAACCCTGTGATGCTGGGAGGCAGAAGGAGAGAGAGAGAAAAAGAAAATAGCGATCACTTACCAAATTATAATCTTGAAAGGAGGAAGTTCCCGGGATGGCATCCCTCGTGTTGCAGAGCACTTGTCCATGATCTTCGCCCCTCAGACCGTCGGCTGTCAGCGGCGCGGCGCTTTTACTGAGGAGCTGCGCGTCCTGCCCCGGAGCGACCCAAGCGTTATTCCTCACGGCAGCGGCCATAAAGGCTAGAGGTTACTGTCCTAACTATCCGAAATCTTTCACTAATAAATTAAGCATAGGTGTATCATTTGTTTGAGGAAAAAAAAACAATCGGTACGAGCGCAACGAGCCAGCTGTCAAACGTTCATTCTCTCCTTTTTTTTTTCTTTCTTTTTTTTTTTTTTTTTTTTTTTTGCGCTGGCTCGTCAAATTACGCAACGGCGTGGATTGAGCGCGTCTGCAGGGCGGGGCTGAACATGTACAAAATAAACAGGACAAGCAGGCGATCAGGATACGCCTGGTGTAATGAATACTGGGGGTTGTGTGATGAGGTGAAATGGCTGCGTGGTTAGAAATAACACCGAACGCCCCAAACACGTGGGGACAAAGAGGCGATTATGGGAGGCGAGCGTGCCAAGTAATTGAGCAGTTTACTCACACACTTCAGAGTGAAGTGAGTCATTGATTTGATCAGTGCAGTATCCCTCAGGACCCTGTTGAAATGGGCTGTGTGTGACTGATTTAACTCTCACATGACTTGAAAAGTCAAACTAAATTTTTGTTTTTGTTTTACTTTTGTCACATTTTATTACAGAGGTTGATTTTGACCTCTAAGGCCTGTAAGAGCAAACCCCACACTGCTGATTTTCCAGTGTGTCACCTGCCACCTCTGTCAGTCAAGTGTGTGCAATTTTTCCTGTCAGTTTTTTTTTTTCGATGCACTTTTTTTTCTTGATCTTCTTCAGAGCCTCCAGCACGCTTGGGTCCTGGTGTGGCATGTTAAAAACGCCACTGCAGTGCAGCTGTCTGTCAGGACTGCATACTTGATGCCAACATTCCTGAGCCGGCAGTGAAGCCTGTGCACACACACACACACACACACACACACACACTGGCAGGGGGATGTTTCCATCAAAATAGCTCAGCATTTCAATCAAATGCATGGTGTGCCACTCTTAGATTCTGCAGTGATGATCTGCGCTCGACCTGCCTGCAGTTGTCGTTACTTTGCCCTTTAATAAACCGAAGCTAAGCTGCAAATGCTGCTTATTTTTACTCCCCTGCGCACCTTTTCTGCCGTGACCTTGTTGGAACTCTGACACGTGATGTTTTTTATCTTCCATTTCTGTTCTTCACATCCTCGGATACACTCTAGATTTCTGGCTCAGCAGCGACAAAGAATCAGTAATCCAACCTCCAGCCCTCTGGAGATCACAGTGACAGCGGCTTTATGCCTCGGCTTTAACAAAAACAGAACTCACTTGACAGGGTTCAGTTTTTTTCCCACACAGGTGTATGTAGTAATACACCGTGTCAATGATATTGCCAGTGCAACATGTTGGAACTGGAAACACTGGTATGTCACAACATTGGCAGGGATGTGGATGAGTTTAGACATCATTACGTTATGAAAAAAAATGAATCTGTGTGTGTGTAAAGCGATTCTTTAAATGTGACATTTAATGCCACTCCCATCCATGTTTGTCTTCAGGCAGTTTCGGTCCTCTCATTAAGGTGTTGTAACTGCACCCACTGTAGGCCTGACTGAGCACGTTTTAAATGCTAGTGTCAGTGAGGTTAGATAGGGTCATGTGTCAAACCTAAACATAGTGAACAAAGCTGTAGATGCAGTACGCGTTATGCAAAATATATGATTTTTTCACCATTCATAGACTATACTCATCCACTACTTTTTGTTTGGGGTTTGTAAGTGACACCACTTTGCTGTCCGGGCCCCTCGATTGTGAGCCTCAAACGCAAAGTCTTCCCTCCCTCATAAATATGGAGGAGGATTGGGGCCACATCTGAAACAACATTTGATTTCTGACTATTGGACTATCAGCTTTCTCGACAAAGGGCTGTCAACTCTGGGATACCTTACCAACTGAAATCAAACTAATTCCAGATATAAAATCTTTTAGAACAAAGGTTTAGTGGTGACTAAAAACAAACCAGAGCTTTGCCCATATGTTGCTGACTGTGCTGTTGATGTCAGGTGTATCTGTATTGATTTATTCTGATGTATGTGTGTGTTGTTAATTGTATTTCCATACCACTTATATTTTGTGGTTTTATGATATTGACCACTGGAAAAAAAAAAAGCTCAACCAGTGACAAGAGTTAAAAAAATAACACCGCCTTACCTTATCTTACCTTACATCAGTTTCACGCTCTGTATGGAACTAACTCAAAGTGCATCGTCCCTATTAAATACAAGTTAAATCAAACTCAGAACTTAAATATATTTTTTTGTTTTAATGTATACTTTTTTTTGCCCCAATTGTCCTCTGCACATAGATCTCTCCTTAAAACTATTTTCAAAACATCTTGTCCTTCTCCTGATTTGCTATATTTTGTTTAAATGGTGATCTCATTTTATTCACCCAGTTTAACTTATGTTTAATCTTCCGTTTTTCTGTTATCCTCTTCCTGTTAAGCAATTTTGTAATGTCATTTACATTTTTTTTAATTAATAAAAGTTAATATCATAATGAACTATTACCAGATGTTGATCAGTTACTACTTAATTTATTGTGATCATGTTTAGATATTGTTAAGGATGCCACACACACTATTAATATAATCAGAATCACAGAGAAAATGCTCACATATTCATATTTTTCATGACCCACTAGAAAAATCCAAAACATATTCAAATGATTGCTGATCAACCAATTAGGAGCTGACTGATTTGCCTGTCATGTGCTGACCTTTCAAAGTGCAATCTAAATCCATGGATGTCTCAGCTCCAAGGGGAGCAACTGTCATTCTTGGCCGCGGCTCTTCCTGTACGGCGAATGTGAGCCGAGCCCTCCTCCATATCCCCCCGTATTAAAACCTCACAATATGTCCAACAACTGCACAGCGGAGGAGAGGGAATGCACGGTATGTGCTTACAGCATCACAACTCCTCTCCCGTCTCACATGGACTAATATGGCCAAGCCAAGAGGGGATAGGACAATAAACACATGTAGCACATTGCTACTGTAACCAGAGTGTGTGTTTTTATTTTTATTTTGAAAGGGTAAAATAACTTTCAGCAGGAGCGTTGGTTTATTTAATGTGTACTGCTGGAGAAACTGACATGCCCGATAGTGTGTATATTTGTGTGCAGAGCTCTTATCTTTGTTTTTCTATTAATTTTCTGTTGATTATCTCAAATGTAATCATAATCAGTGTAACACAAGTCATACAAATCTTATGCTCTATATTTAGTCTGTCTTCGAGCAGGTGCTTGGCACTCCCACCAGAGGGCAATGGTCAGCTGCAGTGGAACTTCACTTGTGCATTTCCGTACTGGAGCTTCATACTGCTGAACCATCAAAGTAACACTGTTAATGCATTCCTGTTTTAAACTGTGTATAATTACCTTCTACAGCGAGTGAGTGGAGACAGCAATGCGATGCCTTTTTACGCAATCGCTTGACACTTTCATTTAGTGCTATTAAGATTTGTTTTAGTGTTTTTTCTTTATGACACATGCAGGTTAATTTTAAAAACACTGATTGTTCCCACCATTAATTAAAAGCTTGGCTTGTGTATTGACACAAGGACGATTACCTCAAAAAGCCTGCTTGATATGTATTTCGTTTGACTTTCCATATTCTCTTTAAAACCTTCGAGTATAAGCACTCAGAATTATAATTTATTTGATGTCTGTTTCACAAAGCCTGCCCTTGGAGAGAAAAAAAACAAAAAACAGAATCAATAAATTCTTCTTTGGCTTTATTATTTCGTCTCAAGTTTGGCTGTGTTACAAGCTTGGCTTGTTGACTCCGCGCAGCATTTATCTGATCTGACACAGTTTCATTAGGCATTAGTAATCATTTCCATAGCACACAACATTAGAGTACTCCTGTTTGTAAAACAGCAGATGAGGCTAATGCCGTCCTCTGGGGAGAAATTCAATATAATTTGTTAATTAAATGGAATAATTTAATTACAGTAACTTAGAAAGCATTCATCAATATAATTGTTTCTGGAGCCACCATTATAATTGAGGTTTAAGTGAAAACAAGTCCGTTTCTAATGTTGGTAATGTGCTGACATAGTTCTCCCACCCTCCATTTGTTCCTCTCTCTGATCTTCCACCATGCCGTTTCTCCACAGTGTTTTCGTTTGATAGCCAGCCATACCACATCAGCAAGACCAAAACATTTATTACAGCCATTTAATTTAACCTCTCTACAGGCACGGACAAGAAGACAGAGATGATAGCACAGCCGCACTGAAAGACTCTCGCTGTTCGGCTTCTAATCTGATCCTCTCTGTTGCCCTTTCATAAAGACACCAGAGTATTACCCTGACTCCAAACATACCTCTGCCATTTAAACTGTCTTGGATTTCAGCACAAAGACGACCAAATAGAGTCCAATTCATTCTTCAGGGCCCAAATAATAAAACATAATTTTAGTCTAATCTGCCTAAAGAATGTCCTCTGTTTGAAGTTGACAGTGCTCTATCTTCTGGGAGGAATAATTGCCTTTTGAGTACAGCAGGAGAGGCCACTGAGGTAAGCCTGTCGAGGGGTCTGCACCTTACAGGTGTGCCCTTGGACAGACAACCTCCTCGTTGTTCTGAAGAGACACAGAGGGAGAAAGAGGGAGAGAAGGAGGAGGGGGGACGCCAGACTGAAAGAATTCATCTGCCAGTTGAAACTTTACAAGGCACCGGCACAGCAGCTCCACTCCCGCGTTCTCAAATCACCGTGCGGCTGAAGTGGACTGAACAAAGACGCACTGATCTGCTGTAATTCCTCCTGTCTGATGCAGCTGACAAAACTCTTGTCGCTAAAGTTTTATCATTTTGTTGGACAGGTTTTTGCGAAATTGACCTGCTTGTAATCTGCTTGATTCGGACAACCGCTTTCGTGACGAAGTTATGGACAGCTTTTGTCCAGAAATGTAAACGGCACTCCTCAGACAGTGCAGCCTTTGTGTGCTCACAGAAGCACATTTCAATACGCAAGCCACTGACACCCTGCGTGGCCATTGATTATCACGTTAAACATTAATTTCCCAATCAAGTGTAGCCATTCATCAGTGATATGAGGCAGTTATTTTTTGAAGCCCCCCTCTCTCTAAGACAAACTGAATCTCTGCTTCATTTGTCAAACTTCTCCCTGCTTTTTAATGGGGCCTATTAATTGAGCAGAGAAATCTGTCCCTTTCTGAACATGGCATTGAAAGCTGCTGAACAGCTGTCCCAGCTCCGGAGAATCATATGGAAGAATGCATTATCGGCCTTGTTTGAATATTCCCTTAGATTTGGAATAATCAGGCAGCTATTCAGCAGTGAGATGGCCACGCACAGATGCCAAAGCACAGCTGAGGGGAGCACAACGGTGTATTGCCACGCAGACACACACACACACACAAAACCACCGGCATGAAAAACGTGAATAATGCAGGTGTGCTTTATTTCTGTATAGTGTGCCTATCATACATAATAGCCAAGACGCTTTCTTTCAGTCCTTTTATCTCCCTTTTTCCCTTCCTTCTCTCCCTGTTCAAGGTGATCCTCGCTTTGCATATGGCTGATTAATCTTATTGCACAGTAGCTAACATTGATCACAGAAATGATTAGAAATGCATTAGTCAGCAAACTGTTTGGAGTGGTTGGGTTTAAGTGCTAGTGCCAAGCCATTTTCCATAGGTGTCCATGTTTTTAATTTTGTTATATAGAATTTTGCAAATGGATGCATGCATGCCGCCCAAATACAGCATCAAAGCTTTAATGCTTACAGACATAATTTAATCTCCTAGATGGCAGGCCTGATGGACTGTGTAGAGAAGGCATCCCTGCTAAATTCATTATGCTAAAAGTTGCTAGATCTCACGAGCTGATGAGAGAGAGACAGAGGAGCATAACCCGTGTTTTGTATTTAGTGCTGTATAAGATATCCTGGCCCTGCATTGCAATGTTGATGAAAGCAGACTGTCCTCGATCAGGATGTTTGCACTTTTTTTTTTTTTTTTACCAGACAGCTGTCATCAAGTTATAAAAGTGAAAGGTACCAACTTCAGCACGGAAGCCATAACCTTACCCATAATATGATATTTAGTCTGAGGATAATTATCCAATGATCAGTCACATAAAGAAGACAACCAGTGCTGCAAAGTTAATAAGGACATGGAATATAGTAAAAAGTAGGCTATATTTTTTTTCTCCAATCTCAATCCATTAAAGGTCCACTACGTAGAGTTGGAAAAGCAATTTAAACTCAGTGAACACTTACAATATCAATAAGGCAAAAATACAAACTCACAAATATTTATTTGATGCATTTCTATAAGTGAAGTAACAAGCCGTCCTCAGAGGGTAGTAAGATCCCCAGAACACAGTTTGACGTGAGACGGGGGGCTACTCGGAAGGGTCCTGCAAACATAACCAAAGTATAACAGTAAGTGCGCTGTTCTTTGAGGACAGTTTGTTTTTCAGTTTATTCAGTCATGAAAATTAATCAATGCAATTTTTTTTTCAATGCAAGATTTCTTCCTAAAAAAACTGCACAGTGCACTATTAAGATCAACCTTTACTGATTCCGAATAGGTCGAAATTCACAAGATACCCATCTCTAAAGTAGTCAAACAACCATCACAAGCTTCAACATTAAAATGATAACTTAATGATTCATTAATAAATATAATTCAATGATATAATCTGCATTATTCTGAAATATGTAATTCTGTAGAGTGACTACTTTTACTTCTGGTGCTTTAAGTACGATTTGATTCTAATACTTTTCAGTTTTATGTAACAATTTTAAATCATGACTTACTTGTTACAGAGAATTTTGACACTGGTATTGCTACTCATTCGACAGACTTCTTCCACCTCTGTTCACATACATTTAGTGTAACACAGTGCTAATGTGTTTAAAAAAGTGACACTGCCACCTAGTGAATTAACTTAAGATGATCTGCTCATTCATTCCTGAAAGATATACAAGCAACTCTATCCACCTGCATTGGAAACAATCTTGTTCTTTTATTCCTACAAAATAAACGCTAAATGCAGAAACCCCTGGCTTCATCCCAACACACTTTCTGAGGCCATTCTTCATTTTTGCCCTGACCTCACTGACTGCAGCCCCTCCTCCTCACTCATGGCTCAGACGCCTCCTTTAATCATTAAACAAAGTCTTTCTTTATTCACGGAAATGTCTTTTCTTCTTGTGATTGCAGTGGTAAAAGAAGTTCAAGTTCGATTCATTTTCAGGTTTTATACTTACAACACTTCGGTATGCAAAAACATCCACACCAAAGCTACCTTATGTTGGGTTCATTACAGTGACATTCCTTTGCAGATCTCATAGGAGAGTGTAAGCAGAAAAATATTCACAGCAACATTTTCCAGGTACGAAACAAGAAATTGCCGTCAATTTACTGACACGATATGGCATGTTGAAGGTGACAAAAATCTGAATTTAAAATATATCATCAATCACCCTGCTTGAGTAAATAGCTTTTAAAAATAATTTTCAAATCAACAAAATGTACTTGATTACTTAGCAAAGGGGCACCTTTACAATTAAAAAGCATGGCATCCCTTCAACAGCGGAGGTGCAAACTCATAGGGGTCCCACCAAGACAACTCTTGCCACATGTTCAACACTCCCTATTAAAAACCTGGGGAAATTAATGAGCTTCCATTGGCACCCTCACAACAAAGGGATCTATAAAGCAGCCTTAATGTTCTCGGGGAAACTTTACTCTTCAGTAGTTCCCAATCAACCGGTAGCAGCAGATTTGGTTTTATTTCCCTTGTAACCCACAACGGGGGCTAAAAATGCTACTCACTGCATCTTTACATAAATGTAATCCTTGATTGAAATTGCTGTAGGCTCATTCCCAATCAAAGATTTGTCAATAATTAACCATGTTGGCTTGTCAAAACCTCATACTGTAAAACTACAGCGTATATCTTTAAATAAAAGCTGAGCAGCGTGCTTTCAGAAATCTATAAGTGTGTCGACCATTCAACATTTATTTGTTGTTTATTCGCTCTGCTAAAAGCGGACGCAAATGGTGTACACGGAGAACAAAACCCCCTCTCATGTTGTGAGCATCGATTCGTACTTTCTACCTGCTTGTACACAATTAAGAACACTTAGGAATCAAAGAGCGCAGAGGTTTGCAGAAAGGTATTAATTAGAACTTTATTTATGCAGATGCCTTGTAAATTTGCATAAAAAGCAATTCCACAGATGGGTTTATGGCAGTAATGACTGTTCCAGTCTGCAATAAAACATCTGCTTAATCACAACAGAGACAGTCAATGGCTGCTGCGGAAAAAAAAAACAGCCTGTCCAAGTACATCTCAAAGAAAGTACCGAGGTGAGGAGATGGCGTGGACGGGTTAGGTGAAAAAAAAAAAAAAAAAAGAAGAAAAATAGTAAAGAGATTTAGGAGGGGAAAAAAACCTGTTCAAAAGCAGCGTTAGTTAAAAGAGAAGCACTTCTCCCAAACATTTGCTGGTGGTACTTTGAGTGCTCTGATGTTGAGAAAAATACCCTTATCGTGTTGGCAGAACAATCCACTTACTGTGTCTAAGAGAGGAGAGAGTTTCGTTCCAAGTCAAGCCAAGTCTTTGTCTGTGTGTGCCAACTATTTTGAAAATATTCCACTTTGTGTCTTTTTAATCCACGAGAGCCACACACAGATACGAGCTTGTGTGCACAATCACGCACACACACTTCCACACACACTCTCAGACACGCATACACACACACGCAGCAGTGTGGCTGCAAGGTCACTCCAAGTATTGATAAATCACCCAGCTGTGATTCCCTCCTGACAGCTCAAACTAACATCAAGCTGGATGGGGGAGAACAAAAGACCATCAAGCGGCCCTTTTCCTGACACTTTTATTCAATCACGGCCAGATTGCTTACGACAGCACCAGCAGCTGTTTCGTCTTCATCTTTCCCCATTTGATAAAGCGTGTCAAGTCATATTTCTGTAAGTACTTCACCTCACCCCATACTGTGCAGATCCGCAGCGATTCGGCATATGCACATTCCACATGAGGGGATCGTCAAATGGGTCAGGGAGTAATGACACCCCTCTGAAGGTCGCAGCACACTGGCGTGGGGGGTGGGAGCAGGTAGGTGGGTGGAAGGGGGGGGCGCCGATTGGGGGGGCGATGGGGGGGTGACGACAAAGCAACAAGCTGAAGGTCAAAGATAAGAACAGCCGCAGAGATATCTAAGATAGCCAGCAGAAATTAAACAATGAGGGAAAGGCAGTGGGGCTTTGATTGTGTGATTGTGTTGTTTAAGAGAGAAGGGGGGGTGGTTGTCGTTGGTGCTTGGGATTGTTATTTTGGGATCACCATCCCATTCAGAGCGCTTCTGTTGACCTTGCTCCTCATGGGATGGAGGCCTGTGATAGGACGGAGAAATATTGCAGATGTCTATTGTTTGTTTGTGATCAGACATCGGCCCCGGACAGAAATGAGATTTCCATTTCGCGACTGCCTTTTAATGTTTACACTTAGATTGCCTTTACAGGCTCTGCCTTCCTGTGCGGGTGTCTGATAACAATTACAGGTGTTTGAGTTTACTGTAGAGGGGAAGGATGCCATATTTGAAAATAACGATTGCGACCAAGGATAAAGAGCTGAGCGCTGCCGAGCTCGAATTATTTTCATGCACTTTTTGAGGTTCTTAAAGGAGCAGTTCGCCCTCAAAAATGAAAAAAGCAGTCATTATTTACTCAACCCCCCTCATGCTGATGAAAAGTCTAGTAAAGTTTTGTAGTCCTCCAAACATTTCTGGAGCTTCACAGCAAAACAGTGTAGCAGCAATATCCTACACAATTAAAGTAGCTGGAAATGTGTTTTGGCTCTTGTGTCATGTAAGTATCTGGAAGCACCTCAATTCCACATTGATTTGAAAAGACAATATTTACATCTTGTTTTAAGCCCAAACCTGCACTGCAGTCGCTAAGCTTAAAGTGTGAGCAGGCCCTCCCGTCTAAAGTGGATGCACAAATTTGACTGTTCGTAGACATAGTAAATAACGTCTTTTCAAAATAATCTGGGATCTCTGGACTTGAATAACCCCTGATGAGCTGTATAGAGTCATTTCATGTTTTGTTTCCGTTGTTTGTTTGGTTTTTACCTTAAAAAACCTTCAATTGTTTAGGAAAATGTTGCATTGCAGTTTTTTTCTGTGAATTTATTTGTGACTGCAAAACTTCACCCGATTTCCATCTGTAAGAGGGTGACTGAATTCTATTTTTGGGGTGAACTCATCCTTTCAGCTATGTAAGTGTTGTTTCCATAGGTACCTCAGCCCAGCTGCCCAGGTGTAACGTTAGCAGTTAAAGTTTCTAAAAACCAAGGTAGAAACGTCCAAACATCCAAGGTTGATATTTGTGTCTACACGTGGCTAATCATGCTCGCTTTAGGCTGCAGAGCAGGTGACAGCAGTTCCACTCTGTGAGGAGATTTCCATCTGTTTTTGTGGTGACCAAATCTGGTTGGCTATTTTTAGCCTAACCATGAAGTTTACTTAACCTTAACCTAAGCAGGCCATTAGCACAGCGCTGTGACAAGAGAGAGAAAGACAACTGAACCTACACAATGTAATGAAGCAACATAAAGAAATCATTAAGTATTAACCCATCTGTGGTTTTGCAGATTTGTATTTAGCTTACTTGTGTTCCCACGATTGAGTTGAGTATCTAATCATGATAACCTGCACAGAGCTTTCACTTGCACCGACATTCTGAAAAAATGAACATAAATATTGATGTTGATAAAAAATACGGATGCAGCACTTATATGGACAGAAAATAGCTTTACCTGACTAGACAATCTAGCGAGTATCAAACTTCCATCGTACATCATCTCAACGAGAGTCACACCGCTAGAACCTGTACCGTAGCTCTTGAAAACTGTGTCACTGGAAAGATTCAGTAACACACCTGTTCTAAGTCAGACTTCTTCGGGCACTTCATCTGAAAAATGTCTCAGGATCACCTCTTCAGCATCTTTCCTCTAAAAAATTACAAGATCTTCCAAGCCCGATGCTATTTAGGCCAGAGTGAATGGCCACCAGTTCCGTGGAAACAGAGACATGTAAATCAGGTGGAATGTAGGAGACGCTCGCATCAAAAATGGGACAGCTCACTCCACTCAGACTTGGCCTGGCTCCCAGGAATGCAGTTAGCTAGCACACAATCACTGCCTATTCACGGTGGCACAGCTGCTGTGGACATATGTTCCCCACCAAAGGAGGAGGACATCAACCAGGCACACCTTGAACAGGTTAGCAGATGAATGGCGTTCAGTCCTTTGACAGTCTGCCCTCGTATCGTTGTATTTTCCCTTGCTCAACAAATAAGTTCCTCTCCAGTGTGGCCTAAACTTTTCCCATACATTCATCCGTGACAAACGGACTGCCTGAACATGACAGGAACAATATTGTTCAGTGTGTGCTGGACGACACAAGTCGGTGAAAACCTCTGTAAATCTGAAATCAGTGACATTGCTCAATCATTTCGAGTGTTTCAGAAGGACAATGAAGCTCAAGGAACAGTAATAAGGAATATTAATAGTGAAAGCGCATACAAAGACTTTTTTCCTCGCCCTCAGCAAATGACCATATGTGAGAGAAAAGATTACATTTATTCATAGCTGTCTTTCATCAAGAAGCTTAAAACCCAAACTTCGAATGTAACCCCAAATTATATGCATATTGGGCTGACCTCTTTCACCCTTTTTTCTTAAAGCCATAGAGGGGGTGTGATATGCAAAAACCCGCAGATCCTTCAGCTCATCATTTAGGCGGTTTCAGCACTTTTGGTTTTCCAGCCGTCCAACGGTGATCACGTTAGTCACTAATAGATAAAGAAGAGGCTCCCCCATTAGCATGGAGGTCATATGTAAAAAAAAAATCTCAAACCTTGCTGTCATTGCAGTCAGAGAGAAAAAAAACAATGTGACTTACACTCGAAAATTCGCTCGATGCAATGTCAAACACTCTGAATTGTCACACAGAGAAAGCGCCAGATAACTGCAATCCATTCCCACATTATCCATTGTTAACACTCGTGCTTTTGTCACCCATCTCTACAGCTATGACCTATTAGCTTTAGTGAAGTGCTCTGAGGCCGCGTAGCCATGTGAAGGTTGTTCACCCATCCAACAGGGCCATTTACAGGAGAGAGGCCCCAGAGCCGAGCCGCGGCAGCTCTCTAATGACTCTATCAGCTACACTGATGGGAGCAAATGGCACCCAGAGATTTCAACGCATTCCCTGAGCGTGCATTACATTTGCTCTCCTTATTTTTCGTTATTGTGCTGTAATGGTTATGCATAAGTATGCATGTAAGGACATTGTAAAACATTTGAAATTACACCAAGCAATACCAGGGCCTTCACACATTTCGCAACAGGCACGCCAGATGTACTCTAAAGTGGAAGGAGTATGATGCCATTGCCATCTCAAGTTGCCAACACTTCTCTAAACGATCTTTTAGCTCTTTAACCTAAATACAACCTTGGTGTAATTATTGTGATTTCCAAGGGAAGCTGCGCCGATCTCGCATCTCAGTCCAACAATTACAGGAAACTATGTGTAAGATAAAAACAGAATATGTGCTTCCCCTTTGCGAGAGATGGTGCGAAGTCACAGGAGTATTCATTAAGGCCTTTGTGTCCTGTTTGAAATAGTGCTGTTAAAGGCTTTAGCTGTGGGCATCTCTCTGGAAGAGATATAATGATCCTCCAATTAGAGACAGAATCATGAGACCTGTTTATTAGTCCTAATTCATCTCCTCATTGTGCTGAGCATATCAAATACCGGAGAGGAAAAAAAAAATCAACAATTTGCCCACCATAATTACAGATCTATTAATAGTTTCACAACAATGACAAGCAAAGCCATTCACATCATTTTCTATAGTCAAGAACCGTGCAGCACCACTGTCAGTGTGTCCATTAAAGGCTTGCATTTATACCAGCTCAGTGACATCTTGCATTTCAAAGACAACTCTGAGCCTCTTCAGATAAATTACACTTTTTCATTAACCAGAATGCTTTGGGTATTATTAATTCTAAATGGGTTTTCAGACACCTCTCTGCATTTGTAGCTTATCATACAATAGCAGGCTTTTGTGGCTGTAAAGGTATTTTCCATTAAGACCAAGAAGGTGAAAAAAACACCACTCTGCAATGCATTGTGGGGGGTTCTGTTGCAGCAGTCTAAAGGCAAGAAAGGATACAACACAAAATGACAAAAGAAAATCCTGACACTTAACATGAAATACGCAAGCAAACCTTCCACAAAGCCCGAGACGTGTTATTATTATTCAACAGTTCTAAAAGGCGATGAATGAACACAAGATGAACAGAAAATTCCTGACTGGTGGCTGAACCCTTAGATACATGCAGGTGATCTATATTACACAAACTAATATTCTGAGTCTGCACACAAGTAAGCACTGGGGCTAAACTCTTTGGTTTATTGCATGAGGAAAATGCAGTTTATCTTTGTGTGTTGTGTATGTAGACACTGATTAAACTAACTTGGTCAACTGATTCAAAAGTTCTAAATTTTTGCCTGCACTCCATCAGCTTTAAAGGTCCATGTCCATAACCTGTCTTACAAGCCACTAAAGTACAGTGCTTAATTACAATTTTGAGGTACTTGTACTCACATTTAAAGTTTCTGCGACTGTATACCTCCACTCCACTAATATCTGGAGGCAAGTGTTTTACTCCATCACCCTGGCAATCAGCTTTTTAAAAAGACATATTCTCATGTTCATACTGACAATCAGAAAATATGCTTAATATGTCATAAATGTTCCAACTGTACAAGTTATAGAAAGGTAGATACATGAGTTATTTTACTGAAATTTACATGTCATCTTCTACGACATGAGATAAATCAATACATGTCCCACAATTTAATTATAAAGCGCTCTTGTGTCTGAAAAACGGTGCTGTCTAACAAGTGGCACACTGAGACTACAGAAGTTGTATCAGAAATCAAACGTCATCACACAGAGGACACTAATTCAGTGAGTAACGTTAGTCCGTCTTTACATGCGGACTTCAGTCACAAGCTCTTTAATATTAACTCTAGAATTTATAGAATAATCAATTTAGGTTCGTATTTGATAATTGTGTACGGCGTTTAGTGGTGGTGACGTTTAAATCATGTGACGTGGTGTAACGTTAGTCTGTTTATAGCAGTTCGTAGTCGGTTTATGTCAATTTAAGTTACGCTTCGAAAATGTTGAAGTGTTGTTCATCTCTGAAGATTTTCTTGCTGAACAAAACGTGTAAGTATCATAAACTTGTGTTTACCATAGAGTTTATGTTCGGCAATAATCCAAAATCCAGTAAAAAAATAAAATAAATAAAATCTCACAGGTTTTTTGACAAGGGAACCAGTGCGATGCTAACTTCCGGGTTAGCCTACAAAAATCGTTACGCCGCGCCATAAACGTTATCTTAGAAGCCTTAGCTTGTGCTACCTTTAAAATTATCCTCTTAGTAAATAGCGTAAAAGCTCGGCCCCTAGAAAATATTAGTTGGCTAAAGGCTATAGTTAGCTAACCTTGAGATGAAATGTAAGGTACTATTTTGCAGATACACTGCTGGGTGGATAAAGCTAACCTTACCTGTTGTGAAAGGGCTGATACTGCATGCAATACTGTATCAGTCAGCGTACCAACACTTGTATAAGCTCATTAAGTTGTCAAACTTGAGTAATGCAAGTTCCTGAATATTGTAAACCTAAAGTGGCTTTGTATTTTTTTTCAGGTGGTGGCCTATGTCCTATTTGACTTCCACAAAGTCTGACTTTCTACCTCAAGATTAGGTACAAAAAATAAATGGACTGTGATGAATGCAACACAAAGAGCAGAAGAAAAGCCCAAAATGAAGGAGGACCTGCCATGCCATAATTCTGAAACATTCTGGTATGTATGAAGTATTAAGTTAGATGATGCGCAGTAGAGTTAGGTGTGTTTTCACAGTTTCAGTTAGGGAACAGGGCAGCTTATTCTTTTTATATAGTTAAATTCACTGTTTGGTCAGGATGATAAGATGTAAATCAATGTGATGTAACATGGGACAAAATAGAAAATATTTTACAGTCAATGACCAGAAAATATACCCTTTTTACAATATAATGCCATGGCAGCACAAAAGCCCTGTCATAAATCCTCACTTGGTGAAACTTAAAATGTAACATTTTTGTTGAGATAGTGTCAGAGAGATGTTGATTCACCTTTATGGCTCATGATACTTTATTGGGTGATTATATTTTCACTGGATGAGATTTAATGACCTCACCACCAACGCCTTCACAGCATCACAGGTTATCCTTTGCTATGGGGAAAATAACTGATTTCAGGGTCATAGAAGGTTTGTCAGGATAAAAGTTATTGAAAGTGACATTTGTCCAATATTGCAGGTATTCTGCTTTGGCAACCTGTTAATAGTAACTTAGTCATTATTGGTAGAGTGCCACTGTATTGCTGCACCATGGAAATACAGTAGCATGGTAATGGCACATCTGCGATTGTACTGTTTTACTGGTACAATTTACTGTTGTACTGGTAGAATATTGTACTAGTTTCTTACTGCGACTAGAACTTACATCTGAATTTCGATAAGTAGGTAATGAAGTAATGATTTTTACATTTAATCCAATTACTTCAGATTAGTTCAAGAAAGAGAACAATTCCAAAGCACTCTTCTGGCAAAAAGGTTTGAGGTGACACCTGAAGACGCAGTGATGTACCATGCTGTTGACAAACTAATCTTATCTCTGTATTGCTAACAGTTTGATATTGATTTATTAGAGGATGTCATGATATTATTGGGTTCAATTGCTTGGTTCAAGCCTATGTAAGCTCATGGTTGGATTTTGATAGAGGGATACAAATATAGCGATTCATTGAACATTTTTTTTTTCTTTGTGGGATTTATTGACATCAAAGAACAAATATTTACTGTAGGTTTGCAGCTCTAATAAGGAAAGTGGTAGAAAAGAGGATTCTATAAGGGTTATGGTTCCACACCCACCAAAAAATGAAGAAATATTAACATGTCACATAAGGGAAGGTAAGGATATCAAGTTCTTGGTTTTATGTTTAGTTCCTCCTGTTTGTTAAAAACTAAGTATTGATATGCTCTGGGGAAGCATTTGCTATTGTTCTTTACTGGATTTCAGACATTCATTCATCTTAGCATAGCCATTTTTATTTTTCTTGTAAATAAATGCTTTTCCCTTGTAACTGTCTGCTAGTGATGGTCATATTTGTAAGTGTTATGTTACTCCGTGGCAGTGCTGTTTACTGTCTGTCGACTGGCTATGGTGGAATGAAAATGACTTTAGTAAAGGCAATGAAAACACACCTACGGTAAGCGTAAGTGCATTACAGTATAATGTTCGATATGGGTTTTTACCAACAACCTAATGGGACAACATGCCTTAAATTTGCAGCGTTTGGGATTATCTGGGCAGAGCAGCTGCTGCACCTTGTCAGTACAGTCCATCCTCTCTTCCTGGACCCAGAATGTTGGCAAGCTGCGCTGATCTCCCAAAACGATGACAAGTCGGCTCCAAGTCAAGGTAATACTTATTAAGGCATAAAATAAGTTCATGGTTATTAACTTCAGAGAGTAACGATGTCAGTATAGCAGATTAGATACTGTATTCAGTACTGCCATCCACCCCCAATCCAACTGTCATACACGGGGAACGTATTCTGAGGAAGAACCTTCTGCTGCCGCGTTAACGAATAGTCCAGCTCATGACAGTAGATGCAGGGACCACTGCCAGCTTTTGAAGCTCTGTGGACTGCACCAGCACATCAGTTTCACATGATTCTGGCTTCCTCCTGAACTCCATCATATTACCAGCCAGAACGAGGCCACTTTGTTGGCACGGCAGAGACAATGCGAGGTCGTCTTACGGGAAAATTTGAACCTGGCCCAGCTCGTGCCACAATGCAATGCAACACCGTCCAGCAATGTAAACTGAACGGGGTAATTCTAAAATTTACATTGTGATCGAGTTGTAAGAATGCAGTCTCATAGTATTATTAACCACTGTGCAGTGTTTTGGCATCTTAGAAGCCTTTACACTCATCGATCTATAAATCCAATTGAACTCCCTGGATTGTATTTCTCTTCCACATGCATTTTTTCTCTTAAACAGTGCTGTACTGTCCAGGTCATCTGATACCTTATTTACTTCACAAAATTCCAGGAACAATCACACCTCGTATTTGCAAATGGTCTTCAAAAGTTTATACAAAGCTATAGTCAAGATACACCTGAAATGTAAATCCTAGGTCGTATGTTATTTGTGAATTTTGGTTGTGTTGCAGTGTTTTTGGCCTTTGTCGCGATATACCTTGATTTATATAAATGTCCTCAAAAGCACATCATGAATGAGATTTTTTATAAATAATCAACAGTTTTGTGAGTGTCATGACTACATGTGTAAAGACAAGTAGAACAGTCTAGTAAGTTCAGAAAAGAACATCACTTTACGGTCAAGCAGCCTTTAAAACCAGAAAGAGACAGCGCTTGTGCTTTATTACGATGTTACCATATCCAAAATCTAAGACGCTACATAGTTCCTATATCATGATAACGATATATATTGTGTACATTGCCCAGCCCTAGTTTAACATTTGTCTTTGTTATAATCTTATACATTGTTAGGGTCTCGAGAGACAGGTTGACCTATTAAAAACTTAGAGAGAGATCTTTAACTTGATCACATATCAGTGATTACGTCACCTGTAACAATAGTATATATAATGTACAGTATAATGATGACGATAATATTAATAATATACAGCATAATATAATAATAATTAGAATACATAACATAAAAGCATTTTTATTTGTTCCATTCTTGTGAGTTTTTCTAGCAATTAGTAATAAAAAATCCAGATGTATTGCTACTGGATAGTGACTTCAATGTTTTTCATGCCATAGTTTTCGTTTATAACGCCGCTTAACTTGAATTTAGTGATGTGGGGGCCTTTTTATACATTCATAACATGGTTTGGTGATAAAAGTTAATTATTAATCGGTAGGTTAATTATTCTCGCTTACTTTCACAATGTGCCCACTATAAATGTGTTAGGGTAAATAAGGATAAACAAATGCTGATAAAGAGAAAGCATGTGTTCAGCAGGCGTCTAAGTGAGATAGACTGAAGCCCTGCTGTCTGTTGGGACAGGGCAGCTCTACTTTGGACAAATTAATCTCCAGTAAAGATGACTTAGATCAACTTTGAAAAACACTAAGATGAAAACCCATAAAATGATTACGAGCCGCGGCCAGAATGACAAGTATTATCAACAAAAATTAATCAGGTGCATCTTTTCATGAACTCAATTAATAATGTGCAACAACGGGGTCTTTTTTCCCTGGAATGAAAATTAATTAGCAGGGGAAGGTCACTCGGAGATGCTGACATCACTCATCAGGCCGCTGTGGCAGTTCTAATTATTTGTCTTCCAGGCTTGGCTGATCAAAAATTATTGCCATACCTGAGCAACATTTAGAAAAAAAGCTTTGTTTAAAGCGCTTTTAATTAGACCTGCTATTTGATTAATGCCGTGTAAGCGCTCAGGATCGGCCCTCTTATCAGCATTTCTGACAAGTTTGCTGGGTATTGTTGTGTGAAAGACGTTTTACTGACACTAACCGACTGTTTAGAATCTAATTCGCTCACTTTAGTTGCAATTAAAAAGCTATTTACTCTGAGAGCACTTGTTGATATTAATATAGATGTTGTAAACTTTGACAAAGCACTTTGTGTTTATACTTGAAGCAAATGTGGCATTAAGTGGTAATGAGTGAATAAACTCGCATTATGTGGATTAGACCTCATAAAGAGTGCAGTCAGAGACAACCTGCAATACGACACTCAGACAGTGTTTTTGTGCACTGGGCAATGTTCAGACTAGTTGCTCCCTGCACATTCTTGGAGGGAGAAAGTGCAGCTCTAGGTTCCCATAATTTATTGCGTTTTTGTCAGCCATAATTAATAACAAAAGACAAAGGTCACACCAAGCCAACATGATTACCCCACCTCTGCCTGATAACATATCTAACCACTGCTGGGCCCCGTACAATAGAGAGAAGACTTGTCACAAAGCAGCGTCACGTTCGAGGCTTTACCTAGCTCCTGCGTCTTTCCACAGAGTTATTGTGTTGACTCGTTGCCTGAACTATCTCCAACCCTTACTACATCAATTCACATTACCTGCAAATTAGCAAAGTTCTACTTGCAAGCTCACAGTACATTTGATCCAAATAGACTCTAAATGCCATTTCTGTTCCTATTAACCTACGGATCGGTGTGGCAGATATTTTCATGAGGTTGCTGGGGAAAAAACACAAGGCTAATGGCTTGGTTGTGACAGCGCTATTCATGATGATTTATGATTCTGTGTTTAAGTTGATTACTCCACTGCTGACTCGGAATACTATTTCAATTAGTGCACTGAAGGTCACTCCACGAAATCCCTCCATAATCTATTCCTATTAACACTAATGCGCCGAGTATCCATATCTGTTCACCCTTGTTGATTCAAATCATCCCCACTCCTAACGGCCGGCTTGTTTACCAGTTTACTGGTTCGGACGTATCCTAGATGGTAATTTTCTCTCCTCCGTGTATCATTAATGTCTTCAGTCTTGACACATGGCTAGGAGGGACATCTCAATAGAGCTTGGGTGCATTTTTATTGCTTTTATTATTTCTAATTTGTTTTACAGATCAAGTGATATTTATGCTGAATGAAATTGATCCTGAAAGCCCTATAGGCAAATGTGGCAAGATTGTGAGGTTAGAAAGCAACAACCTCCTATTACTTGTCATCATGAGAACCAAAATAGCCTCGGCGTGATCAAAATTTTAGAGGTCTAAATTAATTTTACATCACTTTCGTTCATACTCCCACTCACCCATGCAGAGGAGGAAATTAGCTACCTGTATTTAATCTAATATGTTCCCACTGTAAGCGCTGGTGGACATGATGGACTTAATCAGTTCACACTGAATCAAAAAGCTCACCAGACAGCGCTTAGCGATGAACAATGTATTAAGTTTCAAAGACAGGTCTCTGAGTTACCATTAAGAATGGAGGCCTACTTTATTTTACAGGATAAATGACTCCCACGATACAAATGACCTTACTGTCTGATGTAGTTGTTCCGATTTCTACCGAGCCAGGATATAAATCAGTAATAGGCAACAAATTTACGACGTTGCATGTAAGAGAAATGTTTAAGTTCTTCGTTGTTTGAATGTGCAGAATTTGTTTTTTTTATTACATCTCTGCAAACAAGGTATTTTTTAAATTAATAAATCCCTCCCAAACAATAATGGCCAGACTAGTCAAAAAAAAGAAAGAAAGAAAAGGAAATAACATTAATTGACATGCGCTTCAGCACTTCAGCTTCCATATTTGACACTAGGACTGTAACTAACAATTATTTTCATGACATATCAATTAATTATTAAATATATGAAATATCAGAAAAATGCTCATCTCTTTTTCCCAGAACCCAAAGTGATGTCTTCAAATTACTTCTTTGTTCATCCAACCCACAGTCCAAAACCCTAAGATTCTTCATTTACTGTTATCAGTGACAAAGAAAAGGAGTTACTCAAAATATTGCCCAAGGATATACAGAAGTTGGAACAAGCATCTGAACAGTGATTTTTGAGAAAGTAAAAAAAAAAAAGCAAAAAAGCAAAAAAAGTTAATAGCAATAAATGTATTAATTTCAGACATGAACAAAAAAGTGGTTGAGGACAGTTAACACATATAGGATCAAGATCACTGTTAACCTAAGTTAACCTAACTTTGGACTGGTGGACAGAGTGTACAGTCTTAAATTGAACAACACAACAGATATGGTAGAGAATTAATACCTTCTTTGAATACCTTTGTTGCACATACCATCTGGCATCTGTTCTTCAATATCTTCTTCATTTAGTTACATTTTAAGCAAGGAGACAAAAATCTGCACTGTAAAAGGTTAAAACGTACAGCCAAGAGCCCTTATCAGCCACTACAGGCCTGAAGGCCCGAGGACAGGAAACATCTTTTTTTTTTTGAGAAGGGTAAAAGTGCTGACATTGTCACCAGTTGATGGGACTCTATCCAAGGGATAGGTGAAAACACTTGGGCACAGTGACATCAATTTTCAAGATGATTTAACTCCATGCTCCTGTGTTGGAGGAAAGAAACTTCAGACCCCTGATTTACCTCCGATGACAGCCACGCGGCCCCCGAAACAATGTTTCCAAGGCTACTAGCGAATGACGAGTGGTCACGTCTGTACAGCCGTCCCCATTGGTTTGATTTATGTGACCGGGATCCAATAAAAATGGCAATCAAATCAACCCAGCCACTTTACAGGTAGAGGGCTGTCTGATTGAGTTGTCGAAGGCATGGCTGAGGCTCAGAATGATTATGCTAGGAAACGGAGAGGGGTCCATCTCTCCGCACCCAACAAGGACACCATACATCTCCCCATGCAGCTTTCCTACTCCACTGTGAAATGTATCCAAAATAACTGCACACCTACTGCTTGCCTGCCTCCCCTCTCTGAAGGTTATTTGTCGTCTGAAGGACTCTCCCTGTCAGCGCATGATGAATACCATGTACACAGACAAGAGCAGCGTCAGGTCCAGGATTAGCCGGAAAACTCACTGATCTGTGAATAACCTAAAAAAGAGGAGCTGAAGATTAGCAATGATGCTTTTAGGAATGATCCATCAAACTCAACTACCTCAGTCACTCAAATGAATCATCTCACTTGATTCTTTAACCCAGGCGAAGTACGAGTGACTGCCGCACTACCTGCAGGTCACAGAGATCATTTTGAGGATGTTTATTAAATCAGTGCTATCAATTTTCTTACTGATCATCTTTTATCTGTTCTGTCCTTGGGGATGAGTCAAGCGCACAATGATGTTAAAGGTTGCGGGATTCAACTTATGTCTTTTCCATTCAACCTCCAGAGCAGCCTCCAGTGCAATATTGAATTACAGCCATTGCCATAACGTACAAATTGATACCTAAAATACGCCGCATATGGAGAGGGCCTAACCTTAAAGTTAACTCTTTTCTGCTAATGGAGCTACCGTCCAAAGCAGAACAAAAAAATGAGCAAACAATAATCATGTGAACTATTTGCCTTGGCTTTGAACTAATGACAACTTAGGCAGGCCTGTTTACTGTGCATGAGGAAGCACACATTCAGGAAGTAAATTGGATCAAAGTACAAGCAGCTGCTTAAGTACTTACTCGCTTCGATAAGCAGAGTGAAATCACCATCATTGTTGCATTAGAGTGACTTGCTTCAGTCACCGCCAGGAAAGCAGACAGGAAGAGGAGAGGGGAGCTGATAGTGTACCAGCTCCATGTGTCATGAAGGAGCTGTTGGCTAACAGCCAGCCTGAAAGAGAACAATTGAACATCACTGTGGAGTCTTTTTGTGTTGGAAACACAATCACCTTGTTAGAGAACAGAATGCATTGTACCACAGGTACAAACACATCCTCTGGAATAATAGTCAAGCATGTGGAATTTAAACAAATCATTCCACACATTTAAGGAAATACACAAAAGAAGGTCCATAGCACACTTAAATCGGCAGAAAACATGTACAAAAATAGAATAAGAAACAGTTACCTTCCAACATGAGTAGGCTACCACAAAAATCAACAGTATACAATGATTAAAAGATAGAATAAGCGTGTTAGTTAAAATAAGCTGACTCTACACTAACTTTAAGTGCCAGGCTTCAGCTTTTGGTAGCCAAAACTGAAACATGGTTGCCTTTTTTAGCCCCCTGTATATTATGAGTAATTAAGGTACAATGCAGTTATATATCAACCTCATAATTCAAATATGTTATTAAAAAAGTGTTCAAAGCTTTATTACAGTAAGCAAACACCTTTTTTGTTTAGATTGGTTCAGTTATTCTGTTATTCTGTTATTATTCTGTTATCTTTTATCAGTTAATGTATCCACTGTCAATTCCTAGTAGCTTTTATGGTAATGGTTGCCATTGTCTCAATAACAGATACCGGTGCGCACGCACCAAAACATGAAACATTGTCTGGTCCTGACGGTGACAGCAACATGTAAATATCACTAATGCAACAAATATTGAAAATGGTTTTATTTTGGGTTGCATGGTTTTTTTCACATCTTTTTTAAAAACTAGTTGCCACCGATGGTTCCCAAAGGCTGTGAATTTTCTCAAAATGGCTCAAAACAGCCAGTGTCGGGTGATTACCCAAAAAAGTAATCTATTACATATTACTGGTTAAATAAAAAAATGCATTACACATTACTCATTACCTATAAAACATCACATTATCTTACATTAAGCCCTATCCTGTTGAGGAGGACATATACCAGAGCTCTCTTGTGTATTTTTTAAATGGCATATGAGCTGCATTAAACTGGGCAATCACACCCTTTTGATTTTCTTTGACTTTATAGTAGATAAGTCCATCTTATTTGACGTGTGTATCACTAAAGCAGTGGTTATTCCTCATGAGGAAGAGTCTCTCAGATTGTTTGTCTGACAGTCTCTCCCTCCTCAGAGTCAGTGCAAGACTGCCCAGGCTGAAGAGCGTCTCCACAGGCGCATCAGCATCGCTGTGTTGAATTTCATGGATATCAGGAGCGGTCATGATAGCATGAAAAGGCATGTTTTGATGTTTTTTTTTTGATCTGCCCATCATGCAGATAATTGTCTGATAAGTAACTGTAATATGATTACTGAATTTGGGAACAGATAGATGTTATCTTATTAAAGTAATGCATTATTTTGTAGCGTCTTACCCCCAACAGTGCCAGTGGCAACCGTTACTGTCCAGCCCTGTAAGCAAACAAGCAAATGATAGCATATATTTGAACCCGATGCCTGTTAAATATTTTCTTTTTCAGGGTCAAGGCAGAGAGTAAGAAAACAAAAGTTCTTTGATCCAAAGGATCCACAATGACATCATCTTAAGTTTCCACTGAACTCTGAAGACCTTTCCTCTCTAGCAGTGAGGACATAAGGAAAGTTCAAGGATTGAGCCAAGTCAGTTGGACTAACATGCCATGGAACAGGAAATAGCCATTCATTGATTTTGTGTGTGTCCAGAAAGATCAATTTTATTCTTCCTTTGTTTTCAGACTACAATGCACTAAAGCCTCTGCAGCAGCAGGATGTGTTTCGTACAAACGCGGTCCAAATGAAGCTATAAATCAAGTGTTGGAGCAGAAACACATAATGTCATCCCCCATAGACCGCGTACTGTACAGTGCTGCACTTCAAGCTCCTCCATTCTGCCTTCTGTGCAAACAGTCTTAGAAAGTCAGACAATCTAATTAATATGACTGTCAAAAATATCCAAACATGGATGATTTAAAACTGCTCAGAAAAGGTAGCATGATGCAGATTTATTTCATTTTGAGGTATGTACGCTAAACTCTTCATGATGAAGTTAGTCATGGCTTGATTATGTTGCATTCGCTCTTTTACGGCTGTTATCTGGCTCGACACCATTCTGTTGTTATGCAGTTCGCTGATTAAGTGTGTGTGTGTGCGCGCGCACATATGCGTGTGTGCATAAACTGACACTTCTTTAATTGTATTGCACTTGTGATATCTGGTGCCGGAGTTAACTCGTAAAAGTGAAGTCTCAAGCAGATTCCCAGCGCCTGCCTATTTAAGATTCATAGAAAAGACCATCCACCCCAATCAATATCTACTTGAGATTTAAGTTGCATTATGTGTCCCCTTCACAGGCATGATTTAAAACATCAGCACAAAGTATTCTTAATTTTATTGCCTGCCGTAAATTAAAATTAATGATGCTGACATCCACAATTAACAATGAAAAATGCAGATTCTTATAATTACTTTAGCAGTAATATTGTTTTCAGCCAGGCTCAAGGTGCTCCTCATATGCTCCTCAGCATTCAGTAAAACACAAAAAGACAGCTTCATTACATTTTATTTGCTATAGGAAACAAAAAAAAAGGGTCTAACAAAAATCCAAAGCTCATTTGGGAATATCTCGCCATGCATAATTAAGCAAATTTGATTGGAATTAAGCATGACTTCTTTTGGTTGGGTTTTAATGAATGCAAATCAGGCATCTACATCCCTAAGATTAATTTCAGCCAATTAAAAAACAAAGCTTGTTGGAAAGTGTAAAAGTGTTCAAAGCAGGGCAGCAAAGCAGTTTCTCTCTCCCTCTCCCGTTCCCTCTCTCTCTCCTCATCTCATCTTCATAACTTGCACTCAGGAGAATCCCCCCCCCCCCCAACTTTGATCATTAGCATGAAGTTACAGGCAAACAGTATGAATTCAAATGTGGCAGAAATGCACTGCCAAGATCCTCGCGCCTCCTTAATCTCAGAGTTGAACCCCTTAATAGTTTCTTTATGCAATTATTGTTTGAGTACCACTGACAGATTGGTTAGGATATGCCTTTGTCAGAAGGTATACAGAAACATAAATCCCAGGGCTTAACAATAAGGATTGCCTGATTGGGCAAGGCTAGTAAAATGCCTTGTCAGGCTAGTAAATCTGGGAACTCATTTTAGAGGAATTGATAAAAAGGAATTAAACACATCATTTTCACTGCTGCTAATGATGGCAGTAGCTAAGGAGGGGGCCACCTCGCTTCCTTGTCATAATTGTCCATGCGCAGTACCAATCAGGAACTTTAAAAAAAATGGCGGCGATGATAGACGTTTATAAACCTAAATAAATCAACAATAATAAACATGACAGTTAACTTTTGATTTGATTTGATAAACACTATATAAATAATACAATTTGTATCGGGCAAGTAAAAATTGACAGCAGGCAACTAGATTTCTGCACCGCCAGTGAAAAAAATCATTAAGTGTCGAGCTGGGATCCAGATACACACAATATTGTAATTTCAAGCTTGCGATGCAAAGGCAAACTTTAGAGCGGTAAAGATGCCATTGTTCTGTGTTTTGACAGGACAAAATATGACAATTATTCTGCATTAGTTTGCTCACGATAATGTTGGCACAACCTGAAATCAACCTTTATCAGTGTTCAAGAGCATTCAATCCATCTGACTTAAGCACTCTGGAGATCTCATCGTGGCATTTTCCATGTGAAGGCACCATTGCACACCAGACCAGTGACAAATAACGTAGCTCACACCAATAACAAATGTCACTGTCAGGCAGTGTCTATGGCTTATCTAGGTGTTAGTCTCATTATGACAGCCTTACATTACCCTTCATCTTAAATGCTATTTTTTTTTTTTTTGCGTGTGTGTGTGTTTTTTTTGCACCTATCAATGCAGCGCACAACAGCACTGAGTAAATCCTGATTATTTGGAGAGTCAGACGTAAACGCTAATGATTGAGGGCAAGCAGGCACCTTCGGGCTAATGCTAATCTGCCTGCACATTGCTCGGAGAACGCCGTGTACATTGATTTGATCTCTCACATCAAAAGACAAACAGTGGTGCAAGTCAGCACATCCCCACTCAATGTCATTCCTTGAAGTGATTCCCCCACACGTGCATCTACTTGGGCCTGGGGAGGGTGGGAGGGAATAGAGAATTAGGCAATCAGATCTATTGGCATTTCTTTAAAGGAGATTCATGGTGGGAGGACGGAGGAAACGTGAGGAAAAGTGGTTCCCCATTCACCTGCTAGCCAGAGCCAGTTCTGAGAGGCTTGCTGTGTTTAGATTGCATTAATCCCTCTGTCTCTACCTGTTACCGAGCTTTCATTAATGTTGTCTTTTAACATCAAGTCTCCTGCAGAGTGGGGAATAAGTGGAGAGTTCTCAGAACTCTGCAGAAAGTTCAAAGCGCCACGAGAAACCCTTTATGTGTTCCCTTAATCATTCAAAAACCCATCCTAGTATGCCACTTGCGTAGCTCCTCCATATGACGAGAAGAATTAATATTTGGCCTCTGATGCATTCTTTTTGAAAGAATAAAGGAATGTGAAGGAAAAGCATTATCTATTCAAGGAGCGCAGGGAATACTGACTGTGTCTCAGTTCTGTTGTAGCTGCTGCGTCTCATTTTGTCTGTCGCAGATCACAGGGCTGCAGACTGGTACGCTACTGAGGGAGAAAGAGAGAGTGGGAAATTGTACTGTTTTATTAGAACCCGGTGGGAGAGTTTTGTAGAGGCAAGCATGCCATTGAGCCTATTTGCATCATGCTAGCAGTGAATAGATATGATAATATTGTGATACTTTGGAATCGCTCCCACAAAAGTGGTTTATGTGATGATTTTGATGTAGTGAGAGCTTCTGGCTGAGCCCCTCGTGATATCAGAGAGATGAGCTTGCCGTTATGTATTCATTTATTTTTCCTTAAACACTGCAGAGCTGCACCTTGATGCTCTAACTCATGATCGCCCCTTCAGTGCGAAAGACTTGTCAAAATATAAGCCAGCGTAGTTATAATTTCAGTAGTGTTCTCTGTCATTTGTTCTGTTCCACTTCTCAGTGTTTTTGTCTGTTAGTCCTCCACTGTGTTAATGTATTAACTCCGACGCCTTAGGCTTTTCGTTTCATTCAGTAAAGCCTCATTGCTATAGAGTTGGCCTTATGCTTACTTTATGCACCAAGGACCACATATTCAAGTTCACTAGAGCAGACCTTCGCGCCTTTTGAAGCATTTGGACCGCGTTATTATGAAAGTATAGTGTTCGTACATTTGTAACTGCAATTGCAGCTCAGCCATCAGTGTAAAATTTGCCATTCGGAGTTTCCTGAATGCAGCCAGACAGTGAGAGTGGGAAAGATGTGTGTACCCTTTATTTTCACACATAATAACACAACAGTGGTTATTATTCAGGGGGTAAAACCAGTGAAAGGCTATTCAGAGCGTTTGTTTCAGACCGCCCTATTAAAACACTGAAAAACTGGAGTAATTTGCACAAAGGCTTTAAAACATTCTATGCGTTTGTCTGTGGCTTTTAAAAATCCTTTTGATTAATTTTCATTAAATTGCGTTGAACTATTTAAAAAGAGGGTTCTGTGGAAAAAGTCTTGCTGCTAGGTGTAGGGCTAAATTGTGTGGAGTGAAGAGATGTTACTGAGAGATGGGAAGCCCAAGGGACAAGCAGGAGGACAATGCTGTCTCTTGGGAGAATTTTATGCTGCTGAAGTGAATTTGAATACATAAAGGAGAACTCGGGTAAAAAGGAAAGGGGGGTACAACATAGCCTGTGTTCTCCTGGTCCCTTGTGTGGGAAAAGAGGCAGATTACCCTACAGTTTTTTTCTTTTCCCATTCTGACCCTAATTTTGCATTTTTAGGTCTGCAATTGTGCCATGAGTACATTAGCTCAGGAATAGCATAGTTTACCTCCGAGCATCACACTTTTAAGTGTCAAATGTGTTGCTCTTCAATGATAATGGTTAATTTATTTCTATTAAAAGTATCCATTACCACTCCACAGAGCTGTTACTGATACAATGCATTGCAGTGAAAGTGTTTTCAGATTCAGTTTAATGCTTCCACTGAAGGAGTTACATCATGTTTCTGCCTATTTATTTCGTTTCTCTGCCTGTCTGTCAACTAGTTTGCTCAAATCCTCAACAGATTTGCGCACAATTTGGTGGACAGGTGAGACTTGCACCAAGACGGGAGGGATTAAATTCTGGTAGGGTTCTCGTCTAGGATTTCCTGATACAATTTTTAAATGCTCGCGGTGAAACAGAGACCTGATTTCAGACCTTAAAGCATTTGCTTCATTGAATTATTTAAATTTGAATGATCACACTGAAATAGGTTTGCACTATCCAGCAATCTCATAGTTCTACCCATGTCCTGATTGTTGTACAAAGTCTTTATTTGAAAAAGACAGATTTTTATTTGTTATCCTTAATCAGGCTTGTTTTGTGTGCACTCCAGACAGTATCAATCAAACTGGTGTTGGTTTATTCATTTAATGCTTTCATCTGCTTTTGCAAATGAATTCTTGGATGTATCAACCAAACTGGAATGTCGTCTGTGATTACTTACAGCATGCAGCAAACATACAGCGCAACATTACTCAACACATACAAAAAAAAGAACATATTCGTATCAGGACATTTTCCTGCTCAGGCAGGCAACGCCCCGCACATTCTCCCTTCTTAGTTTTCCTGTTTGGTCTGCCCTCTTTACTTTGTCCCTTATCTAAGCATCATTCATTCCTCCTCCGTGATCCTGCACTTGGCTGTGGTCTGCATGGCTTGGCACCCACCCATTCCTCCCCTACCCAACTAAAGACACTGCTCTGCACTGTTCTTTGTCTTCAACTAAAAGCAGAGGGGCTGGGGGTGTGTGAGGGCATTACTTGTTGATATGCAGCAGCCTCACCTGTTTGCAGTGCACCTTGCCATAATAATCTGCTGCTATGCACCTTATAATAATACCAGGACATCAATATTGCAGTTTTCAAGAGGAAAATCTTATGTTAAATTTTAGATTATATATTAAACAAATCTGCATTGGTATTAGTTTTAAATATTGTAACCATATGGGAAATTCATCTGTCTCGGGGTTCCAGTTGGTCTTTGTTGAGCCAGATCCAGAGAGATCTCAAGGTAAATAAGGATCTTTTATAGTAAAATCATCTTTCACACTTTGAAAAATAAAATCTAATAGTATTTCAGAAACAAACTTTTTTGTAGAACAAATTCTTGTAAATGAAAGGCTTAATGTACTAATTTTGGGGTTCATGACCTGAAAACAGACATGCAGAGGCGTGTAACAGTGTTACAGTGAGCATGAACTGGGTTGCAGTTGATGTGTTCTGTGCTCCTGTAGAGGTCACTGTTGTGTGGTGCCTTTGTGTCAGATTGGAATATTATCAGCAGCCCTAATGCCTTTCTTTATGATGTCTGCACTAAGCACTGTGACATTGAAACAGACCAAGAGAATGTGAGCAAGAAAAGAATTACAAAGTTAATTTTGTTTGCAAAGCCGTAATGTCTGGTACAAACAACACTGTTTTAAAAGAGAAAAGTTTGTTGGCGCTTAATCGGCACAATGATGAACAATAATTATTTTTTGTGCCAGTGTTAATCATGCTGTTCCAGTAGTAAGTTAATTTGGACCAAATAAAGAATCTTAATGTACATATGTCTGAAGGCGTCTTTGAGTTGTAGGATTATTTCTTCTCTGGAAGAAACACATTATGTTAATCACAAAATCCCCATATTTGTGTGTCTGGGAGATGATTATGAGTGGGCTTTATTACCAAGAACACAAATTAGATAGTATGAATGAGTTCATCCCCAGCATTTGTATGTGCCATTTAACTCTGAAATCCTTGTTTATTAAACTCCAATTGCACATATGAATCAACTCTTTGGCATTAATCACGAAGTACAAGGGCCCAGATGGTACAATCTTAGCCAAGCTTGAATTAATACGAAAGGTTGAATCGCTGCTGCATCCTCTCTACTCAAGGACCTTTGAAGAATGACATGAATAATCATTGTTGTTGGATGCATAGTTTATTAAGTCACTAGAGTATAGTGACCTACTGCAAACTGAGAGATATTATAGCACATGGAGCTGCCCTGCCTAGATTTTTGATGTATTACAGCTTAGATACTAAAATGAAGAATGACTTCTTGAGTGAACTCATAATATAAAATTTTAGTATCATATCATGCATCATAATATTAGTATCATATGGTGATCATGATAACTAAACATAAACATGACCATTGTAACATAATGGTCACGCATCACTGGTTCCACCACGGCACCAGCCTGTTGATGCTGTTGGACTGGTGAGCAGCTTCTACTTAGCTTGGCTCACTTAACATTACAGTCATTTGACGTTTGTCTTTCGGTGTTAATGTTAATGACACAATTATCCAATTTACCAGACTGACATCCTTGCTGATACTGACATTAACTAACTAGGTATTAGTCTGACGTGCGATTCGCATTGACCATGTTGTCTTTCCAGTTTGTTTTGCAACCAGATTTTTCTTAAAAAGAATATATATAATTATATTTACGCAAACTTAAATGTACAGTTTTTTATGTCTGCCACTAGGGGTCATTCAATTTAAAACAATGAAAAAAAGATGCGTCGTGAAGCAGTGCAGGATCATGGGTATTGTTTTCTTCATTGTAAAACGACCGCCACTGCCGATGAAAAACCACATGACGCGACTCAGGCTGAAATGTTGTTAGTCGTTACGTTGGGATAATGTAAGCACACAGTTCAAAAAAGGTCTTTTTGTTTTTGAGATATTCTATCGCAGAAATGTCCCATGTTATATCGTTAACCTGAAGTAGCTAAGAAACAAAGTGTAGTTACAGCTTCATGTTATTTTACATGCAAGAGAATAATCAATCAATTAGTTCCACACAGTCAGGAATACATATTTTGGACTGAAAATGAAAACGAAACACTGGTATTGGATCAGCATGAATACCTCCATTGGAGTCAGTATCGGAAGATAAAAAGCGAGGCTGGTGGTTGTTAGGTTCGCAGAGTCGCACAGTACTGCTAGTAGTAGTACTCGTGGTCATTCAGCAATCAGTTGTAATTAAGATAACAGATTAATGTCGGAAAATACAGCCGACAAAAGGTCAACCTGACACTACTGATATGTTTTTCAATTTTAATTGTTTCTCTAGTGTTACCATGAAAAACTCCATGTTTCTTATATCAATATCATTCTATGAAATGAAGAAGAGAAAAGGGGAAGAAGAAACAGTAGTCAAAAGAATGAAATAACAACCGGTGTGTGAACTGCTCAAGTACAATTAAATTACAGCGGAACATATAATGGATTCCAATTTTTACATGCATATACTGTGTGTCATTGTCTCTTGTTCTGGAAAAAAAAAACAGTCCTCCTCCACTTTGTATTGGCTCCACACTTAATGTATTCCGTCTTAGCTGATCTCCTGATTCTAAAGGACATTGCATCTCATTTCTTGTCACTTGTCCCCTAAATTCCTAAAGGTACAATTAGCATTTTGTTTGACGAAATGTTGAAAGGTTCATAGATTGATATTTGCAAAAATGTAGCAGGATGTTTTTTTTTTTTTGCTAAATGCAAATTCTGACATTTATTAACGTTTATTACAGATACTCTGTTTATGGATTGTAAAACTCTGCATAGATTTAATGGGAATAAAGTAAAATTACAATGTTTAAACACAATCAGTGTGGCAAACCAGCAAGTGTGTAATTTAGTGTGGTGTGGCAATGAAATGTTTTACGGGCCTTGATTTATGTCCTGTGCATGGCATTTCTAATGAGAGAGACCAACATTGCAGTGTGCCTGTGTTCCAGGAAACTACATTTACAGCAGATCTTTTTTCTCAAGAGTGTTTTTCCCCAGCGAAATAATGTCAGCACTTTCCCACCTTCAAAGTCCTTTTGTTTCCAGATCTATTAACAATTCTAATTGTACAGGAACACTTGTTAAGTAAGGCTGGTAAATAAAGCAGGAAACGCATTATTTCCTTTCAGTGCAGATTAAAGGTACAGCTATGCCGGGTTGAAACACATTAATGAGGTTTTAAATAAAAATGCTGGCAGGGAATTTACACCGCTGACTGGTTTAACTGCAGTAAGCAGTTGATTTTCCTTGATGTTAAAGGGGAACATTATTTTACCCACTAATGAAAAATACATCTTTCCACCCTCCTATCTGTTAATTAACATGTTTGTGTTAGGGGATTTTCAAAAAGGGATACAATCGTTTCAATCTGATTAAAGTAAGTGATACATAATGGGGAGGTTGTTTTCCTTGGGTCCTTCTGTTAATTGAATAGCTTTGTATGACTTGGAATGTTTTTCCTAGTCACAACAGTTTTCCCTGGACCTCGCTGCTCGGGATGCCCCTATCTTAATTACGGATCATACTCCAAATGTGGTTCAATTTCCTCAGCAGGACAGTTTCTGTTAACTGCTATTTTTAAGGCCAATAACAACGTCAAAGCAAGGGATGATTAAAGCAATTAAAGTTTCCCTTTGTTTTCTAAGCACAGCGAGATAGGCCTGCCCTGTTTGTACAGCATTTATTAAACATTTACCAAATGGAATTGAATCTGTCATCGATGAAGTTTTCTGAGACAATTACCTTTTAGCATGGCAAACACTGTTTCACTCAGCTAACGTCTCAGAGCTTATGGCTGTGATTAACCATTTGATTTCATCAAGCCAAACTAAAATCCTCCAGCAGAGAGAGAGAGCGAGAGAGGGAGAGAGAGAGAGAGAGAGAGAGAGAACGAGAGAGGGAGGTTTAAATATAATTTTGCCATCGGAATTTCTCAATTAGCATACCACATTTTCTCCATTAGATAAACTGCCTTTAGAGAGCTGGCTGGTTTAATCTGTTTAATGTCCGTGTAAACTATAATCTCTTGATTCTAAAAAGAAATCCCTTAAGGACATCATTCGCATACACTCTTCATAAGACAGTTTTTGAAAGACACGATCGAGTGCAGCTTTTAAAGAGGGATTGAACAGTGATGGGTTGTCATGCCTATCATGCTTTTCTTGTCTGTGGCACGCGGATTGTGCAAGTTGCAGTTTCACTTGCTTGAGTTTAGCTAATCATTAGTAATTACGCTTTTACAAGCTTGTCCTTGCTCGACTATCACTGCAACATACATGGCTGCATTTTAGACTTCCAATGGTTTATAGGTTTATGTGGGTACTCAGTCTTCTGCTTAGTGATTCTACGAGTGTTATGGTAGAGCGTGCTGTCTTGAAAGATGGCAGTTGCTGCTCTCTGAAAGATAATTTGGAAGAGATATCACCATGTGACATGATAAATGAATCAAACTTTGATCTCAGATGGAATCAGAAGTGTATCAGGCTGTTTGTACACGCACATCACTGCCAATCATAGCAGCGCTGGGTTGTTAGTCTATATGGATATAGAAATCAGGATTTGTTGTTATCCTATTGAACGATGAGCAGAGAGAAATCAGAGTGTTTACATGCATATCATTGCCTTCCATCATACACTGCAGGCTGTATGAATTAGGGCCTGCAAACACAGCCTCATTCTCCTTGCATCACGCCAAGAGTCACTCCATTGATTACCCTTCCCCGCTCCCAGGAAATGGCTCATGCATCTCGTGTACATTATAACAAATGTTCTCTTTGCATTACAATTGAATTGTGATTGTTATGTTCAATCAATGGGGAAAGGTCACGGGATTGCTCCTGCCAGCGCTTTAATGGAGAAGTCGATGAGGATTCATTTTAATCACTGCGGCTGTGGCAGAATGAGCACAACACTGAGAGACTGTCAATGGCCCGGTAATTACCGCTGTTTATACAGGTTTCTGCTTTAGCAATTTAGATATCCACAAATCTCTCTGTTTCTTGCACCACAGTTATATTGGAAGCTGCGTGGCATCAAATGAAGTACTCTAGGATGTGGGCCGTGACTACTCTAATTGTGGGACTATTGGTGAGGCAGGCTATTTGAAAATGAAGTGAGCTCCATTTGCTCCTCTTTTGAGCAGTTACATTACCAGAAAGCTGTTGCATACTTTACATACTTTATGTGAGGGAGCGTTCTATTAGCTCAGCTGAATCACAGTCCTGCCTGTAGCAGCTGTATTAAGAGGTGGGAGATTGTGTACATCACCCATATTTACAGTGCATGTCTGTCCAGGTTAACCCTACTGTTAGTGTGCAGATAGCCACTGGTACTACATTTCTTATTCTGTAATGGGTTTGCTCTTGAAGACATTGTGTTTGTATTTGGGGTGTTCTATAAGACTATTTCAGGTCGTGATTGATCTTGAACACATCCACGATCTACCTTTCAGGTGAACCGTAGATATGGTGGTATTTAACTGTGGCTCTCTTACTTGTCTTTTCAAACTTAACAGAACCCCATTGACAAGCATATCGGCACTATTTAAACAAACAAATGGAGTGAGGGAGCCAACTAGCTGGCTATGCTCCGCTAGCAAGTGGCATGGCGGATGGGGAGCTTGTGCCAAAGTATTGTGTTTCAATGGTGCAAATTTGGAAATTGGCAACAGCTATTTCAAGTCTGGTTTAGTCTGCGAGGCATATTGAAATTGAGACAAAATTATACAATTTACAATTTGGATCAAGATTGCGATTAGAAAGATTGTGATTTTATTTTTTTGGCGAGATTGTCCACCCCTTGTTTGCATACATAAGTACCATACCTCAAAGATTCTGCTGACATAGACTTCATTTCACAGAATTCTTCCTTTTCTGACTTTTCTAACAGTGACCAAAGACCTCGGTTTCCCTGAGATCATTGGTCGCTATGGTCAACATAAGATGCTTTAGACAATGGTACACATTAAGTGATCGGACTATATGTTTTTTTTTCATAAAACTGGTCAAAAGTAGTTGGAAAATTATAAATAAGCAACAACTATGAAGCATAAATGCAGTTTTATGTAGACTAGTGCTGCACCTACGGATCATTTCTTTTTTTTTTATTAGCTATTAATCAGCTGTTTATTTTCTTGATCAATCATTTGGTCTATAAAATATCAGAAAATTGTCCTAGAGTCAAGGGTGGTGTTTTCAAATTCTTTGTGTTGTGCATACCTTTCGAGGCAACTTGGGATAAGGATCACATGATTATGTGATCTTGCGAATTCAACTTGCCAGGCTTCAAGCGTTGTGCTTTTGGCTAAAACACAGTAGTCCCAACCAATCATGAGGAACTACTGGCAGCTATGGGTGTGGTTTGGGTGTAATGACCAGGGAAAGAAAAACTGTCTGTTTGAAAACAACTATTGCGTTAGAGGTTAGCGTAGAGACTGCTTTAGCATCTATTAAAAAAGAACTGGTGGGTATTTCGTCATTGAAAGAAGAGCTGAAGAACATGACTGAAGGCTTTTCTCGATGGGAAGATGTTTTCGCTCATTTCTCGATTGACTTCGGCAAGAGCTTGATTTAACCAACTGTCTCTGCTGGTGCTGCTGCCCTACTAGTTAGGCCTATCAAGGGCTAATATTGACTATTGGCAAATGGTGATAGACAGACAGTGTAACAAATAGGGGTCAACTGACATGGCTCTTTCAAGGCCGACATAGATACGATTATTACAAATCAAGGAGACCGATAACCGATATTTTGAACCGATATTCATTTGCAGTAACAATGTGTCAGATATTTGTGTCAAAATTATGAACAACCAGTGATGAACCTTAGTACAACTTACTAAACTTTTGGTCTTCACTCCACTTCTCTTCACAACATTTATTTGATCAATTTAGTTACTAATTACTTTTGGGATCATTCACTGTTTATATATTGTTAATTGTGATGTGTTACCAGTCAGATATTTTGTTGGGCGGGACATTATGTGAGAGGATGCTGCATCACATTTTAAAATGAGTTCCATGTATCTGCAATCTGACCGAAAATTCACCAAAACTGATGATTGGAAAAGTGCTGAATATTGGCCCAGTAATCGGTCTATCCCTCGTACCCCAGTAAGAAACAATCTGGCACTGATGTAAGTGTTCTACAAAATCCGAAGAGATTACATTTACAATGATATAAAATACAAAAAACAGCTAATTCTCTAATTGGACAAGCTGGAATCAAAGATTATTTGGAGTTTGTGAATAAGAAATTACATTTTTACTGCCGATCACCTAATCAGTTGCAACTTGCCTTGACTACAAAATGTTAGCGGTTGTCATCAGCAGAATACACTCAACACTCAAGATGACATCATGATAGTAATTCTGTAGTCTGTGCAATATGAAAACATATCGATAATAAAAAAAAACATAATTTAACATAGCGCACTATTGTTTTTTACATTGTGTTGCAAATTACACCCCATTTTTGCGACGCCTCGTGTTTTTCGGCATGGCAAAGATCCAGGCATGAACTTTACATGAAGGCAGCACGAGCAAACCTGGAGGCGAGTGAACAGGGTTAATTATTGTGAACAAGTAAAGGACTCTGACCGCCATCACAAAAACATGGAGGTGGTACCTAAAAGAGGGACTTCTTCTGCATAAACTAGTAATTTATTGAATTTCAAGAACATGTGCAGTATATAGCAATATGTGTCGTATCTGAAAGTGAAATAACCCACAGGTATATCGGATATGAGATTTTTAGTCATATCGCGCAGCCATAGTTACCTGTAATTAATAAGAAATTGATGTGGCCGGTGTAGGACATTATCATACACCCTCCACCATCAGCGTGCTCTCTGACACCTCCCCTTCACCCCAAGTGGCATGTTTGTGTTGGACGGTGACTAAGAATAGATGGGGTCAAGGCGGTGTGACCTTGGAGAAGCAAATATTCATGATCAATAAGTGCTTTATTCCAAGCATCTAAATGATTCTTATGTCTGAAGTGGCTTTTCTCACCCCACGCGGAAAAGCAGTTTGAAGATTTATGCGGACTAGGTAAAAGGACATTTTAAAAGACTACACAGTATCATTGCTTTCAAATGTCATGTAATCATAGGTTAGGGGGAGAGTGCCGGGCACGGAGAGCTAAGTGATGTTACGGATAATGAATTGCCTCTGAAATATAATACATCGTGAGTATGATTCTTTGTTCCAAGCTCTGTACACCAACTCTGTTCAATTAAAGTTATTTATCTCTCTTGTTTTTTAAGTTCATCAATTATATTGTGATACACTTAATGTCCATAAGAGGATGATGTATGATTGGTCTAATTATTTCTTATTCACCATGCTTTCTAAAGCATATCAATTTTGTTAATACCATGTAATTAAAACACGTCAGTGCGCTACAAGTTGCTGGCTGTATTAATGACTATGAAAATTATTTTAATTAAATAGCCAATTATAGAAAAATCCTAACCATGAGAATTGACATTTAAATGAATTCAATTTAAATTGCTTTTCAACATTGTTTTATCAAAGCTTTATGGGGTGAATAAATTATTACATCAAACAATATACTGTGTCATTGATCATACACAAGTCTTGTCCCATATCCATACATTTTGAAACACTTTCCTGATGCCATTCATCATCCTGGGTGATTACATTTTGACATAGTCATTTGTTTACCGCAATCTCATCCACATGTACTGTACTTCTGTGGACTTTCAGGAAAAAACTCTGTAAACTGCTCATTTTTCTGAGGCGAATCACCCCAGAAACTTCATTCGCGCCACTGATTACCAACTATTATGAACAATTTAAAACTTTCACTACTTACACTGTTCCTCAAGAAATATATAACATTGTTGTTCACAAGTAAGCAGACATGTTTTCTCCCATGGTACGAGTTTTAGCTGCAGCAATGATTTGTGCATCCGTGCTGAATTATATCAACACAGTATTGTGGTGTAGTGTACAGCACCAGTATACAGATGTTATTTTTGTGTTGCACTGTGTTTGCATAACTGGGGTCAGACACATGCAGCCCACCCAGTCTGTTGAAAGGCCTTTGTATCTCAAACATCATACATATCCTGTGGTGCCTTTTAATACCTATTAGGCCACTCAAGCTCATATATTTTCCCTTTTTTCCTGCATAATGTTAATGAAAGTCATTTTTCAGACATTACAAGCACAATGATTTGCAGTTAACCCATGCAAACAAGAGAAATAGTGGGCAAACTGTTGTGACATTCATTGTATATAATGAAATCTTAATATGGTGCATATTTAAGTGAAAGGTTAGCAACATAAAGGGCAAATGGATTGCCTGGCAATGAATTTTAAGCAGCTATTGATTTTACACTACAAGCTACCTCTTTCCCTGAATGATAATTTTGAAATGGCATACTGCTTATCTTAAAGCTGATCTGACACAACAGGACAACACGAATACACAGAATATTAAGGCAAATGCAGACCCCGATAAGCGACGCTCTTCTTGGTGAGAGCACATGGTAAGTGCTGATGTTCAGGTGATAAAGATACACCTAACAGCGAACAGACACTCCTGATTGAAACTGTGCAGAACTATGTGAAAGCTAAGAATGCTGTGGCATACTCTTTACTACATGTCAACAAGATCCACTGGCTATTTGTTAATCAAATCAGATCTGATCAGCGCTTCCAAATTGGGGAACGGCAGGTAAAAGCTCCTACAGTTGTGCTGACTCAAAACAATTTTTAAACATCACTTCGATCTCTGCAAAACTTCAAACAAGCTTCATGCAGGTCCACTTATGTTTTTTTTTGCATACCTTGAATAACACATAAAGCTTTTTTTTTCTTTTACCTCTACAATCTAACACATATAAATCCTTATTACAGTCTATTTGTGAATTATCTAAATCAGGATTATTTAGATTTATATATTTCTGTGTTTACAGAAACCGATTGATTTGTTCAGAAAAGCAGAAAGAAGGTTCTTTAATTCACTGTGTGTCAGTAGTTGATTACAGTACATGTCAAGCCTATATGAGCTTACTGTATGGACTTGACCGTGAAACAGAGTGCTTTATCTCCTCCCCTCTCTTCCTTCATCACCCTTTCCTGTGCCGTCTGAGATTGAGAGGAAGTTTAAGAGTTCATCCTCTACCTAGATTAAGCTTAGTTCTGTATTCGGCACCACAAAACAACAAGCTGGTGTTCTGTGTGCAGGTAACAGTGGCTGAAGAAGCATCGCTGTGCAAGACAGACGAAAAAATAGACAGTTTCCATGTTCGAGGGCAGTGTTTTCAGTATTAACTTAATATTTGCCAGTGTTCTCACCTAGTTAATATTCCTTACTGGAATGTACTGGGCTCAGGCATAAGAAGGTAGTGCTTCTTTATCCACAGCAACTTTGAGCGGTAGTAACCCTGTCAGCAGTGTTGATATAGGTCACATTATTTATTACATGTTTCCCAGCTCACCTGTAATTCTAATATAATAAAGTCATAGCTATCATGGGTATTAAACCAGAAAGTGGACAACAAATACTGACACTCTTTTAGATTTGGGAGATTAGTAAATATAGTTAAACTTTAATTAGTACTTTTATATATTGTATTTGCAGTATACACTCAGTGTAATATTAAGCGTGTTTTAGTTTGAATACTATAACAACCATTGTTTCGTATTGTGTCAGACTGTCTCCTCATACAGAAAGCTGTAGTCCCTCAGTTGTGTAGACACAGTAATCAGAGGACTTGTTAAATGAGACACATTTTCCTTTCTCACAGACAGGGTATTACTTGGAAAGTGACTCATACAGGCATGCTCAGTCAGAAAATATGACAAATATGATATTAGAATGAAACGTTTAGAACAAAGTAACCCCTTCAAATCAAATTATTCCGTAATGCTTAACTAATGCAAGATTCATGATGATTTCGTGCAGGGTGTATCGTGAATTCTTATTGCTAACCACTGATCATTGATGATCAAGTTACTAAGATTTTATTAGATTAGTTCACACTTAATAGATCACCAGTATGTTAATTCACAGTTACTTTACATATTAATTAATACACAAACAAGTTAGCTGGATTCCAGTAACCAACAACTTTATATCAGACCCATGTCTGAAAGCAGAACAGTACCAGTTCTCATAGAAACATTCAGCATTTTTTTTCTTTATCAAACTGTTCATCAGATTCCAACGATAAAAAGTTGCATCAATGAACTTTGAATGTAACTTCAGTCCAGCTAACCTGATCCATATCAATGAATGTATGTAGTAACTGTGATACATTCCTGACATACTAAAGATCAAGTGTTTAATAATCACACAAATTAGAGTTATTACAGTAACATTTTTCGTAATCATTCTTTTTTTTAAAGGTTAAGGACGAGGACTTTATGATGCATCCTGCAGTAATTCATGTGTTTATTCATCATCATTCATCGCAGCGTTAAAAATACAAGCTTTGCAGTTCGAATGCCTGAATGACAGAAAAAAAACTACAAGTCTTGCAGAAATGCTTTGAACAGTTGCGAAACACAAAGAGCAAAAGTTTTTCTGAGCATTTTTTACATTTTTTTTGCTCTCACAGTGATGCACCCTGAGTGAGATCTGTCAGACAGCAGGTGTAACACGTTTGCCTGTTAGGAGTCAGAACCGACTGTTAACTGTAAACACCACATACACCTTGTGTGTTTTTTTTTTTTAACCACACACACACAGAATAAAATAAATAAAAATGCAAATTCGTACACGATTATGATCAGGCTCAACTGTGTCTCTCTCTCTCTCTCGTGTGTGGATTTAAACGATGCAACATTTAACAGAGCTGCAACATTTCAGTGGTAGTCCGAGCCCAGTTATCTGTTCTTCAAAGGCTCCCACTGTCCCCTAGCTCCTCCCTCTCTGTACCGTGTGACAACAACAACTCATCCACAGAGCGGAGCTGCACTTTTCAGCTCATTTTCCTCCTGTCATTCCTCCTCCTATCTTTGATCATTGTCCCGCTGCTCAGCCCCCCCACAAAACCCTCACTCAGCACGCCTTTTTTTTTTTCGGCAGCCCTTTTTACTTCCCAACTTATCTGAGGAGCTAAACTCTCGTGGATTCTTTCATTTCGGGGTGTCTCGGCAGGCTGGGTTTTTATACTTTGAACTTCGGCTACTCTCTTCCCCTCCTGTAGGTGACCATGGCCGTACCGGCTGCTCTGATCCCCTCAACTCCTCTCGTCCCACCGCCTCCGATCTCGACTCCCTCCGCGACGACGTCCCCGCCGTCGACAACTTCATCACCGTCTCCATCCCTGGCCCCCCCGTCCGGACCCGGGCAAAACCTGTTCAGATCAGAGCTCCTCGCCACCGGCAGCCCGGGCATCCCGACCGCGGGTCTCCCCCCCGGCAAACCCGTGTACTCGACCCCGTCGCCTGTTGAAAACATACCGCAAAACAATGAGTGCAAGATGGTCGAGTTGCGCGGTGCCAAAGTGGCGTCTTTCACCGTGGACGGCTGCGAGCTCATCTGCCTTCCGCAGGCTTTCGACCTGTTCCTGAAGCACCTGGTCGGCGGACTGCACACGGTCTACACCAAGCTGAAGCGGCTGGAGATCACGCCGGTGGTGTGCAATGTGGAGCAGGTCCGCATCCTCAGAGGGCTCGGCGCCATCCAACCCGGGGTGAACCGCTGTAAACTCATCTCCAGAAAAGACTTCGAGACTCTGTACAACGACTGCACCAATGCGAGGTTAGTGCAGAAGCTCTGTGCGGCATTTTTTTTTTTGGTTTAAATGTCTTTACGGACAGGCGTGCGTAAAGGCGCGGGAGCAAGGAAGGGGGAGACATTTTTCCCTTTTCTTTTTTTTTTTCATTAAACAAGTGGTTCAGACGATGTGGTGAACTTGATCAGGCCAATTTTTTTTTTTAATTGTCGCTTGTGAACAGATTGTGTGAGCGTGAGAACAACCAAGGCGGTGTGCTCGTAGCTGCGTGAGTTGGACGGGAAGAGGCCAGCGCGCAACATCAGGGGGAAAAAAAAAAGTTCAGTGAAAGTTTTTTAACACGTGCAGGGCAAAAGCTGTGCCATGATGGATAGCCTGTCTGCCTCGGGACAAATGAATCGATAATGTAGGCTACACCTCGGCTGAGTTTCACCACGCTGTTGAATAAACTTCAGGTGTAGAGGTGCCACTCCAAAAAACAAAACACAACACAAATACAAAAAAACAATTTCAGAAACAAGAGCCCAGTCATCTATTACCAGCCTTTTCTTTTTCTGTAATTCCCCTTTAATTTGAGGAAACTTTTAGCTCAACTTTATTGTTAAATCTCTCTGGAATAAAACTAGGTTATGCCTTGGTTTATGCCCTTGCTACAGGGGGAACACAACTTCAATTATGACAACTTTGATTTTTCAGAAAGTAAACAAGGAAAAAAACCCAGATTATCATAATTAGATGACATGGAATAATTTTTGCATGAACTGTTTTTCTAATTTTTTAATTTTTTTTTTCAAACCAGCCAGCCCATTTCTTAAGGAGGCTCTTACAGAACACTCTCGGCTCCTGTTGTAAAAAGAGTGTGTGGAGCCATTTTTTTTCCCACACTGTAAACGCTCCGGATAATTGTCACACACACACACACGCACACACACACACACACAAGAGGATGTGCCTTAATCAAACAACCTTGATTTCTGTTAGTCAAGGAAATTAATATAAGCGAGGGAGGCAAACAACCACACGTGCGAAAAATGAATGCATTAAAAACACGTATTGCCAGATCAAATATTTTGAGCTTTATGTGTTTTAATATAGAGTGATTTAAGTGGGGATCAATATTTGATTAAAAGCCTTTTTTTTTTTTTTGCTGTCCTGTTGCTCCTGGCTTTGATGTATCGCTCAGTCTCACAGGATGGTTCAGCCTGGTCAAATTTACCATCTTACCTGTCACTATGATTGATTCCATATTGATCTCCTACCCAGAAATGAGCTGGAAATGCAAATATGATGGAAAGGCTCAGATCAGTGGGGAATAGCAATAGACACTTTGAGTCACTTTGGTTATCTCGGTTTAAAAGCAACACAGGGAAATTATAGTGCGAGATTAAACTTGATTCTGACTTTTAGGTGCATGCTTGATATCATAAATGGCTAAAACACTCAAACCTAAATACTGGAAACAGACATTTTTATGTACCATTAAGATTGTATATATACAGTATATGTATATATATATATATATATATATATATATATATATATATATATATGTGTGTATATATATATATATATATATATATATATATATATATGTGCATAAGTATTGCTTTATCTGCAAAGTGCTCTATTAGGCCTGATGATAAAATGCAAAATCGAATAACTCACAGAACATTTTGAGGAAGACTTTGAAATGGATGTTATTACAATGAAACATTTTTTGGATCTTTATTAAAATTTTTAGTGGCCTGCAATTTTTCTCCATCAGCAAACACAGTTCCTCTCCCCTCCATGCTTGCTTTGCAACAGTCAGCCTCACACGTCCACGTACAATATTTGGAGCTCGTAGATATGCTTCAGCTCCATATTTCCATCGCAATGGCAATCGTCTCAACAACTCACCTGTGCACTTTGGTGCTTAAGCATCATTTGCATAAAGCATCGAGGGAACGGAACTGCCCCCCCCTCGTCTCTCCCTCTCTTTATAGAGAAAGACATACAGTGCGGTGATCCTCCTCTCAAGCCTGGCGTGGGGCTTCAGGTGACAAAGTATGTGGTTGAACTCTCCGGGTTGTCAATGGGGGGATGGCCAGCGATGGGGTTAAAGGATAATGCAGTGCCTCGCGTCGCTTTAATGACGCTAAAGTGCTGGGCTATTACGGGCACATGGACAGGACTGTAATTGTCTCTGAAAGCAGCCAGGTACTCCCGGTGCTGGGCTGAAATCAATCACTCAGACCCGGCCTGCCCGCCTGCCTGCCCCATTTGGAGAATTACATCATGGAACAGTGAGGCATCCGCTGGATAAAAGGCTTCTGTTACTTAGAAAGAGTTGATTTTATTTGCGGGGATGTGTGTGCTTTACACCGTCTGTCATTGAATTGCTGCTGACAAAATGATCAGTCTGAGTAAACAGGACGCAGGTTGCCCTGTAGGTGAAAACGAGTTCCCTCTTCCAAAGTCGATGCTCCGTTTTGCACCGGCTCGCTGTCAGGGAAAAAGTATCTGAGTTCAGCGGTTAACCCGCTCAGGTTACACAACAACAGCCTGCTGCCTGAGATAGTTTAGCTTGTCATCTCGCCCTATTACCACAATGTCACTACTCTTTTTATACAGTGGCGGAGTGGTAACAATGAAGTGAATAATACTGAGTACAATGGGTCTTACTATTTCACATGCTGTTTTTTTCCCCTCCCGCAGCCTATTGTGTTAAAACAACACTACTCTCATTTTGCACACAGTGTGAATGTGAATAGCATCACAGAGCACTGCTGCATCCCGCTGGTTTAGTTTTGATGTGGACACAAACAAAGCCCCAACCAAATTGTTCCCTACCATGCTTACTTTTGCATAACACTATTTGAACACATTAAAGGTGCACAATTGTAGTCTGGGGTAGTTTTCGGTACTGTGGTGATGGATTCAAAAATTAGAATTAATGATTAAAATTCCTTCAACATAGTTTTCTGTGGTTGAACTGCATGTGCTCGTCTAATAGGCATCACAGTATTTTAATAATTACAGTTCATCTTTAAAGATACTAGGAATACGGTCATTCTTGACCCCTTCATTTTCTTAAGGACTCTCGTGCCAGATTAGCAGTGTTCACTCTCGCTCCCGCACTGATCCAGGTTCAGTAATCTCCCCTACATTATGACTCTGGCCCTCCAGGAGCCCTCCAGGAGCCCCCCTGTTCCAGCTACTTGTTTTCCTTTTCATTTTCCCTGCGGTGGGATGGAAAAGGTTCTTATTGCTTTGTGACACTTGAACTCTCTGAAAGGTTATTATAACACAGGGGGCGGTGCGGAGATATCGCATATCTCTCATTGGTCTGCTTTGTGGAGGCAGGCTATCCGATGCTGGGGCGCAGAAACGCAGCAGTTAATTGACAATCATTGTCTACCCTTGAAGGTTAACCACACGCCCCAGACAATGTCCCACCACTGGGAATGGGACGGCTTTTCACTTACATGCCCTTCTTAAATAGATTTTCCCCGGCTCGTTTCAGTCAAACAGATCTGACTCTCCGAAAAAAACGTCGCGAGTGACAGGTCACAGTGGAGCGACTTTTTTTCTTTAAAAGATATATTTAATTGATAGCGATATGACAGAGAGTGCTACGAGAGCTATCACCTCTTTTGTTCCCGTTTCAAGAGTGTTTATGCCTAAACACACATATTTGCAAATGACGGTAATTGTTTTGTTTAGCGCTCAGTGTGAGCTGCCACTGAGGGTGCCAGCTTGTCTCTCTCCCTCCTCTCCTCTGCTGAGCTCTCTTATAATATATTTGTTTTCTACAAGGCACGGATGTGTTTACAGGTACTCAGGGGAGATTTCTGGATTCCATTCAAATCATTCCCAGTCAGAGTGGGTGCTAAGATACCCGTCACCCAGCAACCACATCCAAGAGGGAGCTTGGGCGATAATAACTTCAAAAACAGAGTGACAGATGCCTGATTAGAGAGAGAGAGAGGAGAGAGAGAGAGAGAGAGAGAGGGAATAAGAGAGAGAGAGAATGGTATACAAAGCTGTTTAAAATCCAAATCTATTCAAGTACTTTCTTGAAAGTCAAATTGGCCCTCATATTGTGTGTTGTTTCTTTACTAAAGGGAGAAAAAAAACAATTTTGAGTTCTTTTTTTTTTTTTCTTTTTTTTTTTTTACATTTTTAATCCTTCAGTGAGGCTCTGCTAAATTTGATTAGGTACAGTACATGTGCTCAAGTCAACTGTGCAGTTGGCAGATGGCGGCAAGGTGTTTTTTTTTCCTTTTTTTTAGCAAACAAATAGTCTCCTTGAAAATCAGAATTGCTTTATTGACTTGACATTCATTCAGCTGGAACAAGCGCAAATTAAAACATTTTTGAGAAAAAACCACACCCTAGCTGAGTGGACTAAAGTAACATTAATTTTCTCCTCATTTCTTGTAAGAGGAGTTATTTTGCAGCTTACAATGAGGCTGAGCCAAGACGGTGGAAATCACAGATTTCACTTGTTAAAGAGGCTTTGTTTGACACTGTCTAATGTCATTTGTGGATTTAGAGGCTATTTGCATTGCAAAGAGGCCTGTATTGTTAATTTGCCTGGTGGAAGCATTAGTTGTCCAAGCTCCTATCTTATTTGCATGCCTTTACTGGATCCGCAACAGCAATTGAATTACCAATTAATTCTCCGACCAAATGAAATGGTTCGGAATCGCACATTGACATCAGGTCCCTCCACGTTGATCAGTGTATTAAAATGACCTAATTTTACTGTGTTCACCAACCATAAAGGGGTATTAGCTTTGATTTTTATAGAAAACAGATGTAAGCTGTTTAAAATCTATCTGTCAATATGACTTATCTGGCATATTAAACTAGATTTGTTAGCAGTGATTTTACCTGATGATTTTGCACTTGAGACTGATTGCCTGACAGGCCAGCAATAGATTTTGGGTCACTCCGATTTCCGCTCTCCCCTCTGCCCAGTCAGAGCTCCCTTGCTTGTCTTTACTCACGGGCTCCTTCACATTAAAGCACATTTAGGGAGCATGGCGGAAGTCACTGACGCTCGTACCAGGATGTTAAATGCTACTGACAGAAGTTAGAGGGAGCAGATGAGATTTCCTGATTGGAGAAGGAATGCAGGCCCTCGTCTGGCTCTGTCTAATATGGTCACATAGAGAAATTGATTTTCCTCAGAAATTAATTAATTTTTCATATAGCCCAAAGCTGGAGTTTAAAAAAGAGTGCACACTTGCTGGTTTCCTATTTTCCCCCTTTTTTAAAGAATTATTGCCTAATCATATTAATACTTTTGCCCCAAGGATGAAAAGATAATTGTACAAATGCATTTGGAAATATGTATCACTGAGTATTTATGATTAAATTATGCAAATAAGTCCGCTCCCATCCTTCGTGGGCCCAGATTGTCTAATTAGGATTGATATGGCGAATAGATGTTGGGGAATCTGAATACAAGCATGTCCAAAGAGCAGAAAATTGAAAATGACAAGGCTGGAATCCTTAAAAAGTGTGTAGGGTTTTTTTCTCCCCTCTCTGTCTAATTCAGCGTAACTGTATCAGGAGTTAATTTTCCCCGGCTTCATTTCTCGTCTGAGCTGACAGGAAAAGGAATCCATCAGGGAAGCAATCTCAGATGGGATTCCACAAATTTCCTCCACTTGTTTTTTCTCCCCCTCTTCATTTTCGTGGAGGCTATCAGGGATGAATCTTCTCCTGAGTAAACATGCAGATGTTATTCCTCCAGTGTCGATGTTTTTGGAGCTCTCTACTCAATACAAATGACTCCCCCTAATAATTGAAGTATATTAAGAAAGGAATGTGCTTTCTTAATAGCCCTTTGTACTTTTGGAATTTCAGTGAAGCAATGCACATCATATTACGATAGCACGACTTTCTTATTTCATTAAAAGTGAAAAACACTGTATGCAGATGCATCTTCACTTATAGGAAGTGAATATTTGTCCCCTATCATCATGCAAATGATACAACATCTCTTGTGACGTTTAATATGACAGTGTTAGGAGTAGAGACTCATTATAGGTGTGGCCAGTTATCAGATCTGATGTTAAGCGTTTTTCCAATCATCAGAATCAATGTTCTTTTTTGTCTGATTGCAGATAAAATTAATTTATAACATTAATCTGCCAAAAAAACCTAGAAACTAAAGTTATAATACAGATATCGTGGACTATAAATGTTCAATGCTTGCCACCAAAATTTAGCAGAGAGGTAGAAAATGGAGTCAAGTATCTCAAAATTGTAGTTGAGCACAGCACTAGAAGTAACTGTACTTACATTCCATCAATGGATATTCAAAATTTGACAAGATTTTCATTTTTGCAGCTAATGTATATTGGTTCCAAGCAGAGCTGCATCTCATTATTTTCATTATCGATTAGACTGACGATTATTCTCAGGATTACTACAATTCATCATGTAGTCAAAAAAACCCCATCAAGAGTTATGTAAAATGCTCATCACAATTTCCCAGAATTATCCAACCAGTATTCCCAAACCCACAGAGTCTTCATTTAGTCTTACAAATGACAAAAAAAGCAAATCTTCACATTTGAGATGCTGGAACCAGCAAACTTTTGACATTTTTGCTAAAAAAAAAGACTTTTGACAGTTGATAAGTTATCTAATTAGTTGATAACAGATTGTCATTCAATCGACTAAACAATTAATAAGCTAATTGATGCAATTCTAAATGCAAATGTTGGTTATTGGTCTCTGTGATTACTGATAATCAGTATTGGGATCGGCCCTGAAAAAAAACATTGGTCGGTTCCTCTTTAGTGGTTAGTGTTTGTGGCAGGTGATTGCAGAGCTGATGCATGCAGTGTATGCATGTGTATTCCCATTTGATAAACCCCACACTAGATGTGCCATTTTAAAATTATTGTTGGACCTGCCCACACACGGACAGACTCACTGTACAGTGACACTAGTTTGAGCCAACAGTTACATGTAATTTAACAACAGCCGTGTTCCTTGCTGGGCTCAGCGGTACATCACAGAGAAGAAATCAGGGAGGAAATGACATCGGTTTCCACTCTCTCTTCTTCTGTTGTTAGCTTCAGATGAACGGCGCAGCACAGGAAAGGCTCCGATGCCTCCAACAGTATCTATTAAAGGGCTGATTGTTATCTAATCTTTACCTGGCGCTAGCTGGAAAAGCCCCGAAGCTAATGACACTTGAGACTAGCAGCACATTCTATGGTGGTTCAAAGCATCTGCTCAGTCAATACCTTCTGATGAAAAACTAAGAAAAATGGCCCCACAGCTATTTATGTGAAGTCTGAATTCACTTAAAACACCAGAAACACTTTATGCAGTCAATTTGTTGCATTGAATTATAACTAACAACGTGCATAAAATGAGTTCCTGTTGAGCCAGCAGGCTAGACACTGAGCTGCTCTCCTGTGCCTGGTTCTGGAGCTTATGAGGCTCTGCTGCTCAATCAAGGTTTTAGATTATCTGCGGCAAAAGAATTTAAAAAGTAAATAAATGAAGTTAAAGTTTATCAGCATAAGCAAATAATTACAATGTGACCAACGCTGATGTCAAAGTAAGTGTTTCATATTTAATTCACTCCGAGCAGCATGCTTCTTTTCTTTTTTTTTTTTTTTTACTATTTCTTGTATGATCGTGTACTATAATGTCTGTCACAAATGCTCAAGTACCAATTTAGGCGAGACTGTTCTCGTAATACATTTATGGGTCATATGTAGACGATTGGTTGGAGCTGCAGCATTGGACACTGATCAGCAGATTGTTCCAGTTCTGTCTTTCAAATGACGAAAAGAAAAAAAAACGACAGACATCAGTGTAACCTTGCTGAAATCCATTCAATCAAAAACTCAGTCATTAATCTTAAGGTCACTGTCAGCTGAATATTTCTTAAATTAGAAAAATCAAGAAAAAAGTAACAAGTTCTAATCTCCCTCTTAATTTCTTTTTATTAGCGAATATATTAGCTTTCTTTAAACTACCTCATGGTTTAAAACAACAGAAGGAACGCGCTTGTTTAAGACGGTGTATGGCTGTCTTAAGAACAGCAGTGCTGTTTTCAATACAGAATCATCTCAGTTGTCAGCAGTTCAAAGTGAACGAAGCAGCTCATTCGGTGTACTGTAAAATGATAAGGTCTGCAATTTTGGCTGTTATCCACAGAGATAGCCACACCCAGAGCTGCTTCCTGACGGCATTGCACACCTGTAGAGGTTATGAGCGGGGTATCAATATCACCAGGTCAACACATTTTCATCTAACACTGACATCTCTCTTTGCCTTTCACCCTCTCTGTCTCTCTCCCTCTAAGCCTAGTGAGAATATTGGTGGGAGTCTTTATTGGTTGCAGCGCTTGGGTTTCTCCCCTCGTAGACTCAAATGTCACCGTCTCCCTGATGTTTCTTTAAAATCGCCTGTGCCACCACTTGCTGTGGCGCCCGGCTATTATTACCCTCCTCTTAAAGAGTGACAGTCGGGTCCTCGGAGACGTGACACAAACCTGTGTGGATGGAGCTGTAGTGCTGTGTCAAGCCAATGCTCCCAGCCAATCAGATAGCACGAGACAGAGCACTGTACACCTGGTATGTGACGGGGGGGGGGTTTAACACACAAGTCAGGAGTCAGTTCAGTTTTACACATTAAAACACGGCTTTCGCTCTTTTTTAAGAGACAAATTGGAATTACGGACCTGTAAATATAACCGAATCACTCTCACTGTGATGTTAAATCATCAAACTTAGTTGGTGCCATTGCCTTAAAAGCAATGTGTTGTAGTATGTGTTCCGAGTAATTCCACAGTAGTGCAGTAAATACAGCGAGACACGTTCTCTATGGAAATAAACATGGTTATGATAATAAAGCAGCCCCTGGCTGAAATGTCCACATACATTAACCCTCTGTAACTTTCACATGAGGAGTGTGCGAGTGTGTTTTCTTGTGTGTGTGTGTGTGAGATGCTCAGTGAGGGAGAGAGTATGCGAGTGAGTTAGAGAGGGAGAGAGAGGGAGAGAGAGGGGGAGAGACGGGGAGAGAGAGAAAGAGAGAGAGGGAGAGACACCCTCACGCTACTTCACATATGAATGGTCTTGTGTGAAAAGGAGGATGAATTGAGTCAAGCTGACATAGCATGCCAATAAGCTTTGTCTCATTTCCAATGCCGTATTCATTTGTGCCACAGAGAGATTTATTGCATGATTGACAATTATGAGAGGGTGACCTAGTTCTTTGTGATGGAACAAAAATGGTTTTCATCAGTTGCCTTTGCTGTCTTTTGCATTGTGTGTGCGTATGTGACGCTCCCTGGTAAAGAATAGGGATAGCCCTCCGTGCAATGAAATTCTTTTCCCCCCTCTAACTATTGAAACTCGTGCATTTTTCTCGTAATGGCTTCATATATTTTGCATAGAATCACATCATACACTGTGTCTGTTCCACAGCAGAAAAAATGAATTTCCTACCCCATTAAGCAATGTGAGCTGTCCAAATGGATCACGTTAAAGTGACGTTTTTACGAATGCTCTTCAATCTCCAACTTTGGTGTGGAAATAAAAAGAAAAGGGAAGTAATTTCGCTGTCTGTGGGGATCGTCAGCACACGCTGGGCCATTTTCTATCACTACTTACTGCACTGTATCACTGGCTGTATTATTATTATTGTTACCTGATCACCCAAATCACAAATACACTCATCGTTTTACTGTTGTGACTGTCAGTAAAGGGCTTCATTTGTGCCTTACATTTTCTGATTCCTTTATTCCTTTATGGTTCATTCTACCTGTCTATTAGCTGTGTGTTTTCTCTCTGTGTGTGTGTGTGTGTGTGTGTGTGTGTGTGTGTGTGTGTGTGTGTGTGTGTGTGCGCGCGCCCAGTCAAGCTTAGATTACTACGACTGTGAGGAGGAAGTCTCTGCACCTCCTGGGACTCCTGCTTGACTGGCCCCACAAATGATACAAGCCAGGGTTTAGTTGGGAGTTAATATCCTGCAAAATTGTCCTGCACGGCCTCGGCAGAATGTGGATGATTAAATGACACAAGCATATCAAAAACATTTTTCTCAGACTAGTGGCTGTTAAGTGTTGCGCCGGTGCAGCCCGTCTCCCAAGGTTACCATTAAAAAGAAAGGAATATTCAGTGGGAAGTGGGTGTCATTGAGCTGTGATTGTGCGCGTCTGCATGTGTGCACCTGTACGAGCGTGTGCGTGGATGCTTTAGATGTTTTGTGTAATGCCCTGTTCGAGTGGTAATAATATCTCAATAGGATTTCAGGGTCTCATTGAGAGGTTCGGCAGAAGGTTGAGAGGACATATGCTAATTGTGCCTGAGAAGACTCGCCTCTCTCAGAAAACACATCCCACCAGAGTTTTTTTTTCCTTGTACACTGGATGCCAGACTTCCCCCAGTGACAAAAAAATAAAGGCTTGAGGCTCCAAAGCGATCCATTTTATCCTTTCTTTTTCAAAGGATGCAATGCTTTGTTTTAACCTCTGCAGGAAAGAAGATGAAAGGCAGTGTAATAAAGCCAAAAGGTCTTTCTGTAGTTATCAAATGGCCTTTCACTCCTGACCTTTAAGATGCCACAGTAGGAACTGGAGACAATGCTAGAAATACAGATCGGATTTCGGAGATCAAACACCTCTTTGTATGGTTTACTTGCACAGAGAAGAAAGAACAACCTTTCACAGCCACATCATTTGAACGTAGGGAAAAAATAAAACCAAGAAACAGTTGGGAGAGAATGAACTGCCGTGTCAGCGCCTGCACTCGTCGCACACTTGTAAAAAGTTAAAGTAACGCTGCAGCGACATACATTCAGGTTCTGAGGCATTTCTTTTGCTTACTTCCTTTATCTGATGTGTTCTTTGCCACAGGAATGGGCTCTGTGTGAGTCACCGGGGGACTTAGCTCCTGAATGTATGTTCACATGCATTTACAGTTATGTGTGAGTTGTTCTTTATATTCGATGTCATTGACATATTATAGGAACCTTTTCACACATCTGTGCCGTTTGCTTTTCATGTAGTTGCATGTTATGTTAATATTGTTCCAGATGACACACCAGCAAGCCTTTCACAAGGCAACGGATGGTGAAGCTTTAAATGAATTCTGAGCTGTACATACTTCACTCAATACTCAAATTACACGTATAATCACTTTTGCTTTAATATGGCTGCATGTCACAATTTATAATTGATGGCTGTAGGTTTGACGTGGGAGGTTCAGGTTGGGTTTTTTTGAAAGTGGGCTCCATTGTACTGTCATGCCTACGATACCCATTTTTTTTCCAATCACGTCTATAGACGGGTTGACTTCAGAGAGTGCTAATCATGCTCTTAGACGTCGAACGTTATCAGAATCCATGATGGCACCCTGCATTCCTGTCATTCTCCACATTCTACCGTGCGACATTCGCACTTAGAGCGTGGAGTGTCGGTGCCTGTAGACCCTGAAGGGCTCTGTGTAAGAGGCCCGGTCGGGGTCCTGCTGGGCCCGGCCTGTTGACAGTTCCTTGGCACTGTTGTCTCAGCAGGAAGACATCAGTTGGAGCAACAGAGGCCGTGGACGAAGGCCGTCTGGTCAGCATGGAGAATGGAGTTGGAGAAGATTAGGCTTCACCCGCGGGTCATTGTGTTCCCAGAGCAGGCCCGAGCCTGTCGGCCTCAGTATTGTTAAAGGGAAAGGTCAGGTCCTACGACCAGGCTAAGCCTATTAAACAACCCGCACCGCTTCTTCCTGGAAACCTGACTGTGCTTTCTCTTAACTACCGAGCAGGGGGAAAAAATCAGCTTTGAACAGCTGAGGTCGGCCATATCCTGATGCAAACTGGAGACCACAGCTAATTGAAAAGAATATAACTGTACACGCATATGAAAGCATTGCAATCGTGCTTCCTTATAACGCCAGGCAGCAATTTCAGATTGCGTGTTTCATATTTTAAAGCAGCTCTAATTGTTTTCCCGAGCCCTCCAGTTGGTATGCTGCGCAGTATGTGCGCTAGGCTGCCAGAGGTTTGCTCTGACAGATCCTACCAGTGTCGAACAAATCCTCACATTTATATCCTCTCAGTACTAAATGCTTATGTACTGCATTCATAAGGTCGTCTGAGCCCCAACACACTCCCATAAGTCTCCTTTAGCTGTAGTGATGGCTGATGTCAGGGATGTCTGCTGAATGAAAGGAAACACAGGCAGATAGCGTTTGATCCGTGATGGAGATGAGTCCACATAGGAGTAGAGCGAGTGATTAATAATGGTGCATCTGGGTAAAAAGGATGTCATCCCCTGGACGTCTAATGAAAGCTCTTGAACATATCTGGGAGAGGCGATATGTTGACAGTGGATGATGCAAATGAGGCTAAATGTGAGAGGAAACCTGAAATGAATCACCCCGCTGTCTCCGTGGCGTTTGTGTGTGTGTGCGTGCGTGCGTTGGCGCGCGCCCGTGCGCTTATGTGCCCCGACTAGCAGCCAGCCGTTTACACCGTACAAAGCTCGATGTGACACTCTCCCTCCTTTGTCTCAAACTGCTAACTGTATTTAATTTCACATCTTATCGGGCCGGGCTTTGTCTGTCTGTGAGTCTCTGCACAGTGGAGGCGACCCCCGGAGATAAACTCTGTCAGGCTCTGGGGTGATTTATTAAATTCTGATTTCTGTGAAGGACTTTAATGTCGAGGGGGTGGGAAGAGCGGGGAGGGTGGACGGGGGTGCGGGGGTGCGGGAGGGGGGGTGGGGGGTTGGTGTGGGGGAGAAAATATGTCGCAGGTGTCTCTGCCAGCCCCGGGCACTGTTCTCTCTCCATTACCAGCATTGTTAGGTATAGAGAGGCAGGAGAAAAGAGAGAAGTAGGAATCTATGCTGAATTTCCTGTCTTTGTTGTGGCAGTGGGCTTGTTTTTTCCCTCTGTTCCAGGCCTGAACAGCGGTATCAAATCTCACTTGTTTGGACTGGAGATAGCGACTTGACTGTGGAACGCGGGTTAGTTTCATCCAGGGGCTCGACCCAGCCCGCTTTAACGCTTATATTTTTCCCTGCGACGCCTGAATGGGGCTCCAAATCTATTAGGTAAATCCTTTGACCTTATCGGGTCCTTATCCCCGTCCCCTGATATTTGAATAAAGCAGCATGTCAAGACATGTGTGACACCTTCTGACGAGTTCAGCAGATTTTATGGGCGGCTATTACAGCCTATGCGGACCCAGCGCTTCAATTTGAAATATTTTCTTGTTAAGCACACTTCATAGGTCAATTGTGACCGCGCCGCAGCTCAACATGTTAATTTTAATATCATTTTATTCATCTCAAATGCATCAGCTCCTCCCCCTTGAAACCTGTTTTACATTTCTCTTTCATATCACCTTAATCTAAATTGATGTGTTATCATACATGGATCTCAGAGGAGGGGATCAAATAATGGCTGTCAGCCGTGCACAGTGAACTGTGTTTTTGAACATAATTTGGTCCTCTACATTATAAAATATGCTTTAAAGCCAAATCACAAGGTGATTTTCATGTGACCCTTCCCTTTGTGAGAATTGTTTTTTAAACAGAGAACAGAGCTGTAAAAGTGATATGTTGCCTCCTCTGATTTCTGTGAAGCAGTTTGATCAAAAGGTAATATTGGTGAGGGGCGCTGCTGGTTCGTGTCTCCTGCAAGATACTTCCCAAAGGGCTCTTTTCTCTGTGACACCTCGATTCTCTAAAGCGATGAGTGGATGATAAAGAGTTGTGGATTCCATATATTTATTTATTGCTCGTATTGAAGAAGTTAATAGAAGACTGTGGGGCTGCGATGCGTGAAGGGCTGCATGGGACAGGACTTCTTGTCTTAGATGCAGAACTATAGAAGAGCCAGGCTGAACGCATACATCAAACCACACAGACGTGCGTGTGCACAACTACCCAGACACACACACGCACTGATGCTCTATATCAAATAGTTTACCCCCTCTCTTTCTTCCCTTCCCATTTTTCTTCTCAAACCAGGGCATATCCCATTCGGAGGGTAGCTTTTAAATCAAACCTAGATGATGAGTTTGCAAAGCTAGAATCCCAGTCCAAAACTAAATGTTTCTAAAAAAAAACATTCAGAGCTCAGGAGCCCCCCCTCCCAAAAAAATCTAAAAAAAATCCTCAACAAGATCAGTTTAAATACACTTTCTCTCATGCTGAAGCAGAGTTTGTTTGACCTAGTATGCAAACCCTGGTTAGCAGGTTTGATTGAGCGGAGCCGGGGATCTTAGGGCCGGCTCCTCTGATACCTACGTCTCCCTGTCTCCATTGTTCTCTGCAAGTCAGCATCTTTTGTCTTTGCCACTGATTTGTCTTTTGATCTGAACGAGTGATTTATCTGCATGGAATCGTTTTTCTCTCTGTTCCCCCTCAGGAAATTTGGAATGAGGCTGGCCTAACCTTGCCAGGGCCAAACAAAAGCCCGAGAGCTGATCTCATGTATTTTGATGCTGTTTGTGAAAACGACACACACACACACGGGGCTCAGACTTTGAGAGGGATGAAATAAAAAAAAAGAGAGAGAGAGGGAGAGAGAGAGAGAGAGAAAAAAGCGGCCTGATGGTGTCCGTTGTTTTGTGTTTTGCTCCAACAGATGTAAGTACCTCCAGCACAAAAAATTTCCATTTGGAAGTGACATGTTTTTCAAACTCGAAATTATTAAATGGTAGTAAGTGGATTTAAGTGGATACTTCTCATGCAGGCTACTAGACCGCTCCACAAAGACACCCTGTGGGAACGTAAGCTCTGCTCGCTGTGGCTGAGATCACCAGGTAGGGCTAATGGAACGGAGACCCTGATGTCTTCCGACTGCAACAGTTTTCCCTCTGTTTGCCTGGTTAAAAAACGCCAGAGGTTGGGGGGATTGGAGTTGACAACCCTGAGGGGATTGGAGCTGTTTGCCTTGTGCGCTTTTTTTTTTTTCCACCCGCCCTCATGTGCAGCTGTTATAGCATCCTCCCTCCTCTTACCAGCTGCCAGAGAGAGAGAGAGAGAGAGAGAGACATAGAAAAGACAGAGAGAGAAAGGGAAAGAGCCTCAGTGAGAGGGAAGGGTTGGAAAGAGGTGGGGGGGGAGTAAACACAACCACTCAACACCTGCTGCCCGGTGAAGAGAAAAGGTGTGTGCAGGAGAGAGGGAGAGAGGAGGGGGGGCAGAGATAGGTGGTTAGGGAGAGGCGACATGAGTACAAAAGCCTGAGAATGTGTTAATGTGGGAGTGAGGATTGTGAAAATACAAAGATTAGAAGAGAGACAGGTGGGAGGATATGCAGGTAGGCTACAGTATCACACTCTAAACCTTCGGTATTCTAAGTGCTCCCTCATGCGCACAGTCTGGTTATCTTTAGTGGTAATCTTGGAAAAAAATATAAATAGACATCTTTGTTCCGAAGGCTGTAGTCTCGTCGCTCCAGATGTTTACGTGCTTTGATCAACATTGTTTTGGGGTTGAGGCCCAGCGTGTTTGTCTGAGATCTCGGAGAGAGGAAACTTTTCCTCAGCAACGCTAATTATTTTTCCATCACCATGCCGTCACCAGTGAGAACTCTTCACGTCCACATCGCCCTCCCGGGCAGCAAATAGAGCACGTAACACTGGGAAAGCATAGAGCTGTTGTGAGCATGTTTGCACAATTAATGATTCGGGAGATAGCTTTCTTTCTGTTACATTTTACTCTCGAATTCAACAAATACTACGGCGTGATAGCATTCAGACATCAGCGATAAGATCGGCAGAGAGAGTTTGTGCATGCAAAGGTATTTGATTCCTGTCCAAAATATGCATATGCATTTAAATCAAATGGAAGTATGCAATCTTTTTAATCAGCCATTTTCTCTGTATCAGAGAAGTGCAGAGTTCCCCCTCCTGTTCCGTTTGGGACCAAATTGTCAATTGGCTGACATTATCTAAACAAGAAATATTAAAACTAATTAAAGAAATGTCTCTGTAAAATCTTGATAAGGCTGAGGTTATTTCTTTTTTTTCTCTTTCTCCCTCCGACTGCTGCACTGTGCTCTGTTAGGAGACTTGCCACAGGCTTGTCTGAGCAGAGGAAGTTATGAAACTCCTACTGCCATATCATTTGCACAAGGAAGTTTCAGCCTGTTCCTCTGGCTCTGTTGACTGGAGTCCATAAAACAGCTTTATTAAAAATGACACCATTCCACTCTGTATTTGCTCAGTGGCTGCTCATCTAGATTAGGTCACATGTTGCTGTGTAGTGTGGCCAACAATAGCCGGAGTTTATGACAGATAGCAGCTGTCTGGGCTGACTGTGTTGTGATAACATATTGCATACTGTACATCTCTAAATCTGCTGCCTTCCCATCGAGATAATCTGCTTCTGTTTTCAACAGAAAACTGTCCCGACCGCAATTCAAAGGCAAGTCTGCGCTGTTCCAATTTCCTGTAACCAACTGCACATGATAGTAAATCATGAAGCTGAAGTGACTTGGCAAACGCTGCACCACCAACTCCACAGAATGCGAGGCTTGTTCTGCAGAAATTGATGTAACACCGTTACTTTGTATTGCTCAAGTTCAATTCTTCAGTGGCGAAATGCTCCTGTGTTTCTCAACCAAAGCACAGTTTCATCTTGATAAAAGGCCCCCAAATCTGTATCAGCGTAACACAAAGCATATCATGTGTCTGCATTGTGCGTGCTTACAGGAGAGCTTGTGTGTGCATGCCCATGGATGTATAACATAACACCACAGAGGGAACACAGAAAGGGAGGGGTGAGCATTCAGAATTATGTTATGGCTGCCTCCTGTTTAGCTTTTTCCCAGAGCCCCAGGCGACTGGAAGGCATCAAGGACACCTGGGTGCGACTTTATTAAAGTATGAAATGAGAGGTCAGTGACGCGACGGTCCCACACATGACATCCTGCTGCTGGCCCTTTCTTCCCCGCCTCCTCCCCTCCGTCCAGGGCTCTGATGACTCCTCTATGAAAGTCTGTTTCATTAATCCCCCTGAGGGACCCCTCAACTGCTCTTTCTGCCGCTGATACAAATTTAATTCCTGATAGGTCTGTTAGATGGAAGCCGTGTCTATCAAGGCTTTTAATTAATGTGGCACTACTCTCTGTGTATCACAGTGTTTATCTGAAATTCATGACCAGGGCGAGGACGGACGGGATTGTTCAAAGATGGCTTGTTTTCCCTTTTTGGTTGAAATGTGAATTTTAATTAGACACGGTTGTTACTCTGAGGGGCTGTAAAAGGGGCTCTGCGCTTGTTACAAGGAGGCATGTGTGTGTGTCGCGTGTGTGTGTGTGTGGCTTTGAGCTTCATCTATTCACCTACTGTCACACCTTTCCAGTGTGTTTATTTTTCCTTTATTAATGCTCCAGTAATTTGAGGCAAAACAATGTTGTTAACAGGTTCAGGAAACTACCTACAAAGGTGCAGTTGACTAAATTCTTTGTGCTTCACTGTAAATCCAGAGGCTGACAATGGGCTGGCCCGACAACTGTTTGTACTGGCAGCCTATTTCCAGCCTAATAGCTGTACAGCATCATTGTCAGCCTCTTATCATGGCAGGCACAGCCCTTTCTGACACACTGACACCTCAGTGGTGTGCACGCGCCTGTGAGTATCTTTGTGTGTGCGCACTCGTTTGCATGCACACATCTATGTCTACAAATGATTGCAATCTTTGCATGTACCTTTTCTTTTTCTGTTTATATTTATGTCCGCCTCGGAAAATCTGTTGTTCTAAGAAAAAAAAAGATTAAGAGATTTTCTCCCCTCGTTAGCAGACTTGCCCCTCAGAGAAAGTGTCACAGAAAGGAGAGAGCATGAAAAGCCTGTCTCCAGCTGTATATTCAGTCTCTAATAGCGTGGACGGTGCCTTGAGATGGTTCTGATGGAAGATTATCATTTGCGCAGCACACTTCTTAGCACTCTTATCCTTGTCCCTGAGTCTAATTCGTGTTGAGGCTAATTTGTATGCTGTCCTTAATGGTTGTGTTTGGGTTAGTTCTGAGTAGCACAAAGCCTTTAATTGTGAGGTTTAACATTTTGCAATTAAAATCTCCCCTCATTGCTCTGAGGAATGAATGAGCCGTCTTTGATGTGCTTTAATCAGCCGAGATGTATTGTAGTTTAAGAAGCATAAAGATGCCAGATACATTTCTGATTTTAAATTGACACACTCTTGCACCTTTGAAGATGATTTTTTTTTTCTTCCTCTCTTCCCCCCGCTGGCTTAAAGCAGCGAAAGCTCGGTCCCTTGAACCCCGCTCTCAGATTCTGGGGCGCAGATCTCTATCTACCATTCTAAAGTGGCCAAACAGGATTAGGAAGAGGAGCGCTTCTATTTCACCCAAGACCAAGGAAGCGTACACAATGATTCACCAGAGCTTGACTAAAGATCTTAGATGCACGCTGTGACTGTATCAGCTGTTATTTTTCTCACCTGTTACAGGGGCTTTTAGGCATCCTCTGCAAGACATGCTGATGGGATCAAAAGAGCATTTTTTAAAAAAAAAAAAAAGCAAACTCCTATTTAAATCTCTTCTGTTTCCTCTCTGTGTTTCTCGTCGCTAATTTTTGCGGCACCATAAGGACATTCGGGAGAATTTAGATCGTGGCGCCACTCTCCAGAGGTACCCTTGTTTTGGCGTATTGTTGTCGAACAAAAAACCTCATTAGGATCAGAGGGAAAAAAAAAGAAAAATATTCTTATTGGGGGGGAAAAAAGAGGTGGCGGTTTGATGACGGCTGATTGGGAGCATCTGGAGGCTGTTTTCAGAGGACGCAGCCCTGAGTGAGCAACCCTGGCATTTAAGTACGGGCCCGCTCCTAGAAACTAAAAATCTCCCAGCAAGCAAATTAACGGGAGCAGGGATTTGGTAATAATGGAGGTTCTCGGCTTTTGTTTCACCGTGACAGATGGACAGTGTGTGCTCAAATTGAATTTGGCTTTAATTGCATTGTGGCGTTTATAATTTATCTGCTCCACAGATTTTGTTTACAGGTTTATGGGGGTCTTGAATGCGTGCTTCTGCTCTCTTTCCCTCTCTTCTGCCTTTCCTCACTTTTTTCTCTCTCCCTCGCTCGGCGCGTGTGCGTGTCTTGTGTGTCTACGTGTCGGGCCAGATCCTTTTTCATCCTCCACTACAGCAGGATAAAGGACACTGTAATTCTCTGAGAGTGTGGTGTTCATTACCGTAGCAGTTTGCCCTCCAGGGTGAATGTGTTCAATAAGCGAGATTGTCTTTTTTCCAATATACACTTAAACGGTATAAGATTGCAAATGTAAGCTCCGTAGTGCCCGTCTGCTCCAATGCTCAATGTTCAAATCATTTGGATCACTTGGATAGGTGAACGCAATATAATCAAATATCTCTCCTTTTGAATAACTTCGCCCCGTGCACACAAGGACACGCATGTTAGCAGATAAGAGGGCACACACTGGCACATGTGTATGCACACAAACAGACCCATTCAGTTTTCCACTGAACAAGAGAAAAAGAGCCCTACTTGAGTTATTTTTCTCCTGGGTGCCTGAGTAATTCTACATATGCTGAAGTGCTTCTTCTGGATCCAGGTGGGCAGGGTGGTCGCTTCCATCCCTTTCATGCAAATAGAGAGCATAGAGAACACTTGAGAAGTAGAAAAGCCATTTATGTTTCTTGAGAGAGACACACACGATAGTTTGATAATGGATTTTCTTTCAGACTATACCAGTTACTGATAATGACCTGTTCCTCATGGTCAATACCGATAAAATAGCCAGTAATTTTCTTAAACCCGACCGATACTTGATTCTCAGGGCCGGTGCCAATGCCGATATTAGGGAGTAAGCAACCTCTCAAATGTTGATATTAAATACTTGTGACAAAGATACATAACAGATTTACGGCTTAACAATAAACTTTATTGTCTATAGTGAGATCTGTGCACTCAAACAGCAAACTTCGCAAGGAATTTAATGATTACAAATTACCCTGAGCATCTTATTATGCATTGTAGTTCCTCAAAAGTTTAGATATCATCACATAATGGACAAAATATTCTCCAGTACCAATATATGTGTGGTTGGCCAGTATTAGCTGCAATTACTTGCTAACTGACATGTTGGTCGGGCTCAAATAATTTCAAATTTCTGTATTTTAAAAAGAAGTTCCTAATCAGTAGTAACATTTAACATTCCATACAACTCAGAGACTTTTTGCTCCTCTTCAAACCAAAAACATGCCATATTTGGCTCTCTAGTCTATGCTGCGTTACTTTGACAGAATAGGCGCAACATCAGACGCTGTGCTCTTCCTCTCTTTCTTCTTCTGCCCTGTGTCTATTTGTGGGTCACACACCAGCTTTAAAGGTGCTAATTTGTTCAATATTTTTAGCTTTTTCTTTGTCTTTTTTTTTCCTCCGGCCAGACCTCCTGCAGCATCTCACAGTGGTGATAAAGATTATATGCTTGTCTCCTGCTCCATCTAGCTCTTCTCTCCTCTCCTTATCCTAGCCTCTGCCACCCTCTAATTGATGCACCCCTGCCAATTTACACTTCAGCCCTGGCTCTGACCCCTATTAACTACCTGGCCTCACTCTCCCAGGGAAAGCACTGTGTTCAGGGAGAATCCCCCCCCCCCCCCCCCCCCCCCACCACCACCACCACCACCACCACCACCACCACCACCAACCCCCACCAATCAACTTCTCTTAAGGCTGCTGCTAAACACATTTCCATACTTAGCCAGCAAGAGAACTCCACTTCACGCTCTGGCCAACTTTTATCTGGATGAGTGAAAAGGATAAGCCGAGCTGTGCTGTTTCTTTTTCTCCCTAAACTCACAGTGTCCCACAACACCGCAGTTTATCATGGGCAAGCCTCACGGTCATTTGACAAAGGTTATTTATTTTATTTTTTTCCCCCTCTCCTGTTCTCAGATTACTGTGTTAGTAACACTGCACCAGCCACTTGTCACTGTCTGTTTCTCACTTGTCCTAGATCGGGAGTATTTTGAGGAATGTCCGCTCTGTTCCCTGTACCTGTCCCAGAAGCTGGCCCATGTGGGTTGTGTGAAGAGAAGAGAAAGTGGTCTGTGTGCTCCTCCAGCAGCATTCAGGCTGTGTGTCTCTATCAGCTGTGGCTTATTTGTGGTGGGCTTAGCCTGGCATATATACTCCGGGTTTCACTTGACCCGATGTTATGTCATCATGAACATTCTCCGGGGGTCCAGAGACTCTGTGCTGATTAAAGGACAGCAGATAATCACGTGAATGCGCCTGTGTGTGTGTGTGTGTGTCTATGTGTGTGTGAGAGCTGCTGATTGTCTGTGTTTATATTTAGAATGATACGGCCAACTGAAGTGGACATATTTAGAAAAGGATTTGCAGGGACGGGGACACCTCAGAGGGGTTAGTCACGTAGTTAAATTTTTGCCGCAGACATGGTATGTGTACAGGGTAATGAAGTAGGGAATCATTCTGTGTTCTCGATTAACAGTAATCACAAAGCAATTGAAGCGTGAAAAATGAATTTGTTTCTACCAATGCAGAACAGCTTCAGAACACACACACACACACACACACACAGCAAACTTATTAATTATACAGCGCCGTTGAGCTAGCAGAATAATATTTTTAAATGCTGTCATGTTTTGTCTGCTTAATTGTAAGGTATTGCATATGCCTCTCTTCCTGTTAAAGTTGAAGAGAGAAAGAAAACCCGGCAGTTGGTTTTTAGCCTTTTTTTCTCCCCCCCTCAGCTCCACTGAGTTGCATTGCGGCTGTTTAGCCACTTTTCTCTGGGCAAATTGTTTTTGTGACCCATGGAATGTTAGAGGAAATGCTTCTTTCTCATTGGCGGTCCCCCGGGTGTGGAGGCCATGGCCCCTGTCATCGGCCCCAGTGCACACACACAGGCGCGCGTGCACGCGGAAGCACACACACACGCGGGATCACTCTTCGCAAGAGGAAAGCAATCCACCACAGGAGAGGGACCTCCAGGCCTTTTTATAGCACCAATTGCCCCCCCCCCCCCCCCCGACTCCCAGACGTGACATCACAACAATCAGAGATCATTTTCAGTTGTATCATCATAACACACACACACACGCACTCAGAAAGATACCCACATTCTCTCTCATGACTTCTTTCTGTATCTTTATTTACTGTGTTTTTTTTTCTTTAGCTCTCAGTGTGTGCACAGAGTTATCATTAATTAACCCTTGCTTTGCACAAATAAACAGACACCAGACAGTGATGATTTTTTTTTTTCAACCCCCCGTAAAGAGACGTTAAAAAGTAATCATGAACGGTCCCAATTCGAAAAGGATTTCCCTAGAATGTGCGGTGAAATATGCTCCTCAGATCAATTAAGTGTTTACAGCCTGTAAGAATCAGCAGCACAATAGAGAAGCTGTCTCTTCTGGACCCCGGAGGCTACCGTAGCAATGTTTCATTAAGTGCACTCACTCCTGTGGCCCCCCTATAAACACACATTAATTAAGGCACACAGAAACACAGTCTCTGAGCTTGCACTATGGTAATGATGATATGACCCCAAAAGGAGAGGTGCACCAGGGGTCAGGGAATAAAAGCAGGGAGCGTTTAATGCCAGAGCCGGGCTGATCTGCAGAAACACGGTCTTAACTGGTCCAATTCAAATTAGGCCAAGATTTTCTTAACTGGCTAATTTAGATGTGCATGAATGTAGATTCATTTCCAACACTGAGCATGGCTTGGGTGTGTTTTCTCCTTCCATAAAAATAATGATAAGGGTCAATGAAAATTTTCTCTATGTCAGCAGTCGAGGCCTGATATGATAATTTATGAATTCCGACAAAATGACCTCATGATAATGTGCTAGCCAGTGTTTTATTTTCATATAAAACTGGGAAAGCGTATTACACACTGTTACATTGCCAGATTAATAATCACATAAACACCAAACAGATCTCTCCAATTTTTAATAAACAGAGAGCCTGAACATATGTTCCTTGACATGCTGCTACGTGACACTGAAGATTTCCAGAACCGAGAGCTGTATTTATACGCCAGTACAAAACTTTCCCTGTAGACATGCTGCAGCTGACCTAAGATCAGAGCCTGCTCATCCCTCAAATCATTCTGGTTTCAATAGCAGTCACCTCCCATAGACAATTTAGGTAGATTTGACAGTGGCAAATGGGTGTCATCAATATGATCCCAAACATTGACATTTTCTTTGGTGGGCTAAGTGGAAAGTCCCATCCCATCCTCTCAAGATCTGCAGCTAGAGGCCAGGGGGCTGGTATCCATCTTCGTAACAGTGACTATGTTGGAGGAGGAGGTGAAGGAAGAGGAGGCGAAGAGATGGAGGGGAGGGAGGCAGCATGTCAATGAGCCTGCCCAGTGTCACTGAGCACCACACAGAACAGCCATCTGGAGAATCAAAGACTCCTACCATCTGGCTGCCTCACCCACTCTCTACCCCCACAGAATAAGAATCAACCAGATAGCACTTTGCCATAACACTCCTTGGCCTTTTGGAGGAAAAAAAGTCAGGTAAAACTGCATTCAAGTTATGAAAAAAAAAAAAAAGAAAAACGATCGCCTGTCATCATTCATGAACCCGGGAAAAGAAAGCTGGCTTTGATTTGCCTGTGTGTACACCTCATTTTTTTCTTCAATGAGATACGAGAGCTGACCCTCATTCATCAAGCCATCATATGTTAAAATCAGACTTTAAAATGAACATATGCTCATTCTGCTGCCGAGCATAATATCGAGTAATTCCATCTTTGTCTTGCGCTTTAGATCAATCTCACACCTGCTTGGAAAACATATTCATTTTGTAGATCTGCAGTGTATTTTTCAAGTTATCATACCAGTATTTAAAATCTGTCCTCAAGCCCTGTAAGAAGAATAACAGATTATTTTTTTTATCATATTCCAATTTTGAAATTTCATATTAAATGCTCATTTGCTGATGATTAACTTAAATTGCTAAGTAGATCAATGCCTGCCAAATGTGCATGATTTAAGGGATCGCTATCTATAAATGATTCCAGACAGTTCTAACATCATAGTCACGTCCATGGATCATTCGACTGTCGATACTTTCCTGTACTCAGTGATGGTTTTGTCATCGATTCTTTGAAGATATTAAATTTGAGTCTTTAGTGAAACCAGAAGTTCTCCTCATGGAGCCAGAAACTGTAGCGCAATGAAAAACTTCAAGCTTAAAGGAGTTCTTTAACATTGAACCAGTCTTGCTGAGTGGACCTTCAAAGCCTTGATTTAAATTATGTATGCTCTGTAAGTATGTATTTGGCAGGAAAGAGTGGGGAGAGGCGGAGGGATGAGCGCTGAGAAGTCATCAGCCATATTCCAAAATGCCATTTCCGTGTTGCTGAGGTACCATTGTTTACAGGGCTTTGATGGAGAGGTGCCCTGATCGCCACTAGCTGTTTCTCTCCCTCTCTCTTTTTCTTCCCCCTCTTAGTTTGAGAGAAATCTCCTGACGCTGTAAAATGGGCAATGATGACATATGTGGATGCAGGCCTGTTCATATCTTTGTGGGGCCTTTAGGGAAATAAATATCTGAGAACATTCAGTGAAATGAAGCTCACTCAATAAATCACCATGACACAATAAACACTTCTGGCACATGAGCACCCCCCTACCCACCATTCCCTGGTGCCCAGCCCCCTCACACACAAACACACACACATACGTACACACACGCACACAATCTCCTCTCAGACACCACCTACCTCTCCCCGCCTCTTCTTGTGCTACCAAATGGTGCCTCCCCACAGGCCTGTAAATCAAATCCCAGCACAAATACAGTGGGAATTTATTTGGAATGGGCTTTTGTTCTCTTTAACGCCTGATTGTTAGGCCGACTAGGTCGCGTGATAAATTCTGAGCAGGTTGTTCCTGGGCAATAGCTGTGTGTTTGTTGCCCCCTGTATCTAACGTGAATCACATAGCCTTTAAACTCCACTCCTTTGCCCGTTTAAGCTCCACTAGAGAAATTTAAAGGAAATCATTTGGCTGTTATTAGAAAAGTAGGGTTTCCATCCGGCAGTTTTGCACATTTAAAAAAATAAAATTAACAAAAAGGCTTGATATTTGAACCAAGAAAAGAAAAAAAGGCAAAATATTACTCATTCCCACTTCCTGCGGACAAGGCAGTCCGTCTGTGACTTTAAACTGAAGCATTACGTTGTACGTCACTGACTTCATGTTTCATGTCACGAATGCGCTGGCAACAGTTGAGAAAACAGCAATATACCCTTTGTGAATGACGCGTCTGTAAAACGGTGGATAAATATTTTTGAGTGCCACAAGCCCCGCGAATTGACCAATTTCACTATGATTATTTGAGCCATTCAGTCCAGTTACATATGGAAAGTCTAGAAGAACTACACAATTAAATTATTTCATCCCCCTTCAAGTTAGCCATGCGCTAAACGGGAAGTTAGTTGGCTCTTTCGTTGATCCATGTTTTTTCATATCTGTTATGTCAAGCTTTTTTGGCTTCAAAACACCGCTGAGCAGCTCATAGGAATGAGTGGGGCTCCACCTCCAAAACGTCCTTAATAGACTGCATCCAGTTTTGTAGCACCACCCGGTGTGTAGTTGAATTGCCTAACTCCTAATGTAACAATAGCACACACATTATTTTGCATTCTCTCTTGATAATTTATCATTTCTTTCAGTTTGGATAGAAACTTGGCTATTAAAGTCAACAGATACGGTTAAATGTCGGGATGCACAATAGAATTGGATAGTTACCGGTATCGGCTGGCATAAGCTTTCAAATTGAATATTGGCCTGAAATGGAACATTTCTATTGATATGACAGGCCAATAAGATGGTGCCTGATTTATACACATGCAATGTGAATCGTTGACTAAGTGGTTTTCTTACCATGGCCCAACCTTGTATGTCTGCATTGCTGTAGGAGTAGACAGAATAGTGTCTTAGTTCCACTACAGGATGGACTTATATCTTAACATTTTTTTAATATATATGTATTAGCAATATGCTCAATAAAGTTGGAAACTACTGGAATATCAACAAAACAATGCCAATATCGAGCTTAGTTACTCTGGACAATAAAGTGAATTCAAACCTATTTTTAAGTACTGAACTAGTACATGGAAATAGAAAAGAGTGGCTCTTGGCTGTGTTAACTACGTGTCCTGACACCTCCTGAGTGACACTGAGAGGGACGGAGGGCTCAGCCTTTCCCTTGGCTAATAGACACCCAGTCAGTCTCCTATGGCAGCCGCTGTTTATGTAGAGGTAATATAAGCAATAGTATAACAGACTCTAATTGGTTTATCAGTGTTTGCTATGGTAACCCACATGGAAACAGCCCCTTAAACAATTATATTTTTAAACCGCTGGCCAGGATATATTTTGCTTTATCTATGGGCACTGTGGATATGATTGCTCACTGTTATAAATGGCACATAGTTAGTACACGGAGAGAAAGACATTGTTTACACTAGGCCTCATGCGGTGAATCTGTCCAGTGTAAGGTAATCTGCAGTAATAAGCCCCATTTGTTTTGTTTAGCTTTTAAGCTGGGGGGAGAGAGGAAGGGAGAGGGGAGAGCGAGAAAAAAAAAAAAAATCTCATTTCAAATCCTACCCACCTTCTTATCTCTATTTGTTCAGTTGTTTTTAATGCCACATACTGAAAGAATTTCAATGGCTGTTTTGCCATGAAGTCATTTGTTATCCTTCAGCGGGCTTTCGTCTCCCTATTGTGTGACAGCCCCAGAGTGCTCGAATCCTCCAGATGGAGCAGGTCAGACACACACAGACTCACAGGCTCACACACACAAACGCATGCACACGCACGCACACACGCACACACATACACACACACATTTATACGCACACACAGGCAGGTTCACAAACTTTCTTTTCAATGCTTGACATAGATCTACTTGGCTTGTGACATATACGGAAACAATAATGTCATTTCTGGCAATTTGTCTTTCTTCCACTTTTCTGTTAGATGGAAATGTGGCAGTTAAGAGCTGCCTGGCAGTTACACAGCCCCTGTCATGTTTACAAACAGTCAAAATGAAAATGTTTCACAACAGTATTGTCATTTTACGCATATTCCACGGACAGTCTGTTATTCACTTACGGATTTTTTGTTTCTCTCCAACAAATTTGTGGACGCCTCGCAGAACAGATGCACGTGCTTTGTCTTATTTGGCAATTACACTCATCTAAGGAGTCATGCCCAAAAAAGCAAAACGCAACACGGAACTCTTTATTCTGGAGATGAAACACATTATGGTCCCTCTCGTTCACTAAGTAAATACCGTTACCAAGTTATACGCTTCAGAAAAAAAGTGTTCTTTCATCAATAGACTGACTTTTTCTCTTGTTTGTTCTCCCTTTTTTCTCTTTTTCCATGTGGCGTCCTGCTCTGTTCCTGTTCGGATCGTCGGATGTACAGGTTAGTAGTCCTCACACTACCAAAATATAAAGTACTACTTACTACACCTACACCTAACTCTCAGATGCGTTTTACTTCAATTCTTATCTTTTAAAAGTAATTATATTTCATCAATCTGTTTTTAAGACGGACATCGATCGATCTCTCGCTCTACTACTTATTAGATACTTTCTTCTTTTTCACAAGCCACTGCCTAAACAAGAGCTGTGATGAAAAAAAAAGCTCTCTCATTTCATAATATAATATGTACATTATGTCCTCTGAATGTTTGCAAGAGACAGATGGCTTGCAAGTGCACAGTTTCAGTTTCTCTGCATTAGGGACAATATGAAGCAGGGTTCCAGGAAAAATGTACAATAAGGTTTTAACACGAAAACAACAGGTGCAAGCCAGCGATCGTTCACTTTCACTTGCCAGCCATGGTAATAAAGGTAAGAGCAGGTTCCATAACAAGTGGAACGTAATAACCGTAACAGCCGTCCTTAAATGATTTGATTGACTCACGCTAGACCTCATCGCTCTATTTTAAATCTAATGGAGTCTGGGTATAATTTGACCAAGCTTTGATTGACAGCCCCTTTCTGTATCTCAACAGTAACCCCTGACGATGTACATTAGAGTCGGATTAAGGCAAGGTGCTAACGCATATTAAAAAATTAAGCCAAGCCAGTGGACTGGCAAAGCTCCTTTTTTCCCCCTCCATTTTCTTTCCCCCCACACCGTTCCATGTACCTCCTTTTGGATGGTCTAACATTAAAATTTCAATGGCATCAAGTAGTGATAGCGACTTGTTAATACAGTCGCAAACTTGCCCTTGTGGAGGAAATCAAATGACACAGTGCAGCAGGCCACAGAGGAAAAGACTGATAGGACATTATACTGCTCACACAGAGCCACGGAGCCTTGCAAGTAGAGAGGCAAGGATACAACATCAAATATAACAATGTAGCCTTCATAACTAGGTGCTTAATTTGTCAAAATGCCTCACTTTTGTCTAGGGCATATTTTACAGTGCCTCGAGCCCTTGGCATATTTAAGAGGACCATGGTAGTTTTTCCTGCGGCAGGATACCAGCCTTATTGTACTGCTTCAGCTGCTGTAAATAGTAGTAAATCTCCGGCGTTGCATTTATTCTAGCATGACACCAAAGCCTCCCACTCAGAATGATTGAATGTAACTTATTTGATTCTGCTTCCCCTTCATTTGGGGGATTTTGTGAAGAGTTTGGTTTGAAGACAATGTACTAACAAAAGATTGTTTTAACAGCTGCGCGTCTTTGATTACACGCCTCTTTGAAGTATCACTTTAACTTAGCCTTTGAACTTGGATAGAGATCAGAAATGAATCGAGCTCCTTTTTGATGTAAGAGGAGGGGATTTTATTGTTGAAATGTTCATAAACTGCTTCCAACCGTTTAGAGAACAAGTTCAGTGTTGATTTTTAAATTGAGGCAGGAGAAAGGGAGGGAGGCGCTGTCGGGGGGGGGGGGGGTTGAAGAGAGGAAAGGAGGGAGGGTGCTGGTTTCATGTTCACGTGCTCCCAATGACAAGGGTAGCGAAACAGCAGCTTTTATTCCCCTCAGTAGAGGAGAGTTCTTAGATACAGCCTTCAAGTCTCGAGCTGTACATTTACTTGTGTGGCTTATTAGGAAAATATGCTTTTCCACGTGATTCGCCAGATGATCGTTACATTAGTTTTCCCACTTGTAAAAAGAAAATGCACGTGCCCAGAATCTAAGAAATTAAACCTTCCTCTAACAGTTATACTTAATCTGCTTGTTGCTTTTGACAGCGGTAATAATGTGTATTTGAGGTACTTTGTTGTTTTGGACAAAACTCAAATTCTATTAAAGGATTAAGTAATTGGACACTAATCTAAAGGACTTGAGGTTTCTGTTCTTTGGTAATGCCTTTAATCTTGGCACAGTTTGAGAAAAGGCAGTGAAGTACTGAGTCACTGAGGGAAAAGCAGATTAGTTCAATTTCATGTATTTTAGGGGAGAACTACACTAGCTTAGATGGATTACTGTTGAATCAGTGAATTGAAATGTAATGACGCAAAAATGTATCCATTTGCATAAACAGGCAGCTGTGTCAACTTTGCAAATTAGCAGCAGAAACTGAATCATGGGAATTATGTGGGCTGTCTGTACTGTGTCACAGTTAAAAACAGTAGCCATGGTGATGCGTTATTGTTTGATCAAGAATAAAACCGTGCGTGCTGAATTTGGATCGTGAAATCCCCGAACTACGAATTTCACACAATGCCAACTTTAGAAATATAAAACAATCAGCTGTAGGCTGTTGTATCTTTTTTTTTTTTTCATCATTTCCAAATTAATCATGCTCCAGATCCACTCCTATTGTTCAATCCTACTGTTACCAGTAACAATAAAGAAACAAAAGTTGAAGAAATTGCTTGCCCTACATCTGTCATTGTCACTGAGAGACTGGCCATAATACTTTATTTATATTCTGCTCTGGAGATATGTGGTTTCTGTTGTAAATGTTCATTGATTCAAGGGCAGACAAATATACCCCCAACACCCTTCATGACCCACATAGAGCAATATGTGCTGTTCACCCTCCATTAAAATAACATGATAGACGCAAATAAAGTGTATTATACATTTCGTTACCCTTGCAGCTAAGTCAAATTACATTTTTAATGTCGTCCACTCAATCTCCCCTCGTCTTTTGTGCTTTCTTTGATATAAATAGACAGACATTCAGGGGTCTGAAGAGTGGAAGTTAGAAGAATAAAAACGGAAGAGGAAATTTAGATATTTTTAAATGATGTCCTACATTTTGTCAGCTAAAATCAGGATATTGCCTGAGCGGGGAGAAGCCATGTTCTTCAGTTGTCAAAAGGCAGTAAGTAATGATTAAAATAGCAGTGTGAAACGCGGGGAGATTAAAGTGATGCTAATGATAAGTGAGAGAAGAAAAGGGCAAGCTATATTTTAATTCCTGGGAGAATGGTTAATGACTTCTATTGCCTGAGATTAAACTAAACCTGTCTCATCAGCTTTTTCTGCTCGCTGAGGAAAAAAAGCCCCCTGCACTTTAATTTATTAAACTCTTTTAAGGAAGCACATTGATCTACATAGGTTAAACTTTCAAAATTTGGGCAAAAAGACGCCCCATAAAGCTGTCATGCAGGGCAAAGCTGTTGAGTTGCTCAAGGCACACTATAAAGAATTCATTATCTCCAAACTGCCACATTTAATCAGAAAATATCAATTATTTAAAAGGGGAGGTTTGCTCCTGTTTAGAGCATCAGGTTTTACTGACACACTGGATTATACTGACACGTTGAATATATTTTTCTGCGGTCACTGTAGGGATGCTGTGAACTTTCCATTTTCAACACCCCTTTCTTTTTTCCTTTTTTTCTTTTTTATACCTTTGGCTGAGTAAATGTGCATTTGGCCACTGCAACTGGGTCCGTGTAATCACATCAACGGTATAATATCATCCAACAAGTAAAATGTTTATCTCCTGTTTTCAGCTTGTTGGAGGGACTGAGTCTTGTGCTGTGGAAATTTTTTTCGCATGGCATTAGCACAGAAGCACTGATGACCTCTGTAATGAAATGTATGGTACTGTTGACATGGCATTACAGCGATTCAACACTGTTCATTAATCTTTGTTTTGCTAGAACCCTTCTGGCATGTCCTTCGCCAAGGTGCGGAGCAATGCCAGAAATTGTAAGGCTCACCACATATTTCTGATGGCAATTAGCATGCATTCCGATCCACTGAGCCCCTCGCATAACAGCCCAATCCTTACAGCGGCCAGAGTCTTTATCAGCACCCGGGTGATAGGAGTCATTGAACATTCTGCTGACAGCAGATTATTTTTGTTTTTATACAGATGTCAGGCTTGAGTAGGTGGTGTTTTCCACTCTTTCTGTGGGACTACGGGCCCCGCCGTAGTCTCTTTTTATCCACAGAGGACGGAGATTTCTCACTCTTCGTCTCCGTATTTGCCTCTCCCTTCATCTTTTTCCTTATCTTAACCTCTGTCACTGCAGGTCTGGAAATAGGTCTGATATTTAAAGCACTGGTAAAGTGTAACTGTCATCCATTAGAGGACAAATAACAACACTCCACCGGCGTTGAATCCTGCGTGCCTCTAAATTCTCGGTGGATCTGTCAGCAGGAAGCAGGCGTGCAATTAATGAGCCTTTTACCTCTAATATCACAGTTCTGCCAAGTGGGGAAAAAAATGAAGAGACGTTCGCACAGATAGAAGGAAAAGAATCCCGCACATCTCTTTGAGCATAGGAAGCACATTTCCACAGGTCCAACTGATGGCCCCATGCACAGTCGTGGTAGCCCTGATTCTGATCGATATCATCAATGGCTACAGCTGCCGTGCAGAATTTGATCCAGGAGGCTCATGCTAATGTTCACGCCTGTGTCAGACACAATGTAATCTCTTCTTTTGAATCAATGGCACTTTTTTTTATAGCCTCATCGCTTTTCCAAAACGGAGATGGTAACACTATTCTTGAATCACCCTCAAAAAAAAAAGGCTTTAGATGTGCTGACAGCCGAGTTAACTCTTTAATCAGACGTTGCACAAGCTCGAGGAAGCACAGTGTTCTTAACGGTCTCGGGATGTACATTAAAGAGTCGACGTGTGCCCCGACAGTGTTCGTGGCACTGTGGATAACCTCTAGCTTTCCTTTTGACTAATTCAAATTTTTCTTTGCAATGTTAATGATTCAAATCTGTAGAATTGCCTGCAGCCTGAGGAAGATGTCTTCGTATTATTTTGTTGACATATTCAGGATGAAATGATTTTTCTGCGCCCCCCCTCACCGCCCCCCACCACCCCTCCTCTCCTCTCCTCTCCTCTCCTTGTTGCATGAAGTAATATCTCTGTGTTTCTGGGGACACGTTACAATAATGCATTAAGAAATCACATTAATAATGCACATATTTTGTCACATATTTATAACTATCCCCCAGACATCAACATGTCACAGTTGTTGTTAGATCCCCTTTGGTTTCAATTAAAATCTCACTGAGGCAATAAAAATAGCCAATTAAAGTGGAGCAGGCTCTTCAGAGGTACAATTGGTCTGATTAGATTAACCTTGAACATCAATTAGGGTTAAAAATAAGCTTTAAATGTATTTTAATAACTGCCCACCATATTTGATGCTAAACTATCCTCCACTTGCGTCGCTTATTTCCCCCTGTATTGATTCCTTAAGTGTCATTATTTTCACCTGATTAGCCTGCATTATCAGATATTTTCTCTCGTGTTTATTCGCAGCTTAATTATATAGACCAGAGTGTTTTTTTTTTTTATAGCGCTCGCGTTGTGAAACTTCATTATCTAATTACAGGAGTGTGTTTCCAAGTTACAATAGACAATAGAGATGTAATGATGTATAACAGGCTTCGTTGTACATATCAATCAGCGCAAGTGTTGATGGCAGGGTCACAATCCAGCTTTCTGCAGCAGCGCAACTTCTCCCTCCGTCACTCTTCTCTCTCTCTCTCTCTCTCTCTCACTCTCTGTCACACACGCCTGTACGTACAGACACACACTCTCTCTTTTTCCTTCCTTAGCAGTCGTTGTGTCAAGCCTTTCTCACCACCACCACCACCACCACCACTGCCGCCCGGCTGCCGTCACTGATCTCATCCCCACCTGGTAACTAAGAGCTGAGCATCCAGACGCTAAAAATACGCCTGGCGCTGCTGTCACACCCCCTTGCCATTTCTAGCACCCGCTTCCCAAAGCCCAGGCTGGTGTGAAGGGAGGGAGCCGAGCAGACATCTTTGTAATTCTTTTAATAACATGTGTAAATGGGCAAGGGGCCTATCGGTCTTTATCAGGCCTGGCGAGCGGAGCAGAGCAGCTGATACCACCTAGGGGCTGGGAAATGCCTGATTCATCTAACAGCCCGTGAAGCTGATTAATTTCACTCTTCATTAAGAATGTGTTGTGGTGTCTTCTCTGGACTTCAGCGTATCTCTCTTGGTCTCCTGGTCATCTGTTTCTTCTTCTGCAGCCTGCTCCCCTCGCTCGCGCTCGCCTCCCTTCTTTTTCCTGGGCAGCGTTAGCAGCAGCGGCCACCCTCCTCCTCCTCCTTTTGCGCCCTTGGCAAATGAAAGGTCAAAGACGCTGCAGTGATTAATGAGCAGTAGACTCTGGGATCTCTCTGTCAACCCCCCGCCAGTCCCCCCCACCCACTCCCCTCCTGCCCTCCCCGCTCTTCGCATTATTTCATCTGCTAATCTCGCACAACACTACTTAGTTAGTATGTCGTGGAGAAAGAACGCCGTTGCGTGTCTCGGTCGCGCCGCATAGACACCAACTCCGGTGAACTTTTCTGCGAGGCATAAAAGCAGAGCATTATTGAGGAAGAGGACGGGGGGGGGTTAGGCGCTCGCACAATGTTTTCGGGCCGAAGAAAAGGTGCTGTAGTGTAAATGGTGGGCTCTCCACTCAGCTTTTCATCTCAAGATGTTGCGACCAAGTCTAATGATTTAAGTAGGGTGCTCTCAGCACAGAAAAAGAAAAAGAAAAAAAATCTCCACTTCAGAAGCTCGGCGGATTTTTTTGGCGTAATTGAATGTGAACGTCAGCGCTCCTTTCATAAAATAGATGACACTTCATGGGCTCAGACCAACTGTTTATTTGAAAAAAGTAATGAAATATTTACTCTCCATTGCAGTACAGATTAGCAGCAGTAATTGACTGCGACAGAGGTCCATGCACAAGTATGTGTGCATTTTATAGGGAGAGAGAGGGAGAGAGAGAGAGAGAGAGAGAAAGAGTTAGAGGGCCCCTCATGTTTGAATGCAGATCTTCAGCACACAATAGGCCTGTTAGTAAGGCTGAGTTTCTGCCTGTCACTTTCTCTCCACATGTTGCTTTTTCTTTCAGAGATAAGTGGGCCTAATGCTGAACAAATAGTGGAAATCAGAAGCCACTGAGAATCATTTGCCTCTCCTTTTCCCATGGCTCCCAAATAGACACCCAGACTCACAGACGGAGGGAGTGACGACGCGAGAGAGGGAGAGCGAGACGGAAAGGGGGTGGTGGTTGGGGGTTGGGGGGGGGGGGGGGGGGGGGGGGTTGGGGGGGGTAACAGAAGAAGAAAGAAATACTCAATGAGCAAAACAATTTTGTCACCACAAGCAGATCCAATTGAAAAGTCTCCTGGATGGGGACGAGCTGGAGTTGTCAGATCAGGCCATGGCAATGAATAGATCCAAGCGGGCTAAATTGGCATCAGGTGTGGGCTTCCCCTGGCCGGTGATAGGCTCCCACATTGTGCTGGCTAGACATTTGGCCATTTTCAAATATAATGGGAGAAATGAATGCAAATGAGTGAGTGGACTGAAATGTATTTAAATGCAGATTGAATGGGGGGCTCTGCGTAGCGCCTGATAACAAGTTGCTTTAGGAGAAGGGCCACATTGTGTTGGATCATCCCTCCAACCCCCACCGCTCCGATCCCCACACCAGCAGTCCTGTTCTCTCTCCCTCTGTCGCACTTGTGTCTCATAAGGGCCCATTGTTCACTGGGTAAACTCTCTCAAAAGTATTTACATTACTCATTTATTTGAATTTCAAATATTTTGGGTTCTTTCTTTCTCCCGTATATAGCCGACACACATGCAGCCTGACGCCTTGGGCTATCCAGTAAAACAGTAATTGCAAAAGGGACAGGGGGCTTGTGGCATAAAAAAAGAAGAAAAAGCATGAAGAGAAAGCCGGAAAAGGAGGGGTTCAATCATTAATGATAATGTTGCTTATGTCCATAGCCTCATTAGAGGCACTATAGCAGCTAGTAGCATGTGTTTCACAAACAAGTTCCCCCTGCCCACTACCGGTCGACCGCTAGCCCACGGCGATCCATCTTCTCAAACGTCTCCTTCCCATATTTAAGGAGCTCTCGTTACAGCCTTTCCCAGACCTGTGAATTTATGGTGCACTCCAAGCGGTTAGCATAATCACTGGGAATGCAGTCATTTCAGCGGGAATGTGGGAATTAGGGCAGGAAAGAAAAGGAAAGCTGTTGGTGTGTTAATTGAATTTCATAAGAATCCTTCGCAGCAGCTTTGCCTCATTCACAGGGGCAGTGTGAACATGTAGGGCTCTCAATCAAATTCACTCTTAATGTTGTTCATTTTTTTTCCCTCCATTGTTTTTTTTTTAAAGACCTAATAGGAAAAGAAAAAAAAAACCTTTAAAAAAGAAACCTTAAATAGGAAAGCAGCTACAGACTCGGCTTAATTTAACAAACTCTTCATTTTTCTCCTCTCTGATCTCAACGACTAGAACAAGTGAGGAGTAACAAGAGGGTGCGTTCTCCTCCTCAAAATACAGCTTTTTTGTTGTTGTTTTTTTCTTCGCTCATCTGCATTTAAAATACAATTTACATGCAATTAAATTTGATTAATTAGAGACACTAACCTCTGCCCGTCCTGTGTGCACATAATGTATCACGCATTTCAATGTCAACCAACTCATGTTTACTTCAACTTTGTGTTTATCCGAAGCCATCATTATGTTGGGTTTCCACAAAGACATAATTCGAGGCATTTATAAAAAATTGATTTCCACGTATTTGACTTGTTGAACCCTTCGGCATAATGACAGCCCTGGCTTGAGGGAGTTTACAAGTTGCTCCACGACTTGGTATTCAAAGTGGACCCCGACTGTGTTAGTAACTTTAAAAATATTACAAGATGATTTTCAGAATGCCAGTTATTCAAAGTTGGCTCTGTTAGCATGGGAGAGGGGAGGGGGGGGCAGCCAGGGCAGAGACTGCAGAGATGTTTCAGTGTCCAGAAGTTTCCATGCGGTGATTAATAGGAGGGGTAATGTAGTGGGGAAATGAGTAAACACTCCCTTGCTCCTGGCTTTGTGCTTCAACGGCTTGATGACAAGGGCAGAGCAAGGTGAGAATTAAACAGACCCGCAGAAGAAGAGAAAAGGAAAAAAAGGGCAGCAACGGGCTGGAGGGAGGAGTGAAGCATGACAGACCTGGGCAGTGAGTGGGAGTGAGGAAAAGGGCGACTGGGAAGAAAGAAGGCCGCCCTGACAAAAGTGGAAGTGGAAGTTTCTCCCGAAGAAGAATAATTAAAAGCGCTCAAGGGAGGGCAGTTTTAATTTCACATGTAAGGGGCTAAAGATTTCATTTAAAGGCGCGGCGAGCGGAGAGGAGGTTAATAAGATGAACAAAGCGGGGAATGTGAGAACATACAGTGTGAGGAAGCACGTTGGACTTTCACCTGACACGTTTTTAATTATTGAACCTCTGATATTTCTCTGTTGAAGAGAAGGGGGTAAAAAAGAGAAGATTAACTGATTAATGGTCATGGTAACCAATTACTCACTCATGGGGAAATAGATGTAACTTCACCCACCGCGGTAACACTTCTCTCCGGCGCTAAACGCGTAGCATCGCTTGCAAAGGCGAAAGCTAAAAGCACACTCCGGGTTGCGCTGGCGGTCTCAGTAGCTGCCTACTGGGAACACGACCGGAGCATTGCATAATAACTCCTTTTAAAAAAAAAAAAAGTGAACTTGCTTCTACAGTCGAATATGCGCTCTTGATCACTGAAATCTCACTCCATTAGCGCTATCTGAAGTTGATGTATCCCAATTATCATAATAAGATCGGCTTGGTCCCGTACTCCATGGGACTCCAAACTCTCTTACTGCCACAAAATGATCAAAAGGACTTTGTGAACTAGACCCAGAGTCCCAGCTGTGGGCTGATTTGTTCAGTAGTGGCGAAAAAAGAAATTTAATTGAAAATGATGTATTTCTTTTTCTTGTACTTTTGGGCCCAGTCTGCAAGAAGAGAACAACAGAGATATGCCAGCTTGTCTTATCTCGGCTAGATATCGACCCAACAATACTTCTCTTTGCTTAGATCACCGTTCAAGACCGTAATGCAATTCAATGTTTGCCAACGCTGCACCCCAGTTGTAAACTTCGTGCTCCGCAGTTCTCGATGTGTCCCACGCATCCCCTTCCTTCTTTGTGGAATAATTAACAGTGTCTGCGCAGAGCATGGGAATGACTGCTGCACCGCAATCCCAAAATCCTGTCCCCCTCCCGCCACGGCATCACACTGCACACATACTGTTTGACACTTATGTATTATATGTTTATCAGTCTCTAATGAAACACTGACAAGTCCTCTGCACAAGGGATACTGTGTTCCATTAATAGCCCTTAAGGAACCGTAGGCACTCACAAAAAGACCGGTCCTATTGCAGTTGACAGCAGAGGGGCCCTCAGCCCCGGCCCCCTGGAGAGGGAAGATATTAGCAACGTCTGCACTCTCTCCTTCAGTCTCTCTGTCATTCCTTCTCTCTCCCTCTCTCTCTGTCTCCCCCTCTCCCCCTATATGCATCTGTCTCCCTTGGAAGTAAAAGGTGTCCGATTCTATTTCTTCAGGCACACGTCACTTGACCACAGCTTGTTTCGCACGGAGCTCGACAAAGAGAGCCGTGTCAGTTAATTTGTCAGAGATTGTTTGTGCTTGATTTATTCATCTAGGGCTCAACAAATGTTTGTACTGTGATGAATCCCCTGAACCATAGTCTCCTGCAAATTAAACTCAGACCTCTAATTGCACGGCGTATGTGTGTACGTGTCATTTGATTTTAAAAAGACGATTTATCCCAAGGATTTAATAAGCCCAAAAGTTACAGTCGCAGGGGCAGATACATCTGAATGTGTTGCGAGATAATGATAGAGGTTTTATTCCCAATGCTTTTCTTTGTGGACCTAAGAGCTGCAACTAACTAACTATCACTTTCATTGATGATTGATTCTTTCGATGTAAATTGTTTTTGTCCATAAAATGTCGTTTCCCAAAGCCCGAGGTGGCATCCTCAAATACCTTGTCTCGAGTTCTCTGTCATGGAGGAGAAAAGAAACCAGAAAAAAATTCACATTCAGAGAAATTTGACATTTATTTTCGTACAAAAACAAATGTCAAACAACTGATTAATTGACTTGACGATTAATTAAATAGTTGACAACTGATCTATTAATCGCTGCATTTCAAGTCTGACTGTTTTTTTGTCAAACAAAATTGGGCTGAGATGAAATTCTTGTCTCTAATCTCTAATTGATATTGTGATGGGAATTTGTCACCGAGTGTATTGAATTGCTACCGACATCTGCGGCCAACATTATATATTTTCACACTTTATATCTTCCAAACGCGAGAAGCCCTTTCTTTTTTTCTCTCCCACACGAGGCCCGCCATCTCTCTATTAGAATGTGACAAAACATTTGTTCGCACCAGAAATAATGGTCTGTAACATCGTCTAATGTGATTCACAGTTTATTTGCAAGTCCATCGCCGTGTTGAACAAGGGGTTATGGGCGCGTCACACATATGGATAATTTTAAGCAGATGCATCTGGCGTGGCTACCATGCTATGATTAGTTTCCAGAGCGTTTGTGAGTGTGTAAACCATCGCCGACATGGATGAAATATAGCCTAGGTTCACTGGGAGTGCAGGGAGAAGAAATGTACCCCATCTGTAATACACTGTGTAGACTAATATCAGCTCCTTTTCTCTGATATTGCAGTGAGATATCGATCTGGTAAAATTGTCCCATATTGGAGCTGTCTGTTGTGATATTCATCATGCTGTCACCTCTCCCCAACACCTACGCGTTATTAGAAACCCGGGTTTGAAGAGGTTGAAGGGTTTTAGTCTCCGAGATGTAGCAAACAATTCATCATGGGAGAGAGAAGGGGAGAGAGAGGGGGAGCGAGGGAGAGGGAGAGAGAAAAGAATTCAGGTGAGGTGATGCTTGGGTAAAGATTTATGTCTAGTCAGGCTGTACATTAAGAATTATATCATCAAGCGGGAGGACACCAGCGGCTTCACTGCTATCTGCTGAGCAGGCCTATTTGCTCTCCTGCCAGGCTTAAATGGAGTTTTTTTTTTTCTTCCAATCTCTTATGAAGCTTTTAAAGGAAATCTGAAGTCTGAAGGAATGCAGTATCTCACCCAAACAGAGTTATTTGTGAATCGCGCGGCAGCCTGTCGAAAGCCATTGTTATACATGCAGGGATTTTCAGTGAGCCTGACATTATGTTCAGTGCTCAATGCCAGTCACTCATCAGGAATAAAGCCTGTAACTGGTACATGCCACCTTCAATTTGGTCCACTTCAGGGTGGGACTCCGGTTTGTTGCTCCTGTTATTTCCTCTCTTTCTCTCGCAGTCAGAGATGCTTCCGGGAGGATCACAGAGATGTACACAGACGGAATCCAATTCTTCCGTGTCTCGCCGAGGAGTCAGACTTTGATTCGTCTTTAACTCAGTACAAATGCTCGTCTGGGAATGTGCAGGCTGGGGGCTTCCTCTGAAGTTCCCCCTCTCTCTCTCTCTTGCTCTCTCACTCTCTCTCTCTCTCTCTCTCTCTCTCTGGGAAGTGTGTGCGTGTGTTTGCACGCTAGGCTCTGCTCTGTTAGCCCGCGATGTTATTGTTGTAAACAGCATTTAAAGCACAGCTGGCCAAATTGATCAGGGCTTGCGTTGGAGTGAACTTGAGCAGCAGAGAGTGGGGCTGCATAAACAGGGCCGCTTGTATCTAAATATGCAAACACTCTCACAGCAGTCGACACTCGGGGGAACAGACACTGTTACTTCTGATGGGGGGGGGGAAACAGTGAGAAACAGTGAGAAAACAGGCTCGAGCCCTAACCTTTCCGTGTATACAGAGAGAGAGAGGGAGAGAGGGAAGACGGACACATTTTTTTCCGATTATGTAAACATTTCTTTTCCTCCCCAGATCATTTTTGGACTCCTCCATGTATTTACTTTTCATTAATTATTGAAAAAAAAAAAAAAGAAAGAAAATCGTGAAAAAAAGCGAATAAACAGTAGATAATTTTTGTTTAATGTTTCACACAGGATTCCAATCCTCAGTGCAATTAATGCTAATCACCACGGTCTTCCTGTTTAGCTTGAACTCTGAGCGTGTTTGTGAGTCGCTGGTATCTCTCTCGTCTACATCTTTTTTTTTTGCCCAGGCCCCCACGCCACCAACCACCCCCGCCCCCTGCTCCCCTCTTTTTTTTTCGCCCTCCTCCATCTCTGCTGTTAGTCACTGTGTCTCCTCGTGTTATGATTACATCACCCTTTCTGTCTGTTGTGTCCATTTAGACCTGAAATTAATCACATCCGACAATCTGGTGGTGCTATTCCCAAAGTTCAAAAGCTTTAGCGGTGAGAGAGTGATAGAGAGAGAAAGCTGGAGGGAGAGACGGAGCGAGATGGAGCGCGTCAAGCATGTTGGAGGTACTTACCATTTGTAGAGTACAGTATATTAATTGCTTATCGGTTTTTGATTTCAGAGTCATTTAGAGTCAATCGAACGCATAATTTTCACAGCTATTGTTCTTTGGGGTTTGTTAATTGTCACCCCACTGGCAGAATTAAAAGCAAATTAAAAGCCTTAACTATTGACTCTATCTGAAGTCACTCTCCACAACAATTTCACAAAACAATGGGGAGGATTAATGAAAATGCAGCTTGATTTCTGTTCTCCAAAGCTTTTGCTATGGGGAACCAATTAACTACCCTTCAGGATGACTTTCACTTCTAACTGCCGGTCTGTTCCACTGCCAGAAACTGGGATTAATTCTCAATTAATCCCTCTACCAGAACAACTCTGCCTTTGTCTGCTGGGGAGGACATGAGCATACAACACCGAGGTTACCCCAAGCCTGTTTGGTGGAGGAACTCCACCCCTCCTAAGATTGATACACCCTCTAGACTAGCTCTTCTCAAGCTGAAAATAAGAGCCATTAAAAGGGAATGGTTGACAATGATTTTTGTTTTAGGATTTTGAGCTTTATTAGCCATGCATATTAATGAGTCAATTAATTCCATTCGTCCTCGCGAGTGGTCTGTTTGTTTTCGCCTGACCTTTTATCTTAGATGCGTTCACGCTTCGCTTGGTTTAAGCACTTACTCCATACTGTGTTTCCCATAGCCTCACGTCCAAAAAGGGAGTTTTTATGTGTTTAGCACTAAGATTCTCCCCCTCTCTTTTGTTTTCTCTCTGCAACTCTCCCTCTCTCATCCGTCCACCCTCCCCCCTCCCCCCCTCTATCTTTTTCTCGCTCTTTCTCCCTCTGTCAGAATGCCTGCTGGATGTATTCCTCTCTAAATGTGACAGGAAATATGCTATTATAGCATGCAGAATATTTGCCTGATGGGATTTGCAATAAAATTACTACATTTCCTTTCCATTAGGATCTCTAAAACCCCTCACTCTAATTTATGATTACCCTGGCAAAGAGACATGTTATATACATAAAGACTAAAGTAGCCCCCAGTCCACATTTAGCCCGTCCTGCTTTCAAAGTTAGTTGAGAGGACAGGAGAAATAATTGAAAAGTGCAGCTGGACTGTGTACAATCTTGTAAGGGATGCCTAGAAAATGAGATTAATCAGTGCACAGACATTGTGGGGAAAAGTTTGCAGTGAATGCCTGACAGTCGTGCTCTTTCTCTCATTTCAAATGTTGGCAGGCTAGCAGGCAGCTCCAAGGGAAATGCGCTCCTTTCATACTTGAGTAATTGATGAATTGTATGCAATATGCAAATGAGAATCCATAAATCTTATGAATGACAGCTTAATTTATGTGAGCCTTAATGAATGCAGGATTAGATTTTAATTAAATATCCTCAAAGGCACCCTGACTGGGTAAGTTTTTAAAGCCTTGTTTTGAAGACTTGTTTCATATGCATCGCAGTTCATGAAAAAGAGAGATCAGTGAGAGTGGTTAGATGAAATTTCCTCGCAGTTTGAAGATAAGACCTGTTCTGTTTTGCTAACCAAAGGCACTCGCAATTAATAAATATTGGAGCAAAATCATATCTGCCAATCTCATTTAGGCTTTCCTGGAACTCCTCATTCTCATACATTTGATTAACTGCATTTACTTTAAGCGCTATCTGATTTCTAACATTTGGTACAGTATCTTTTTAATTAAGAGAATCATCCATTAGGCATGGAAAAGTCAACCAATTAGGCTTTCCTCATCAGTTCCCGCGATGTAGCAAGTCTGCTTACTCATTATCAGAGCCTGTTGATGTGATACTAAACAATCTTGGACTCTGTAGTTATGGGACATACAATTATGAAATCAGCTTTTAACATTAATGATGCATGGGAATAATCAGCAATTTATCGTGTTTTAGATCTTTTTTAGATTCTATTTCACAGCTGAGATGCTTCAAACGGCTCTAATAGAATGTGATTACAAGCATGGGCTCTTTGTAGCTACTGTAACCGCGGTTTTCTCCCTCGAAGCGCGGCTTGCATTTTTTCATGACACGGTCTTGAGGACAGCGGAAGGAGTGCGACTGGCTCACGGTTCCTCAGTACCAATCGGACTCTGTGATGGCCTCACCCAGCGTGGTTCTAGTCAGGTCTGAGCCCAGACAAAAGGCACCAGGAAGGCACCCACTCTCTCAACTACTACTGATCTCAACCCCGCACATTAGTCCACACAGGGATCAGAGCGCAGACAGCACTTTAAAAGGGGTTTTAGTGGGATTGATGCTAACTCTCTCCCTCCTTTGATTTCACACCATTTGATCTGTGATATATTGTTCCGTAACAAAGGTTCCCAGTTTGCAGGCGGATGCAGCTGTTCCTACCCCTAATAAATAAATGTGTGTTTTTTTTCTCTCTCTCTCTCTTTCTCCACGCACTCACAAACTCGCTGTAATCCAGCTATCTAGATCAGATAAGCAGCGATGTGGCTACCTGTGCGAGGCGGTGTTTGACAGGTGCAAGGGGAAGCTGATTGAGATAATCCAAGAATAGGTTCAATGCAAATACAGATACAAGATGGGGGCGAGGATAGATGGATGCATGAAAAAGATGGATGAGTGAAAACATTCCCATGTATCACACTGTGACTCCGAGATTATGATCATCACAACCAATAGACTGCCAAGGTCAGCAGGAAGTATAAATCATCTTTTTTTCCCCCTTTTTTGTTGAAGGCAACATACATTCCTGTCATTTCCAGTGGTTTGGTTTTGTTATTATGATCACGATTTCGCATCGCTATTATGCAACAACTATTTGCATTATCAATGATCAATTATGACAATTTTAAAAAAGATAATAATTGTTTGGTGTATTTCAGAAAAAAAAATATATATATTACTTGGGGTTTGCACAAAGTGTTAAAAGTTTGGAAAATGCTTAATTTTAACCATTGTGCTTTCAAGTGTGGGAATATGCTTGAATGTGAGTATGCTCCTTGAAAAACACATGATTTCATCTCCACAATCGCTCATGTAAACCAAAAATCTTTTCGCACTTGAAGTGAAATGTTCCTGTTGTCCTCTTGTTTATTGTCTCCTGGCATCTAAATAAGTGCGAATTAAATAATTGTAATCAAAACATATTATCAGAGTTAATGTTAACAGCTGGTACAAAACAAACTGACAATATCCATTGATTGCTGTGGATATAAAGGAATTCTATACACTTCTGTACAGTTTAACATTTGCATTTTTAGTAACAATTTAGATGTAGTGATAAAAATTTCAGTAGTCTAGAAAGTTTTTGTTTTTTTTTACTTTGAACTTTCCATAAGATCAATTGTTAGTGTCGCCCGTCCATACTGAAACTGAAAGTTTCAGAGAAAATCAGCCACTGTGCTCATTTAGGGATACTAGAACGTTTGACATTTCTGCTTGGCAAAATGAATTAAACGATGAATCATTTCAAATAGTATTTATTATTGCAAGACGTTTCACAGAACACAGCCTCTTCAAAAGGAACCACGTTTGATATTTATAATACTTCTTAGTTCCTCATCTGTTAGTTTGCATGAGCACGAGTGTTATCTGTGCTCCTGTGTCTGCTGACATGGCGTTGTCCAGTCAAGGTGGGAATCAGAAAACTGAGATCACATTCAAATCTGCTGATAATTAATTAGACAATATGTTATCGCCACAGATCCACAGTGAGGGAATCAGTATCTGTTGATTATTGACTGTAATGTCGTTCGTACGCTTGCTTGCTTGTCAGTCTCCCTTTGAATGCCACGAGGCAGCTTTGTCTTCAGAGCAGAGGAAACAAACAGAAACAACTCATTTCAGGAATTCAAGTTAAACATTTCATCTTTTCGCCTCAGCCGTCCCCCGTCGTCTTATCTGTGGGGATTTTAAATTGGTAGTAATACACCGCGGCCATGTTATCCCTGTCTTTCAACAAACATAGTTAACCTCTCGGGGGAGATGCACGCATATTGTTAAACTGTTTGATTGAACCAAATGCAGAAAAACTATAAACTCAGCATATTCGGGGGCCCCCTGATGGTCTGAGGCCTCTGAATTTCTGCCTGACCCGGCACTTAAAAAGGTAAGAAGCTGCTTTGTTTTATCAATAAGACCTTGTTTTCATGGCTGGTCACCACCTCGGCAAACCAATCAATGGGGCATGCTCTGCTATCGCTGTGAGAGAAATGAAAAATAAACCCCAGATAATCCTTCAGTTAAAAGGTTACTCAGGGCGATAAAAGCTATTTTGTTAATTTATTTACTCTCTGCAGTGGAGAGATAAAGAAAAGGAACAATTAGGGAATTCTAGGTGAGAGATTTTAAAAGGGCAATGACATTGGGTTAATATTTTATAAGGCCTGATTGGCAGAGACCTGGAGAGGCCTTTTGTTTACACAAGCCCCAGACGGAATGATTCACTCGCTTGTTTTGGCCGACTGGGCGGAAATGGAATAAATATCTTCATCCTTACCTTTTAGAAACGTCAAACAAAAGACTGAGATAAAAGGTTAATGGCTCAATCATAACCACCAGGAAATAATATTATGCTCTTTCTCTGCAAACCGGAGTCGCTATTGACATAATCAGGTTGAATTCCTAAAGATATCCGAAGATGGGAGGAGCAGACGAGTTTTGTGTGTAACTAAATCCACTAAGGGAGTGTGCTCACTGGGCTAAACATTACATTTGTGGTTTCAATTGATTTATAACAGATCATAATCACTGCATTAACAGCGTTCTGGGTAATAAGATCTCAGTCACTGCTTCCGTCGACAGAAAGGAGTCTGATATTGAGATGTCAGAATTTTGCCACGAGATCAGAAAACGTCCTGATATCTCATGCGATATTATACCTCTTATTATACCTATCACCTCGCGTTGGCTTCCTGTAAACGGGGGTGAGAACGTGAATTTAATTATTGTGCTTTTATTGCATTGTAGCGCTGAAATTGGACTCGTGTGGAGTGTATTGTTGGGCCCTGTGTAATCTGATTGCCTGCGCAGTGTAGTGTGTTGGATAGTATCAGGTTCCAGCCGACTCTGCTGGGTCAACACACGGCCGGGCCATTAAAGGAAGTCTGGTTCAGGGAAAGTTCACCGCTATTTTCTTTTCACCATGGTAGCGAAACAAAAAAGAGAGAATAGATGTGTAACATATTTGTGGCCCCAGCCCAAAGCTGGTGGGGCCTATTTTGTTTCCCTAATTGAAGCCAGAGTTATGAGGGCCCTGGGTATCTTTAGAGTAAATATAAATAAAGCAGGGAATAAAACTCTTTCATGATTGACCTCCAACGCAGAAAGAATATTGTCCAAATAAGTCCAACTCTAAAAACCCAGAGGTTCCTTTTTTGCTCAAACACGTAAAGTGGAGAAGAGAAAATGAAAAGAAAGAGAAGGAGATTAGAAAAAACAACAGCGGATAACACACGAGAAGTACCAAAAATTCCAATCATAAATCCAGTTGTGCTATCTTTTTTGTGCAATAATGGCCTAGTTTGGAGCAGTTTCTGTGCCAGGCTATTTAGGGAATCAGCATCTGCTGCTTGATAAATAGCCTGGCTCTTTTGTTTGAGGCCAGGTTCAGTTCCTCTCTGGACCCAGCTTATTAGCCCGGATGGCTCTGACCACCATTAGCATGCATTCCTCAGCTGTGGCGTTTCAAGGAGCTAAATAACATATTGTTAAGAGACATTAAGGCTGAACTAAATGAATCGCCAGGCTGTGAAAACACGGAATAAAAGATTAAAACAGCAACGGCACACCCTGTATAATGAAAGTCCGCGCATACACCCGCTCGGTTGTAAGAAAAGGAGACGATAACCTTCATTTCTGAGAGGCTTTCCTGTTGCTCGGAGGTTCCTCAGTTCAAAGCTCCTGTTCAGTTGGCGCATTGCTTTCATGGCTAGCCAGTGTTATTTGTGTGCGGAGAGTAGCTGAAATGCTATCCCTTTAAACACACAGACAGATTCCCTTGCAGCCCATCTAAACATTACCTTTACTTAACTGGGTCTTTGTACCTGGGTTCACATCCTTTGACATGATCTAAGGTTGATGTGACATTTTTTTGTCCATTCGAGGGGCCTTTTTGCTTTTAGTATTGTTGGTAAAAAAGCCTTTTACCCATCACATACCCTCTATTGAGGTCTTTCATAAATAATTCAGCCAGAGTACAAGTGAAAGTGATGACAGCAAAACTGTGTGCGATCTCTCCCTCTCATAAGATCAAAGAGGTGCTTCTATAGAAATAGGAATTACATTTCCAGACGTTCCTGGGTTGAGCCGGCACTCGTTTCTCTTTCTGCCTCTCTCCCACTTTCTCCCTCTCTCTCTCTCTCTCTCTCTCTCTCTCTCTCTCTCTCTCTGCCTCCTTTCACTTTCTGCCGTTCGCTCTCCCTCTCGCCACTTCTTTTCTATCGCTTTCGGATTTTCCCTCCAAAGGGACACAGTTGGGTGGATGTCTGCTTTTAGTCCTAAAACCTCCAGAGCCAGTATATGAGAAGAGTCAGCACATTCAGACAGATACAGCAAGTGCACTCTATTAGCAGGACTGAGGTAAATAAACCTCACAAGACACGCCTGAATAAATTCAACTACTGAGGCCGCGTGGTATCTGAACTAAAACGCTGCATTGCTCTGTAGATACCGCCTTTGGGAAATGTAGTGAAATGTGCTGTAACACAAACAGCCTCATATACTGCGCTGGATGATAAAGTCCAGAATGAGCCTTGACAAATCGGAACAGCTCATCAGTCGCTTACGTTCGTTTCGTTTTTAGCATTTGTTGGTCGTAAACAACTTTTTTCTTTAAAGAAACGATAAATCAGTAATCATCAATATTAGGGACGGGAATCAGGGTAATACACGATGCAATACATTTCTCGATACGTTTCCGACGGTAATGATTCTATCACCGTACAGCGTCCTGGTGATACTTGATACGCTGCAAGAGAATCAGCTACATCACATCGAGTTGGGACCTAAGTACCTAAAATACCCCTAAAAAAATCGCACAGAAATTATGTATTTATTGATTCTACTGTAGTTTCACAGAATTTGGCAACTGTGATAAAACAATGTACAAAAAAGTGTATCTAGTCTCAGCTAAGTGCCTCTTTAACACACACACTGACTGCAACTTGTCTATGTCCAATGAAAAAAAAGGGCCAACTATCCTGAAAGCACCGCAGATGGAAGTTAAAATGTTTACATGATGGACATAAATATGACTCACTAAAACCTGTATAAAAGCCAGGCTGGGCAAATTAATTGTAGAGAAGTTCAATACGATGTGTATCTATTGATACTTTGTCACACACCTAGTATATCATTTGAGAAACATTCGGATCATGACAGAGTAGCTCTAAAATACCATTTTATGTTTCTTGTAACCACAGTGGCGTATCATGCCGCCAACATAGTTTGGATTTATTTGTTGGAAGATTTTGCTCAGAATTAGCCAAAAGAATTGACACCATTTAAGTATTTTGGCACACCCGTTCAGACCTTATTAGCAGAATAAAGGAGAACTTGAATTACATTCTTCTAAAGAGCACCGGACAGGTGCTCAGCCAACACGTCGCAGGTTTGATTTCCGGCCCTGTCCTTTCTTTTGGTTTCAGCACGTTACAGAAACCCTTTGGTGTTTTAAAGATGGATTAAACTCAGTTCGTATTAGAGAGAACTTAGTATCCTGGTAAAGCTTGAAGATGTACGTGAAATAATGTATGAAGCCAATATGTCACCCTGTGTCAAGTCACCATAATTCATCTTCAGATGAGATTCCTTGTCCATAAAGAATATACCTCCATAGGATCTTGGCCCCCTCATTATGTCCTCATTGCATTTTTATTTTTTTTTCTCACCCCGTAGGCCTCTGTTTGTAACCATAAGCCGGCAAAGTAGGTATTGATTACAACTCGAAGCTGTATTAATAAGCGAATGAGTAAGATGTGAGGAAAGTCAGGTGTGTGTCTGCTTTGAAGGCCCTTTTTCTGCTCCACAGTAAGGTGGCACAGTCATTTATCACGGCTGGATCTGTGCCCCTCGTTTGGTGTAATAAAACTCCCCCATCAGAACCGTCCAACAGGTCTGAATCACTCTGTCACACCACCTTCCAGCTAAGGCACGCATTAAATCAAGCAAGCAGAACATTTCCTAAGGCAGCCATTGCCTTTTAATTTCCTGAAGAACCTTAAAATATCATTCATTACCAGAACTACACATATTTGGTTTTTAAAAGTCTCATAAATCAATAGTGGCCTGACTGCAATAATTATAACAAGTTAACATGTAATTTCCAGGCCGAGGGCCGCGCACTGGATTTTAGCATATGCAAACGAGGCAATTCAAATAGTGTGGGGATATTAATACGGAGGAACAGGTAACGAGGTACGGGTTATGAATTATGCATCAAAAAGTGGTTGATCTTCAATAAAGGAAATGAATTCACCGTGTAATCTAATTAGTTATGGAAGTCTATTATGTTGAGCTGCAGAAAGCAACTGTCCTTGAAAAGAAATTTATTTACAGTACATGTTAGCTATTTGGAATGGAATTGCATTCTGGAGTGCTTCAAATGTCAACACCCCCCTGCCGCCGCCACCCCCCCCAACCACCCACACCACCCCTCCTCCCTCTGCCAGTCTCCTCTTAGTCTCTCACCCACGTTTTCCTCCTTCTTCTGTGCCCGGTGTGTTTTAGCTCCAGACCCGGTCGGCCTCCGAAGAGGACCCAGAGTGTGACTTCGCCGGAGAACCCCCACATCATGCCCCACTCAGTCCCCGGCCTCATGTCCCCTGGCATGATGCCACCCACAGGTATGGTTGGTAGCACTCTGTCATTGTTGCTAAGGCTCTGATTCACTGTGTCTGGGTATTTTTCTATCTCTCCCTTTCTTCCTTTCTATCACACACACACGCACACAGACACACACTCACGCACACACATACACAACCTCCCCACCACCAGTGGCCTCCCCGCAGCTTGTCCTCGAAATGGCAGCCAGTCCAAAGTGACACATGCACCCAACCACCAGACACCAGCCGCTCACTCGTTTACCAAAAACAGATCCTCTGCTCAACCCCCCGGAAACCAACGGGGGGGGGGGGGGGGTGGAGAATAAATTGGAGTGGAGATCTCTTCTCTCAGATTATTCCAGTAGATGTTGCATTTTGCCGTGAGTGCATTCTAATTAGTGCGATTAAATCCACTCCACTGGTATATGTACATAGACAGTGGTGATGCTAAAGCAAGCTTATCGCCACAAGAATCAACAACAACCGTTTGTGCCCTAACTTAGCCCTGGGCCGAGTCTTATTGCAACTAATGCTTTTGTTCTATTTGTGGCTGGCTTCATTGTGACTGCTTTGATGTTGGTGGCTGTAAGTGCTCTGATTTGCATATTGTGCTCTCCTTCTTGATATGTCTTTAATGATATTGTGCTGTCGAAACGGAGCTCTTTGAATGCTCATCAGGCGTACAGTATACATTGTCGTTGACCGAGTGTTAACTGAAGTACTTTACAAAGAGATAAAACACCGCGGTTGTTTTTTTTCCCACATGCTTAACCTAAATGGTAATATTATTTATATAGCACGTTTTATTAAAAGTAAACTGTTTTTCATTGAAAGGCAAAATATACAGACATGGATATAAAAATGAGAACATAGAAAGCATAAGAAACACTGGAGTCCCACTCAGTAGAGCGCATACCTCCACCAAGGCCCAGCAGACCCCTTTAATTCAATCAAGCCTAATCCAATATCAAACCCGATCGCCCCTGTATCACTCTGAATTTTAACAGACTATAACCACTTAACCATTATTTATGATCACCATATCAGTAGCAGCTAACTAGGCTGGAATCATAATCTCCATTCGGTTGTCGAAGAATAATTTCATTGTTTCATTAGGGGCTCACTCACAGATACCAGCCGGTCTGACATGATCTACGCATTGTTCCCTGAGAAAATGAACAAAAATTCCCAGATACTCCCCATTGGTTACTGGGGTCTATTCTGGGCTGAGGCGTATCCTCCATCCAAGTTTTGTGGAAATCCATTTTGTAGTTTTTTGTGTCCTTGGTGGTCGTAATAGATGTAAGAATACATGCATTTGTAGAACCGACCTAACATACATTAAATCTACCACACAGCAAAAAGAAAAAAAAAAACGGATATCAGCACAGTCAAATAGAAACCCCTGCCCTGTCGCACAGCCACACATGTAAGCAACAATGTACCCAACTTCAGTGAATGAATGCAACTAACTATTACTTTCATAATAAATTGATTGGCTGATTATTTTAAAGATTAATTATGTAGTGTATAAAATGGGAAATTTTGTGAAAAATGCTTATCACAGTTTTCCAGAGCGCAAAGTGATGTTTTCAAATTGCTTATCATTTACTATCATGAAGGACAAAGAGAGGCGGCAAATCCTCACATTTAGGGGGTGGAATCAGCAAATGTTTGACATTTTTGCTCAAATGATCCATTCAGTATCAAAGTAGTTGATAATCAGTATCTTCATCTGGTCGACCAGTTGACTAGTACTTGCGGCTTCACTTCAGTGTATGACAAGTTTAGCAGACGTGTAAATACCGTACCATCTCTGTGAAAACAGACTGGAAGTGTGTTTTTCTTTTTCTCCAAGAGGCAGCAAAGCAGCGTCTGTGAGTTTCTTTTTTTTTTTTTTTTTTGAAATTCAATATTAAGCACAGATTGGGCCGTCCTTGTGTTTCAGTACAATGGAGGCTCACAGGCTAGTGCTTTGAACTCTGGGAATAGGGTGAGGTCACTGGCTATCTGCGGCGTAGTGTATAGAAGGCGAACTTAAAGGCCGGAGTGAACACAGAGAAGGACAATGATGAGAAAGAGCCGTGTTATTTAGTGGAACATAAAGCAACAGAAAAGCCTTTTGATATCATCCCCTTTCAGCCCAGAGGGACTCTATGATCTTGACATTTAGTCAGGGTATTCGGGGGGCAGAGATAAAGTAATTGAGGTTTTTTGGTGTTCTCATAACTGCCTTAAGCTTCCCAACTGTGGCAAGACAGAACTTTGCCATCAATTTCTATGTCCCGATTAAACCGTTTATTGTTTCGATGATCGCGTTAAGCATTGAACGTCAAGGAATTTACAGATTTTGACAGATGGATAATTAAATACAATTGACCACACATAAGCTAGCATCCAGGCAGGCGAATAATTGATCTCCCTGTCATGTTCAGATGTACTGATTGATGATTAAAAAAACGACGTTGAGAAACCATCTTAAATAGTTACACTATCATGTCATGTCGCATTAGTTCATTTCGCAGATGAGTTAGCGCCTGAACACACAGGCAGAATGTGGGCAGACGGCGTTTCCCGAGGCTTCACCAATCCCTCCAAGTCTCCACGAAAAAGCCACTGCATCATTTAATTTGGGCAGCGGAGAGAGAGCCAACACTCGATGTAATGTTTTGTTCACACAGTTGCATGTCAGATCTCTCCTGGTGTTACACTTGCAAATGTACAATGCTGGTTCTTCTTCCCTAGCACCTTTTTCACCCAGGCTGACTGCAGCTCACACTCGGCAAAGGTTCTCACTCTGTGGTAGAAATAAATTGTCGAAAAATTTGATTGATTGATTAATCGTTATTTTTCAAGCCAAAAATTTAAGCATTAGCTGGTTCCAGCTCCTTAAACCTACGAATTCACTATGTTTCTCTGTCATTTATGGTGGTAGATGAAACGTTTCTGGGTCTTGGACAAAAGAAACAGACGGCAAATTGTGATGAGCATTTTTATTTGACGTTTTATAAAATAAATGATTAGTTCAAAATAGTTAACTGATTCTGAAAGTAATTGTTAGTTGCATCCCTACTTCCACTGAGGCATTTTTCACTCATTTAACTGTTTTTTAGGAATTCTCTTAGAACGTCTGATTTGTTCAACTGTAATCGGCTCATTTTTTTCCAAAGATATGAGACATATCTCATGTGTGACTCAAATCACATTAGATTCAAATCAATGACCATATTCAACACAGTGGAGAGATGTCTTCTTCGCACTCTAACAGGACCATGTGAGGCCTATGTGAAACACATTGTTAACATATGTATCTTTGCCCTTGACACCAGTTCCATTTAGAAAAGGACATCTTAATATGCTTAGGTTTCCATTTAAGAAAATACCCTCATATGTGTGTGAAAGCACATGTGTGTATGTGTGAGTGGCTGAATGCGTTCATGCCCCTCCCGGGGGGGAAAAGGGGGGGTGGGGGTTCACGCTGGAGCCTTTCCAGTTGCTGATGCATTACAGGCAGATTGGCCCCCAAATCGGATTATTTGCTGTGGACTGACACCACACTGAGATGACATCTCCTTTAAAGTGGAGAGGGCCTCCACTCACACTCTGGCCACTACTTAAGCAGCAGCTTCAATATAATTCATTTATGTCCTGGATATGGCTTCAACCTTTTGAATAACGCAAGAGTACTGCATTTACCATTAGAGAAATGAATGTCACCTACATCTAACCAGGGTGCATCCTGTACTTTACTGATAAAAACAATATTTTCTAATGCTGTCTGGCTCTTACTGCACAAGTGTGTGTGTGCATGTGTGGATTCCAGTGCCTCAGAGGGCTGGTTCTTCATACGAGTATTGTAGGTGGAGACATATTGTAATATTTATGTCCTTTTGATGTACAATTAGCACGTCAGCTTCTAGAGTGGATCATCTTATCCGGTGCCACTTCAAGCTGCTCTAAAATAGATCCAGTATGCACCAGGTAATTTAGTGTCACTTCTTTGTGTCTCTACCCCCTCCTCTTTCAGTCCGCTGCTTGTCATAAGGTTAGCGCGCTGTGTAATTGATACTAAATTTGTCATGATGTGGATAGCACAGTTCAAGTGGTGCAGTGTACCTAAGAGTCGCGTTGTTCCCAACCCCAGTTTGTCATTGCTGTGCTGCCACCAGTCCATGCATAAAATTAGGCGGCCATGCTCATTGACATGGAGTGTCTCTTCCCTACTTATCCCGCTCGCCGCGATAAATAAAGTGTGTTTCCATTGTTGCCCATGGTGCACTCCCTAACAGAGACAGAACAGAGACACAACAGATAAGCTCTGGTTATTTTTCTCCCTTTTTTTTTTTGTAATCGCTGCTAGAGAAAGTCGTAAAAGTCAGTCTTTTGTGTGCTGATGTGAAGTTAATCTGATTTTAATTTAATTATACGAGTTAGTTGCGGAGGGCACAGGCATTGGGGTGTTTGTTGTAAGAATGTTCTGACATTGGCGCAGGTATGGGGCAGCTAGCATGTTAATTAATGATGAAGATCCTGACAATATGCAGAGGCATGACAGCGTTAAGCCAGTCGGCTGCTGCTTCCTTTGCATATTAATAGATCCTTCATTATTATTTAATATGACAGCTGCTCCAAGGGCTACCATCAGACCTTGTCTCTGTTATTTGCTGTTTTGTGCTCCCCATGTGACAGTGCCATGCTATTCTCTGTTTGTTGAAATGTTCCCTTTTCTGTTCTCTGACTGGTGTGGCTCTCTACATGCGGCCGCGATGCGCTGTTTGTTCGGCACTCAGAGGATTCCGACTTGCCTGCGTGTCTATATGAGAAAAGTGTGTGAATCTAAAGGTGACTTTGAAAGAATATATGAGGCAGGATTGTTTTGTTTGCATAGTAATGAATGCAGATTAGCACTGAGTGGGATTGGTCTTGTTGACGTTTAGACTTCTAGTGGCTTAATAGACTTGTTGCTGGGCGCCAACATCTCCCTGGCTTCCTTATTACATCCACTCTAGTGAGGTGTGTGTTATGTGGATATGACAATTGATCCGGTGAGATGAAACAATTATCAGAACAAAGATTTCGATTTATGGTGCGTGTCATTTAGTCAAAGGCGCAGGGTGGGGGGGGTTGGAGCAGAATGATGAATGAAAAATGGACAAGTGATAATTTATTTTGTTTCACAATAGTGTGAATCAATTTCTTAGCCATTATTTACTTAATACACATTATATCAAAACCTGCCATATTCTTCTTTATACATTCATTTCCTTTTTTTTTTTCTATTTAATGTTTTTAAAAAAAAAATTCTTAACAATAGTCCAGTGTGCTCTCCGCAAAAGAAATGGTGAGGACACACAGGCTGCCGTGCAATAAACAACAGCGTTCCCACAGCTGAAGTTAGAGAGCATCAGAAGGCACCACTGCGGCACTCCTTTGAGCGGCACCTGATTTGTGGGGGGAATTTATCACACAAACAGCCCAGAGGTGATTTCAATATTTACTCGGCAGTCTGTTCTGCATACGTCTCATTTGGAAAACAGTTGACTCTTGCCCATTATACACAAATGAAGGCTGACCTTCAGACTGGGCAGAGGCCACATTCATTATGTGGAGAAGTATCACCTTCTTATGAGGCAATGGCGCTGTTTTTTTTCTCTCCCCCTGCCCTGCCTATGCATATTGAACAGCAGCCAGGGCCCGCTGCAAACGAGAGGGACCTGGCTGACATGATGTATACTGTACGTCAATATGGTCCTGATGTATTTTAAGATGCAAACAAGGCTTTAAATTATATGCACCTCCATGTCAGTGGCTCAGAGTGACTCTCGCCATCTGCCTATCAGCTGGGGATGAGAGGAGAGGGGTGCCCAGGCCGGTACGCTCCTGCGTGCATGTTTGTCAGTGTGTGTGTTTGTGTCTGTGTGCGCACATGCTCGCATGTATCTGTTAGAGCCACATGTTCGATTTCTGCCTCTCCTTGTACTCACGTCTCCCCTCAGATGCATGGCTAATAGCTGCTCTTGAGTCCCATCACAGAGACGTGACAGCTTAGTGATGATAAACGCAGACGTTGCCTTGTTCTGCGTCAAACGTAAGGCAAACCTGCATATCCACTAGAAGCAGCCGCTGTAAAAGGGCAGGTGATACACCATATTGTGGTTATGAGTGATTCCACTAATAGGTACACATCTTTTTCTCGCCTTGCCTCTTTGATTTTGTTGCTGGGGTTGGCGAGAGGAGTCTCGGGACTCTCCGGAGACACGCCAGGCCTAGAGGAGCTTTAGCACTATCTGTCCCTGCTGTTTGAGACCAGCCTCATGAATAAAGATTTCAGTCACGTTCGACACACCAGAACCCTGGAAATACCACAATGACAAACCAATGCTTTATGATCTCTGCAGTGTGCTCAGCATACGCATGTCTATAATCTCAGACTTAACTATATCAATCACATCAAGTCCGTTTTGACCGAGGTGGACGGCCATGTTAAATATTGCTATTCCAGTATATAGTCAGAGATTGCAGGGGAAATGTGAACGATCATTTCAAATGTGATGTCAATAACCGTTTAGTCTGCTCATGAAACGCCTTGGGTCTGAGGAGATTCCATGTAAAACTCTTAAAGATTTTTGGCATGTTGTCAGAATTTTTCAAGTGATATGCATACTAAAGGATGTATTAGAATAACCGTATTATCGGAACTAGCATGATCTTTCCCACAGCCTTACAGAGTGCAGAGGCAAGACTGTCTTCTCTAGCTGGGCAATCCGGCCTTAAAATCACATCGCACTATTTTTTAGGATGTATGCAGGACACGATATGCAACAAAAATGTAGGAATAAGTATTGATACTTTAATGAAATATTAACACAATTAGAGTTTTGATAGATAATCAATAAGATTGTGGATATAAAGACTACTTGGATAAAGGCGTATTGAAGTAGTATTGAAACAAGTAGAAAAGTCTGGAAAATTCCATCATTTTACTTTAATGCAGCCCTTAAAGCCAGGGAAAGACAACACTCATACCATATAACAATATCTAAAATCTAATGCGACACATCGTCACATATTACAGTAGCAATGAGGTATCTACTTGTCGCCCCTACAGCCCCACTGTCATGGCACAAACATAACCTTCTTTTGTTTTTCTGTTTTTTTTTTCTGTCAACTGTTTTCATGTTGAATGTGCAGTTGAAAAACACTCGTCTTTGTAATGTTTTCTAAACGAAACAAGAAAACACCACCTTATGTCATATCCTCATTTTTTATTGGAATTCGTTGGTGCCCACATCCCAATAGGGTATCTCCGCCTGCTGCCTCGTTACCATCCTGCTTCAGAGATCCTGAGTATGTTGGGTTTTCTTTCTTTTTTAAATGTAATGATATTGAATTGCTTAGATACCGCACACACTTTATGGAATGTATTTTTTTATTATCATTTTGACACATGGCCCCTTCAAGTATTTAATACACTCAAAGCTATTTACGAGTATGAAATGACTTGAATCCTTGCTCCATTGTTTGTAGTTTTCCACCATCCTACATAATGACCGGCCTTGACTCCTGTAAGAGTCCTGTTAATATGAGACACTACAGTGTATACAGTAGCTGTAGAAGAATTTGAATACCAATGTAAGGCATTATTCTGGAAGGTAAGATCTGCTGAATACATCAGAGAGTATCATTGAAATACCCTCAATGGGAAGATTTTTTTAAGGGGCAGTTCTGTGTATACTTGTTCACTTATTGAACCTGTTTCATTTTCTTACTCACTTTTTCGCTCCCTTAACCCTCTGGTGTCACACTGTATCACGCTTCCCTCTTATTATATACGCACACACTTTCTGTATTACAAGTTGCACACACAAAATGCTTGCATCATGCACTATTATCTTGACTGCATCTGTTCCCATCAAGGTACAAATACATCAATATAGCGGCCGAGGATACCGGAGTCGGTGAAACATTCATAAAAATCATATGCTGCCACACACACAGGGATCCGTCCCATCAGCATGATAACCTGCTGTGAAGATATCCCCTGTCAGAAGATGAAAAAGCAAGCTGTGATCTCATAGGCGCTTATTCCCCGTAGTGTATAAAATTATTCATTGTTTTATTATTTCAAAAGTCCTTTTTCTTCCCCCACCCCCATTTTTTTTTTTTTTTATTATTCGGCAGGGCAGGTTTCTGAAAGGTTTTGCAGGTGCAGTGGCTCAGCCCCAGCAGACATGTAGCCGGTCTGTAAGCGCTCTGTCTCCTCTGTCTCCTTTCTCTAGGCCTGACAGCAGCGGCGGCAGCTGCTGCCAACGCAGCCATCGCAGAGGCCATGAAGGTCAAGAAGATCAAGCTGGAGGCGATGAGCAGCTACCACAGCAACGCCAACCACCATGGGGCCGACGGAGAGAATGGAGACCTCAGCTCCAGCGTCGGTGAGGATGCCCTTCACGCACACTGTCACAAACACAAACACACCCGCACTCACTTGAACAGAAGACAAATGCCTACTGCAAAGTATATTATGTGCCTGTACACACACCACACACACACACACACACACACACACACACACACACACACACACACACACACACACACACACACACAGAAAGATTTGCATACTTAATCACCCTTTTGACACACACTCAGAACTCCTCCAAGGCTGCAGATTATCTATGTGCTATATTAATAATAGATGGAAAATGTTTAGACACTTCAGTGTCTGCATCTGGACCTGCATCTGTGTCAAAATACACATATTGATTAGAAGTAATGCATGATGACCGGTGAGCAAATCTTCAATCTTGTCTGAAAAATAGAAGAAGAAAAAATAATTCAGACACCTGACTTCTGAGTTAGGGCTTTTTAAATACACCAATTTTTGTTAGCGCCACCTATGGACAGAATAAAGTGAGATTTGGCAGGATTGCTTGGAGTAAATGTGTGTGCTTGTCAAATACTTTGTTGTGTTTAAGGGCTAAGGCAGTTTCTGTTAATTAGGCTACTTACAAGAAACTGGCAACCAATTATTGGAAAATGGTAGGGCGTATCATAAAAATTGTTTTTTTTTTTTTTTTTTTTCAGGGCTCATGCAAATGTGTAATGAACTAACAAATGGGGGGCAATGGGTGTATACTGATAGATTCATCCAGAAAGAAATACAATTGTTTCTACAGTCGATGGCTCAATAGTTGTGAGGCAAACGTGTTTTGTAATCTTCCCCAAACCACCACTTGTTCTCTGATCCGCTAAAAGTTCATTGAACTTATTCTCAAAAGGACAGTGTCAAGGATTAAGTGGCATCTAGACATGATCAACCACTATCCTCCTCCAAGTATGTGGGAGTAAAATGGACTGGGGATGTCACTGTTTAACCATTAAACTGTTAACCGTTGAGAATATTGTTGACCGGTTGAGCATGTCGGTCTCTTGGTTGATTAATTTGCATACAGACACAGTGTCTGCTAAGGGCTTTGCTAGAGCGCTCGTGAAGCATGCTAAAGGAAGCTCAGTGTGGGAACATTTCCTCCCTGAAAGGCTACAAAGTCAAATGTAAATTAAATGTGTTATTAGTAATAAAGCACTATGCTATACCCAAATAAATAACAAACATCCTTGTGCCATGTCTGAGGACGGCTCGCAGCTAAACATCATGTCGCTGCTGGCTGGGAGGAGAAAGTTGCAGGAAATATACATGCTGAAATATTCCACCTGTGACATCATTTGGAGTCAGAGTCCAGAGAGAATCTTTCCATATACCCACGCACCCAATTGCTGTCAAACATATTATTTTACATCCTTTTAGCATCAAAAACATATTTCAAACCCAAACTTATCAGAAGTGATGGACACTTGCATATACATCAGCTCCGTAGAAGCGGACCTTCTCCCTCTGTTAATACAGAAAGACTCATTGTGGGGTAATGAAAACACAATGATTCTTAGTTTCAGGTGATTATGCACTGAAGAAAACACGATTATGAATATTGTATTCCATTTCTGCCAATATATCCTCTAAATCCTACACACTGGACCTTTAAAAAGATTTTGATGTTCTGCTTAAAAAAACAGCAAATTAAATACACAGGACCAAAAAAAGTATCACCTCTTTGCCAGAGCTGATAAACAATCCTTAAAGTACAGCTTGAGGTCAACCAAAGACTTGCAAGACTGTCTCCACTACACTGCTGTTTTCTTAATAAAATGGTGAAATATTGCTTCTCTTCAGAGTGTATGCACTGTAAATATTCACCTCGGTGAGGTAAGTCTTGTTTTCCCTCGAAGTGTTACTCTTTGGTGTTGAAAAGAGAAGAAAAAAAAAAATCTTAATAGCTAAGTGAAACTGTGAACACAGTTTCCCAAAGCTATCAGCTTTTAACAAGGTCTAATTGAATTGCTGTGAGAGCACTGGTTTTTCACTATGTGCCATTTCAATTAATTATTAGGCCTAAAATGCAGAAGGATTTTTGGGTAATATCACACAGAACCACTTAGTGCATTAAAGAGAATGATAATGTATGTTAGTGCGGATTCATGAGGCCATTCCAAATTATAAACCAAATGTAATCCCTGTAGCTTTGGTTGCTAAATGGAGGTTTTGATTCACTTACTGTAATAAATGGCCCGACTCCTGAATACATTTCATCAGTAATACTTGACACCATGGAGCTTATGGTTTGCGGGGATGAAAACAGGATGCGTTTCTAAGCAGATTTAACAATGCAAAATGCATAAAGTGTGAGGTCATCACTCCAAGAGAATGGAGTATGTTAAAAAAAAAGGGGGAGAATACGAGCCAACGAGGTCACAGAAATAAAGATAAATGTGAGTACCAACAGCAAGGCTATGGCAGTGGAGCTAATAAGAAACTGTTTTATCTTTTTACAATTTAAATTGTAACCTTGAGCCCACAGCCAGCCACACAGGCTCCCAGTAGAATCATAATTCTGGCAAGGGGGAGCAGCTCTAGGTGTGGGTGCATGGGCCACAGCATTAGCTCTCTGAGTGAAATATATGGCAGTGACGCCTCTCGGCCCCATCCACAATCAATTGGATTCTTTTCCTTTAATATTTACTCGCAGCGATGAGATGCTCGTCTGCATGGTGATGAACAGTCTGCCACTGGCGTTTGAAGGTGACCTGTCAGTGAGTATGGACAAATCTCTCGCTCGCAGAAATGTAGAAAATAAATCATTAGGGGCAGGCAGGCAGACAGGGGCCTCTCTCTCTCCCTCACTCTCCTCGGATTTAAATCAGCTCAGATTTATGATTTGAATTAATGCTTCGTTTGGTCAAAGGAATGGTCGCCGAGACAAATGATGTTTGGTACTGAAACCATCCTAATATTGATTACTGGGTGTCGCAGCAATCTCTTGTTTATATCAAGCACTCTCCTGTGACAGGGTGGCCAGCAGGAGTCATCCTGATAATACGCCGGAGAAATATGGCCTGCTCGGCACGGCGGGGCCATGAAACACAGCTAGCAGCATGCTGTCTTCTTCATCTAGCCCCTGGGCTTCCACTCACGTGTTTATTTTTAATGAAAGCGTTTTGGAATTTCACGAGATATGAACTGACTCACGAGAAAAGAGTGATTGCGAGATGATTTAACATTTCAAGAGCGTCTCAAACTGGCCTGCTTATACAAACTATTTTGGAGTGTGAATGCCGAATATATCCATGTTATCCAATAGCAATCCAAGCGTATAAATCACTTCACTGATATAGCATGGAGTGGGCAGAAGGGGAACTGTATTTGGCCGGAGCTTTGTTGGGACTGGACTGACTGTTGTTTCCCAGTGCTGACTGGGGCATGACTTCATGCTGTTTTTGAAGAGAC